>QVRM01004964.1:0-191500 GCA_003439945.1 Dermanyssus gallinae | reverse complement strand
TATATATATATATATATATATTATATATATATACAATAACACTGATCCAGGGATTTAGAGAACCCGTAATCACACGTTCGCACGGAGACAATTGTCCACTCCAAAGTGCTAAATAACGAACTTATATAAATAAATGTCATATTTATATAGACATAAAACAAAATAACACTGATGCTAACGTTGGCAACATTAAAAGGGGTCTGGCTACCTTGAGAGTGTCTTGCCACCGGCGGTATTTATTAAGAACTCTAGGAACAAAGCTAGTCAAACAGGAGGTATGTCTAAGCTCGTGTTTGTGTAACGCGCCACTAGTCATGTTGACATTAAAGAAACGTGGCGAGAGCTATTTAGTCCTCTTAGCATGGATCGTGTGTAGGGCTGGTAGCTGGAACGAACTTAAAAAACGAACGTATCTGTAAGCAGAACTTTATGATCCTTTCAAAGTGTCACGGCGCATTGTCACGGCATTCACCTCAAAGGCAAAGTTCACTTACAGAGATTGTCTCTTTTGTACCTGATATGAATGTAGTTGTATATGTACGTACACATATACTAACTAACCATTTTGTACTGAAAGGCCACAATGCTAGGATGATAAGACCCGGTATATACGAGTATATATATATATGATTGCGGCAAATAATATGCTTCATAAAACATCTAATATTCTATTAATTTAAAACAAATGTCATGGAACTTCACCAGCATATTCGCACGACATTTTTAAAGCAAATTCAATATCAAAACATTTCTCCATTTGTAATGTACCTGCGCTTTTATAATCTTGCACACTCCCTGAACGGATAAGGGCGGGCTGGACTCGAGAGTGGGCCTAGGTTTTAATGTACGCAGATGATGTAGTAATATTTAGTTGTAGCCTTTTCAGAGTGAAGCAAGCAATGAATCGGCTAGTTACATTCATGGATGAAATGGGTTAAAGGTTAATTGGGAAAAGACAGTAGCCATGAAATTCCGAAGGGGCGGCCGTCTGGCCAGGGATGACGTACTTCAAATCAGGGGAAAGGAATTAAAATTTGTAAATAAATTCACATACCTAGGGCTCACCTTAACAACAAGGGCAGTAGTTTTCGAGCACACATCCAAGGAGGGTTAGGAAGGCCACTATCGCAGCCGCGGCAATTAAATGTCCACATAAGCTTTCGGTCGATGCAGCAGTAGCCCTTTTTGGGATAGATAGCGCCCATCGCCACATATGGCATTTCACTAATATGGGATAAGGTGGGAGTAGACGAATTGCGTTTAATTGATGGGGTAAGATTTTTCTTTCTAAAGAGGGGTTTTGCGCTTTCAAATACATGCAGAAATAGGGTGGTCCACGTGTTGGAAGGTGGCCCACTGCTGACAGAGGAGCTACAAAAACGATGGAATCTGAAGAAGACGTGCGCCTTTGACGTTTATATGCGAAATTGGCGAACCAAAATAAGCGAGGTAGACATAGGAATTTATGGGACAGCAGCAATAAGAAGCACTGGATGGAGGGCTAGCGGGGTAAAAGATCGCCATTTAACAACGGCCTTGCAGCCCACGGATTTCATTACGTTCTATGCAATGTGGAAGGCTTCCATGAACCACAAGACGAATGTCGATGCAAAGAATGCTGGAGTAAATGTGATAACTACCACGCCGCGGTTTGTCCGGCGGTTCGGTCCATAGCAGAACTGGCAAAACGCTAGATCGATTGTTGTGTGGAAAACTGTGATGTAACATAAACACACGTATCCAGCCCGGGTGCTAATAAATAAATAATAATCTTGCACAACCTATTCAGAAACCAGGAATTTCTCCAAAAACGTGCTCCGAAATTATCTCTCACTCTTTTGAATGGTTGAGACCTTAAAATATTTCAAACTGGTGCATTATCTGCAGCGCACCTTAGACTACAGAATGCCCAAATTGAAAATTCGACAAAGCTGACAGCATGCTAGTAAGGGGGAATTTGACGTGAATAATATAATACATGTAACTTGGCACATTGTCGTAAACGCATCGTTGAACTTGCTTTACTTTGTAGAGAGGCGCAGAATCTTGCTAGGAAGTTTATAGGCTGTGTTGTAGGCTTACGCCTAAAGTTTCATACAACCCTCAGTCCCAATGGGCAGTAAAGGCAGGCATTCCGTTTTGCTTCATGCGAGATCGAAAACGAAGTGAGACTGACAGAACAGGTTCTACTTACTCGGTTTAAGAAGCATTTTTGGTCTTGACGTGAGTGACAATTGTGCTGTTTGCGACGACTGCTGCCGTATTGCAGCGTCTTAACGCGTTTAGCAATTGTACGTACCTTCGTCACACCGTGAGCAGCTCGTCGCTGATAGGCGCAGACAAAACAATTCTACCGCTGGCTTACAAAACGACTAGCTGACAATTCAGAGGGTTGTATCAGGTCATCGCCGCGCAAGCCACCTTAATGGTGGGGGGCTGCTGAATGCAAGCTGAACGTTGGCTGAACTTTCGCACGCGAACGCTGGTCAAAGCTTATGATTAGCCCCAGTGTATAATTGGGTTGATTCCGAAACAAAAGTTTTTAGTTAGCTGGTTCGTCGAGCGGCACGCCCGCGCACTCAGTAATGAGCCCGCTGCTTGTTTGACTGGCAAATCGCCGCGCCTAACAGGACACGGCATTGGAGCGTGATTATTCGTATGGCGCGCTTTCATCATCATTGTCACCGTAGTCGTTGTCGGAGGAGGACTGCCTTGGCTCAGCAAGCGTCAAATTCTTAACGAACGAAACGAAGTATATATATATATATATATATATATATATATATAATGCGTACTTATCTGCACTTTTAAAGAGCACTCTTTCTTTATTTTATAAGTAAAGAGCGATATAGTCTAATTGTACCCTTGTGTGGAACATCGTAAAGCAGCGACTGATATAACCCTGAAGCAAATGGTAAATTGAGTTAGGTAGGCTATACTGCAATATATTGAGGGCTCAAGATTTTTAAATAATGAATGTTTAATTTCTATTAGTGTAGCAGAAGTTGTGTTGCTAAACCTGTTGCTTGCGCTCTCTGGAATTAGCTATATTAAGAGAAAAAAAAAAAAAAATATATATATATATATATATATATAGCGCAGTATATATATATATATATATAATATATATATATATATATGTGTGGTGTGTGTTTGCTATAGAGACAAGCAATGTGTTGACCAACGTGTGTTCCTGATGAGGGCCTTACCTCTCTTGAAAGTTATTAACGCTCGTCTGTTTGTCTTATCTTGACTGCACACACAAGAAGGCCCTTTTATGCAGGTTATGTCTGCTAAGCGGAATGCTCTGACCAGAGGACTGTTCAGCTAAGTGTCGTCTCTGGCGACAATGGCTCAGGACACAGGACCATCCGATGCTTGCCCAGGCCTGCGCGCTCGAGTGCGACCAGTTCCAACCTTAGGCCTTAGTACAACTAGACAAGAGCCACCGTCCATGAGAGTGCCAAGGTACTGGCATGGTAAACTCCAGGGCCATTTGCTTAGTCCCTCGCTGCTGTTTATTTGTTTTATATTAATGTAGGCCACGTCAGATATGTTTGAGCTCTCAGTTAGGAGCTTGCTGCGTTGCGTGTCTGCTTCCAACTGATCGAGACTTTGTGATATAATTTTGTATTATCCAGGCATTGCCCAGAAGCTATAAAGTACCAGCTAGATGTCAATAGGCTACTTCATAAGCATGGTATCTTTTTCGTGGTGACCGCGTTTCTAAAATCAACGTTGACTATTACTGTATCTTTAAGAAGGAAGGCAAGGAACAACCTCGTTGCGCAGATAGCTGCTTCTAAACTAACGAGGTTTTAAAAGCTTATTTGGTTTACCTTAAGTGTTCTCGTGATTTTGTTGAGTTTGCTTTTCCGTATGCTCTTTACTGCTATTATGCGTAAAGCTGATGCACCGGCGATTGCCGAAACGGCCCGTTTAGCGTACCTGTTGCAATAAATTTTGCTCCGAAGAGCAGTGATCGAATGGAATATTGTGTTTTCCAGAGTACATCAGATTCGTGGGGGTGGTAGTTCTCTTTGCAAGTGGTTCCATTTAAGTCATTTGATGTCATAACCTAAATCTATAAAACCTGGTGCTTAACCCTAGGGGTCAAGGACGACGCCGAAATTTTCTGACTGTATACTTTGACACGAAATCCCACGCAATCTGTCTAAAGACAACCTGTATGGCTGCTGCGTTTGCCGTGCAACTGGCCCGGGCGATGTTGAGCGTTGGTGTGCCTTATTCAGATGTCATATTATGGCCCAGATAACCTTACTTTAGTTTCCTTAGAGTTGTAGCGTATGTCGTAATTCTATCGAGTACTGATGCCAGGAGATGACGCCGCGATTCAATTGCTTTTCTAGTTCACGCAGAACTTCCGCACCTCTTTCGAGACGAACAGCCTTACTTGCTGCAAAGCACACACATCGTCTTCTAGTGAGGTCCAGGATGACCCCTTGATACGATACTTGACCTCGGATGCGAGCGTGTCAAATGCATACGTTTTTATCTGGGAAAAGTAAATTAATTTACGATCGAAAAAACGGCTTCCGTTTTTGTGAATCCTAGTATGTAGAGGTATTGCCGGATGTTCCTCAACGCTTCGTTGGCTGTTTGTCCGAGTGGATTTCTGTCGCATGTAGTAACTACCCATTCTAGGGCGTACGCAAAGGTAGCGAAACAGCCCTCCGGGATATGTGGAAAACTGGGCAATCTATCGTGGATTATGTTGTATACGGTTTCCACGCCGTTGTCCATGTATTGTATCTACTAATATGCGGAAAGGGCGTTCCCAGATTACGTTTGTACCATGCATGAGTGCCCTATTTCAGCAGAAATCTTCATCGGAACGACTTTTGAAATTATAGCAAGCAGCTGACTACAAAAATTGAGTGGGGTTGAGCCTCATTCATACACGGGGTCTTAGAGAAATGGATGTCATGCCGTTAAACTTTCACTCATCAAACCTTGTTTAATTTAGTGACATTTTATACGATTTGCCGTAACGGGTAGCAGGTAGCTTTGTTTAACCTGTTTCAGGAATCCAAGTTGGCCCCAAAGACAATTACGACTACAGTGCTAGCACGAAAACAATGGTAAGAGGCTTGCCAAATATCACTAATATCAGCCACTACAGCAGTTATACTAAACAATCAAGAACGTAAACACGAACACCAGTAACAAGAGTCCAGCCAGCCAATATCGTGCAGTAGTATTAGTAGTAGTTTCAGTCCAATGCAAGCTTAGCAACATATTTCCGGACTTCGCATTCTACGCGTCACAGTACACTAAAAGCAATTAAGGCCACAACGGTGATGCTGACTGCGAAGATACTAAGATTACGCGACCATGTTGTGTGTGGGCATCATTAGATCGGAAGTGGAAAATCGATTGGCAGAAGCTCTTCAAGCTTTTCTTCTTCCCAGATCCGTCGTCGTGCCCAGCGTGCGTCCCGGCGACTCTACCCATCGCCGTTGTCCAACTCCTCTCTGACTCAGCAGATGTTCGTTCTGCCGAAGTGATAACGTTCGTGGCACTCTATGGGCACTTCCAGCAATAGCAGCAGTTACAACAGCATCCGCCCGTTAAATAGACAGGCTGCAGTAGCAAACGAGGTGTCGACGGAAACAGAGAGAGAAAAAAGAAAAGATAGATATAAATACATAGCGAAGCAAATGCGCTTAGGCAAAAACGAGCAAACGACTGTCAACCTGCTTCTTCATTCCTCTGTCCGTCTAGAAGAAAGGAATGCACAGGACACACCACGACATGTGCGTCCCATCTGTAGAAAGCTGTATTTGTGCTCTATGCATAGTCCTGGTGACGTAGTCCAGGCGGTACGTGTATAATTAAAACAAGGCGCGGACCTTGAAAGTTATAGTATTAAGTGCTCGCACCCTGTGATTGTAAAGACACAGTACTCAATAATTTAGACGACTACAGTATAATATATATATATATATATATATATATATATATATATATATATATATATATTGCCGAAAAACACATCTTTACCTTGAATTGTTATGAAATATGCTAACGATAACTTTCTATCATTTCCGCCACTTAAAAATTATCGATGGCTTTCGTCCGCCAAGGAATTTTATCTTGTAAGGGATTACACAATAGATACCCTAGAATGAAAATAATGTTTTTAAAGGCGATTGCCTTTGATTCCAGACTGTTCTCCTTCTTCTACGGACTCGGGTTCGCCGTAAAGCATATCGTTAATGCACTGAGGGCCGGACATGTTTAAATATCTAGGGTTTCCCCAATAGTCCGCGTGGCAGCATGGTTGCTGGTTCTAAGCGGTATGATTGAGCATCGCTCAAAGAAAATCGAGTCACAACGCGGGTCGAACAGCGGACATGTGGCGGGCACCCGTTCTTGTCATACACTTCGTCATTGTTTTAACCTTAAAATACATAAAATTACAAGTTCCCTTGAATTTTAACACGTACCTTAAATCAAGATGCACTTGTTAGGTAGGAAGACAGCTAACCTACCCTGAATACTGAACAATTTTAATACTCCTTGACAATAAAATATGATACAGCCTTAGAACTCCCCTACTCACCAAGACGCGCAAGTGTTAATCGGCCACGGTGGTTGCTTCTAGCAACAGTTGCTTTTCCCTTGTGCTGCAAGTGCAACTCTGGTGAGGTTGGCGGCTGGAGGCATTACTACGTTTTTTAGCACCAAGCAATCGCTGCTCATTTGACGCATTAAATTTGCGGACCCCCTGGCATGCCAATATTTCTTAACGGCGCTTCTCAGTGAACTTGAGTTCTGACTTACGATAGCAAAAAAAAAATATCCAGGACAGCAATGCTGCCTGCCACTATCTACAAGAGATTACAAATAGGGTAATTGGATCTTGGTGGATGTGTGGTTAAGGTGGCCTAAAGGTGGCGGTGTTCAGAATCCAGTAGCACAAGAAGTCGTAAAAATGAGAGTTGAGAAAGTTGTGGTAAGGCTTTGTCCGTTAGTGATCCCACACCTACAGCAAGCTAAACAAAACACATCTAGATACAAGTATAGTTTGAAAGACCGCAGATATGTGCTAGAGGAACTTAAGCACCAGATGGCAGCCAGCGAATGAAAAGCAAAAGCTTGACAGCCACGCCCTTTCCTAAAGATCTAGAGACAAGTATAGCCCGAAAAGCCGCAGAGATGTGCTAGAGGAAGTGCACTCCTGTGCGCCTGTAGACTTATGCTTCAAGAAAAAACAGGCGAAGGGAGAGCAAAAAACAATAAAGTGGAACCTATTCACTAAGCCAGGACAAAATTAGGCTAGCTAACAACGCAGTGGCTGTCCAAAGAGAATGTAGCTACCACGCCGACATACCGAAGAACCTAAGAGTAGCCAGTCCGTACCAGCCTGGAGTCCAGGTTCAATTATGGAATGCCCCATGATTAAAAGGACCAACCCTAACATTCTATCACTGCCATTTTGTCAGCATTTGAGAGATTTTCCCGGAACATGGTGCAACTGTTATTGAAACAAAACGGCAAATACATCGAATAAACGGACGCGCAAAGATTTGCTGAACCCAAGTATAAACTCATCATTCTAGGTGCTCTCATAGCAAAAATGTGACGATTTTGATAGATGCCACAGCTTGTCCGGATTTATATAGGTGCTAATTGTAGGTCGCGTAACTAAGACGCGTCAGACTCTCGAATGACAATGGAAAACCGTAATGCGAATAAATATTTTGTTAAAAGCTTAACTACAGTGAAAAGTTAGTGCAGTTTACAAAAATAACGCACCAGTATACTGTACGAATACCAAATTCATTGTCGTATTTAAAAGAGATATTATGGACACCGAGAATGCACCACGTTCTGGATGGCCAGAGACAGCTACGGGTGAGAAAATTGTGCTCCACAATATACGATGGCTGACAGCCCATTGAAGCTGCGCGAAATGGCGGAAGAGATATGCATTACCTGTGAAGCAGTATATCATATCAGCGTTTACACGTATAAAATCAACGCAAAGCGGCGACCGCAAGAGCTAACAGTTGAGCATAAATTGACAGGCGTGTCAATTTTAGAGAGAAGTATAAACCGCGCGGCGAAATGCCTCCTATTAGAATGAAAAAGCACACTCGACAAAAAAGTTTTGACGGCCGTTTTCTGGCATGCAAACAGTATTCTTTGAATTAACTACATTTCTGCACAATGCGCGGTAACTGAAGAGTGTTTCGCAAAACTCCTGGACAAGCTGAAGGAACGCATCATAGTACAATGGCCCGCAACGCAGAAGATAACTGTGCTGTTTCACCGTGACCATGCGTCCACCCGCACGTCTCTTTTTGCCGTGATTAAGTTACGCAAACAGAAGTTCCAGCCTGTCAAGAATCCCCCGTATTATTCGAATCTAGCTTCATTAATTTAATATATTCAGAATCTCAAAAAATATCAATCCGGCAAGAGACAAAGCAACATTGATTTGATATGCCCCGTAAAAAAGTATTTTGAGTGTAAAGGCTCTAAATATTTTATTCATGGTGCAAATGCTGTGGAAGATCTTTGAGATAAGCTTCGGGGAGGCTTTACAAAGCAATAAAAATACGTGGTTTTTGTTCGTCTATTGCTTGTATTCTATGCAACAAACTTTTTAATACACCTAGCATACTCGCCTAATTTTTTTTATGAAAAAATTATAATTTTTACATTTTTTATTACTACGAGATGTGTTCAAAAAGTATCGCGATTTTTGAATTTTCGCGGGTTACGTATATTCGAATTTCGATTTTTTATGGCGTTATGTTGATACTCATGTCTCTCACTTATGCCGACAAGCTCGGCCATTTTGAATGTTCACTTAATTGTTGACAGCTGCTTTGCTTGCACGTGTTTTGGATCGTCTTCGATTTTTACCTATTCAAAAAAATTGATCAAAGAACCTGTATCAAATTTTGTGTGAAAAACGAAATTAAGTGCGCGGATGCATTCCGAATGTTGACTGTGGCATACGGAGAAGCTACCTTGGACCGAAGCAACGTTTATCGGTGGTACAAAATGTTCTCAGAAGGCCGAGAAGATGTGAACGACGAAGAGCGTGCCGGACGCCCGAGCACTTCAACAACAGACGAAAAAATTAATGAAGTGGAGAAAATGGTATTGGCCAATCGTCGAATCACCGTTAGAGAAGTTGCTGAGGACCTAAACATATCGATTGGCTCGTGCCATTCGATTTTTATCAATGATTTGGGCATGAGACGGGTCGCCGCGAAATTCGTACCAAAATTGCTCAATTGCGACCAAAAACAGCATCGCATGAACATTGCTAATGAGATGTTGGACTCTGTCCGCGACGACCCAAATTTGCTCCAGAGGGTCATAACTGGTGACGAATCGTGGGTTTATGGTTATGACGTGGAAACCAAAGCTCAATCATCTCAATGGAAGCTGCCGCACGAACCAAGACCGAAAAAAGCGCGCCAAGTTCGGTCGAATGTGAAAGTTTTGCTGACAGTTTTCTTCGATTGCAGGGGCGTGGTGCATCATGAGTTCTTGCCACAGGGTAGAACGGTTAATAAGGAATATTACCTGCAAGTTATGCGCAATTTGCGCGAAGCAATCCGCCAGAAACGCCCGGATTTGTGGAAGAACAAAAATTGGCTTTTGCACCACGATAACGCCCCTGCTCACACATCGTTGCTTGTGCGCAAGTTTTTGGCCAAAAACAACACACTAATGATGCCGCAGCCACCGTATTCCCCAGATCTGGCCCCCTGTGACTTTTTCTTGTTCCCTAAACTGAAGAGGCCCATGAAAGGACGACGTTACACTACGCTCGACGAGATAAAGACGGCATCAAAGGAGGAGCTGAACAAGATAAAAAAAAATGGTTTTTTGAAGTGCTTCGAAGATTGGAAAAACCGTTGGCACAAGTGTATAATATCTCATGGGGATTACTTTGAAGGGGACAAAATAGATATTCATGAATAAATGAATAATTTTTGAAAAAACACAACCGTATATATATAAATATATAAATGCTTGACACAAACATGTGTCTTATATAATAGAGCTTAACTGGGTTTTCTTATCATATTTATTTCTTGCATATTTTTCACTTGGAGTAAGTGATTACTTATCACTATAAGTAGCGAAGTGCCGATACGTTGAGGTAAGACTTTTTATCTCCGGGGGCGGATGGGGGGGGGGGCACTGTCAGTACTCAACCAAGCCAAAAGCAACGCCACTGATAACAACAACATCGTCGCCTTTAACCGAAGTTCCGAAGTTTTTCCGTTTACTGAAAAACTACTTCTATTTACATATAATCTGTTACGTGTGATGATACGATCGTTGGAATATACCATGTTTATTATGTCACTCTATTATTGTATATCACTTTTATATCACATTATTATTATTATTTTTGTGAGGACTCAATTTTTAGGCGAAGCGCTTGTAGGCCTGTTCTCTTATTGAGCTGGCCAAACAGTTTGACCGGGTCACCGGCCTGGCGGTTAGACAGGAGGGACCACCAGAAACGTGACACGAATTCCGTTCCATTAGCCGATCAATTGGCGATGAACGTGGACAACAAGGAGGAGTGAACCGTGCACGTTTAGCAGCAAATTGTTAACTTGCCCCGACAAGTCTTGTGAGTACCTACCGATGCTTAGCTTGTAGGAGTGTACGGCTGGGCTTGTACGTCATAAGCTTAAAACTACTTAAATATATCGACATTCTTATTACAAGTTCAAATATCACTACTATTGGTGCTGGTGTTTTTTGAGTTGACTTTCAGCCAACTTTGACGTCCACGGAACCGCTCACGCATTGCTTTACATGACAGACTTCATTAAATACTAATGTGGAGCAACGGTGGAGATCGAACCCGTGCACCCCTGTTTCTCCTCCGGTCGCAAGGCGCACGCGAATGCAACACGCCACGGGGCTCCACTACTTGGTGTTGAATACTTTTGTTTTTAATTGAACCGACCACACTTGGGATACGGCAAGTTTATTTGAAAACCAGAAGAAATATTTTGCACTCTCCTTTGCGGTGGTGTTAACTATACTTCTACTACTACTACAACTGGGAATATTTCTCCAATTTAATTCAAGCTTAAACTTGTATTTACTGTTTCGTATCGACAAACGGCAAATCGATGAGCAAAACGATTTGTTTTTCGCTGCCCAGTAGCGCATTGCTTCTCGTCGCCGGCTCTAGTAACAGTGCCACCTTTACAATGAATTTGTAGTTTTAAATGTCTTATGTAAGCATGGTCTTTAAGTTCATGGTCATAAAGTCGCAAAAAGGTCAAACTATCTGTTTTTACGAAGCGATTCTACAATATCACTATTGCATTAATTTTATGTTCTTCTCTTTGGTTGTTTGATGTTTAATCATTATCGTCTTCTTTCATCTGTGTTTCTTGTCCTAAAATAAAAGTGAAACTGCTGTATTGGTTCACGGTACATACATATAGATAATTTTTTGAAACAAATCCACGTCAACGCCAATTAGTGTCAGTGAAACAAATAACGTTAATCGCTAACAAGTTGTCTATATCAAGGTAACAAAGAAGTGTTGCTTTGCGTATTTCTTTTACGTGTCGACCCGTTAGACGGGTGTAGCGTATTTCCAAGAGCTGGCAGCGGCGCACAAAGAGGAAACCAAGGGAATCTTTCGGGGATATTGTGAACACCATCCCCTCCCACAATTGCCTATCTATACTACAACTTTAAAATGAATGTCTCATATCAATGCTAGCTATTTAGGAACAAGCGTAGGATCAAACTGTTTTATGTATCTGTCTCTTTGTCTTTCATCATCTCTACAGCTCCATGCCATTTTTGCCTAAATCATGACCCTTTGTGTAATGTTGGAAAACTGTTTCAGTAAGAACAGAGTTGTTATCTACAATCTAGTAGCGCGTGGATCTGTTGATCTATTCAGTTCTTTCTAGGAATCCGGGCTATGATAGTAACGCGTTAACCTTCGCGCTCTTCTCATCTTAATATCTATGATGTCTATCATCGCAATATAGTTTTTTTTAATTAGTAAGCCTTGTACGAGAGAAGGAGAAACCTTGAAGATCAAAATATACTCACAACGTTACACGTAACGAGAGTACTGGTCACGCTTTGTATAAATGCAATAAATCATGCATATAACAATGCTAAACAATAACAGTTTGCCTTTAACACTACAGATAAAGCAAAAACTAAGAAGGTACACTGTTTTGTAGTCCTACTGTCAATCGCGCACTAGACTTAACTTTTTTGGTGCCAGTTATACTAAACATCACACATGGCAAGTTGATCCGGACAGGCTCGGCAAGTAATTTCTTTGACAAAGTCCGTTTAAACTGAAGTTGACCGGTATATACTAAAGGTGCTAACAATCAAATATTCTTCAGTGCCTCTGTCACTCTTCTTTATTACCTGATTTTGCTATTTAAAAAAGAATCACTTTTTTTATCTACCGATCGGAGGGCTCCAAATATATCTGCGACCCGTGTTAAACAAATATTTTGTCTTTGTATTCAAGAGCAGCAAATCCAAGAAAAATATTGACTAAGCATGTATTGAGCCGGGAATCAGTCAGCAACTGCGAGTTCAGATATAGAAAAAAAGTACATATATATTTTTATTCCCGCGATTGAAAATAAATAACGAGCTCTAAAGATTCAGGAACAAACGGTTGTCGAATGGAGCTAGGTCGAGTCACTATAGTGTATGCGCAAAATATCTTAGTGCAGCCATGTAATGGTGTCATGGGTCATCCTCGATATATGCGGCTCAGCAGTGCCAGGTTGAAAGATAACGTCTCTGTTTATGAGAAGGCTGGTTTATTCTCGCGCAGCTTCTACTCATCCAGTTAAGCACAGAAGCCTTCTCCGGGATGACCTCGTCCTAGGTTAGAAAGATATAATGAACAATATTTTTGTATGACCCGCTTAACCCATAAAAGAGCTTGTTTTTAAGTTTTTGGTGTGCCGGGCCAGTCTGAAGTAAGTTTTCGTTTCCATTAGTGCAGTCTCGTTTCGTTGTCGCATAAAACACTTTTGTCACATGCGACAATCCGATTAAAAGGCCTTAATGGGACTGGCGCTACCGCAGCAAAAGCTGACCAAGGTGCACCTTTTCGTCAGCATCGACCAGCGCCTGACAACGCCATTTTTCTAACTTGGTAAGCACTGCTCATTGAGTGCCATTGCGCTTTTACGCGGTCATGTAATACACCGAACATTTGAGTGAGCATAACACTAGTCACGATTTGCGCTAATCTATGCACAATCAGTGCAAATGGTCTTTTTAAGCGAGGGCCAATAATGAATTCTGAATAATCTATCTCTTTCTGTATATATATATATATATAGTTTTACAGAGGTAACTGGCAAAATGCGTTATGCACACCGGGCGACGTTGATAAAGCCTCGGTAGTGTGGGACTCGCACCCACTAAAATCCAGTCGTCCTCTTTGCCCCTTGACGGGGGGTGGCCGCAGTACTGTCTTCTCGAGATTACTGCACCTGGCCACTCGTCTTGCCATTTAGGCTGCTCGGCTTTGTGCGGCGGTTATTTTCGCCTCAGAGATACTTTGTGCGAATCTTCTTACCAGAATCCAGGATTTCTGATCTTTGAGGAGCGCCTCTACAAGGGCCTGGCATGTCAGGGGGTTCTGCAGTCCTAGGTTCCGGGACAATAGCTCTCGCTCAGTGTCGAAGAAGGAGCACCGCTCATAGCAGTGCCTAACACCATCCGGCTCCCCCGAGTTGCACATGCGGCATACAGGGGAGTCAGTTTAACCGATGCGGTGTAGGTACTGCTGAAAACAGGCACCATGGCCTGTTAACAGTTGCGCGAGTGGGTAGGTAAGCGAGCCGTGTTTGAGGCTGTACCATTTTTTAAGATCAGGAAGTATTGATCTTGTCCAATATCCAGGATGGCCCGGCTGGATTTCTTCCCCTTGCTGGCTCCATTCGCTTAGTGTGTCGGTTCTGCTGAGTAGTGTGCCCTCCGTCAGAACGTTGGTTACAGGGTTTCCTGATGCCAATTCTTTTACTCTTAAGTTCCAGGGAATTTGTCTGGAGAGGACTTGTACGGCTGCTGTCGAAGCCGTGCGACTTGCTCGTGTTATGTTAAGCACCATAGGTCTTTGGGTCTTGTTGAGGAGGCGACGTGTTGTAGCTCTTGTAGTCGTGCGTTCTTATAAGGGTGCGGCGTATAACATATGTTGTCTATTACTGGTCCTCTGGTCCGTGGAGGATTTTCCGTAACTCTGCTGAAGTTTTGGCTGTTTTTTTTAGCTACATAGCGCACATGAGGTGTTTCTGTGAGAGCTCTATCCAGGATCACGCCCAGGTACTTGACCACGGGCGTGGGTGTTATTGGATGGCCTTCCATGTGTAAATTTAGGTTGCGTGGAGAACGCTTTAGACCGTTTAGAAGGCTTCCGTTTTTTGTGAAGCCAGTTCGAGGCCAAGCGTGCGGAGGTGTTGTCGGATTTCCGCCAAGGCTCCGTTGGCTGTACCTTCGAGCAAATCCTCGTCACTGGCGGTACCGAGCAGCGCCAGATCGTTTGCGTAGGCGATTGAAAAAACTCCCGGGGGATGCAGCAGTCTCAATACTCTATCATAGGTTATGTTCCACAGGGTTGGTCCCAGTACAGATCCTTGGGGAACCCCGTAAGTGACGGCGTAGTCTACTCCATTGTATGTAGATGCTCGGTCCTTTAGATACGACGCGTCGGTGGTTCAGTGGTAGAATATATATATATATATATATATATATATATATATATATATATATATATATATATATATAATATATATATATATATATATATATATATATATATATATATGTATATATATATAATATATATATATATATATATATATATATATATATATGTCTCAGCGTAGCAGGCGAACGTTGCGTACGCATGTGAGATCGGTCCCGGAAGATATCTTCAGATACTAGTACGGGAGACCCTTTCGTCCGTTTCTCTGTGTGGAACAGATAGAACTAGTCATTAGGAGTACACTATGCACAAAACGGAAACTGTTGGTGAATTTTCGTAAATTTTGTGACACCCGGAAGGCTTGCCACGAGGACAGACTGAGGTGAGCTGTGGTCGCATGTGCAGTGCAATCACCAGGAAACTGCAGAAGGAACATCGCGGCTCTCTCCCATGAGTGGGTAAGTTACATCGTTTCCCGTTTCTGTGGAGTTCTCGTGCACTCGTGCGCCTGACACGGATTGACACTAGATCGCGCGGTCGCCGTCTTCTCGGTTCGCCACGTCTAAGAGTGCAGGCTTAGCTCATAGTGGCTCAGCCATCATTCTGAAGAAACGGGACACGGCGACATATGCCGACATGCTTCAAATTCAGAAAAGTGTCGACGTAAACGAACACGGAGTGTCGTCGGATTTGTTCACCGAGTGAACAAATGGCGAAAACTCGAAAGCGGCGACGTAAAGCTGACGATTACAGAAAACGCGGCTGGAGGTGCGTTGACCTTTGCAAAAGCACTCTGCAAACAGGCGGCTCTCGATGCGGCTAATATCCAAGAAAAGAGATTAATTATCCGAGGACCACCGGAGGATGCGTCTGAAAAGGAAATAGGAGAAGCAGTCGCGTCACTTGTAGGAGGTGAATGTTTCACCCTGGAGAAGCCCAGAAAAGGACACACAGGGTCTCTATCAGTAATGGTTAAAGCCAGAGAGGACGTCGCACGCAAGCTGTTAGCTATCGGACATATCCAGCTTGGCTGGACTCGGTGCCACATTTCCGAGTGGGTCACGATTCCCCGCTGCCCACGCTGTCAAAGAATCGGGCACAGTGCACACGAGTGCGAAAACCAGATAGCCCAAGGGTTCATATGTCATAACTGTGGCAGATCGGGACATATAGCTGGAGAATGCCAAGAGTCATCAGCATGTTATAATTGTAACGTGCTGGGACACGCTGCTAACTCCATAACATGCCCAATCTACAGAGAGAAAATTATGGGAATGGGAAGAAAAAATACCTGGTCCGCTTCAAAGGTTAAGGAATCCCTACCGACCCCCAGGTTCTCCCTGCGCCACCGAAGAGTGAGGAGAAAAATAGCACAGAACGAGAGCCAGAGGCCACGCTGACCGATCCAAAAAATGAGACTGATATGGACGCTGACATAGATGAGCAAGGCTTTCGGAAGGTCGCCAACAAGAGAAGGCGCAGGCGAAGTCTGGGATCACCACCCGTTGGAACCCCTAAGGTAGCTAAACAAAAAGACGGATAACCGGGCAACAGTACTACACAACAGCAATAAAGACCAGCAATAGTATTAATGTCCTGCAGTTAAACTGCAACAGAAGCAGGCAGGTTCATTACATGCTAGACGTGATTGCTTTGAGGCATAAAGCTTCGCTGTATGTGGTAAGCGAGCCCAACAAATCCCTGGTTGCGACCAATGAATGGATTACGGATGTTGTAGCACGTATGTTGGAGTCTAGAAGACAGTGGAACAACCTTGCGTGCGTAATAACAGGGATCATGATGGTCAAGGAAGAGGCTGTACGACGACGCGCCACCGACTTCATTGTAAACGATGCGGTTGGCAAAGTTATTGGCGTGATGGTGGATGTGGTCTCGGCGGCGGTCGATCTAACGGATGGCGCCCAGATGTGAGCTTTGTGAAGGCCTGATTTGCAAGAAAACAAATTTACAGAGTTTTAAACAAGAACCGGTGCGAATAGGTTGCGATAGTATTAGAGACTACTCCCCCTTAACTGTGAGCAATATTAGTTTCACCCATACGACCCGGTTACGGGGAGGTATGAGAGTTTTAGCAGGTAATACAAAGGCTTTGGTAGTCATCGAGCTACCAGCCGGCGTGTAGTCCTGCACAGCGTGCCTAAAAGCATTTCCCCCTCCTGTATAGAATATATATATATATATATATATATATATATATATATATATATATATATATATAAGCTCATTAAACTATTCCTTTTCCAATAGAAAAAATGAAGTTCTTCTATTAGCTTTCACGTCTAGTGCCTAAAATCGTAACCCTGAGACCAATCACAGCGCTCAAAACAAATACATTTAGACAAATCTGGATTTCATAACGATCATTGGTACCAAATGTATAGCATTGCAAGCCGTGATTGCGGAGTATATATTTTTTTCAGAGGGCATGCCGAAATTGAAAGCATGCATAAATGACCAAGGAGACCCCACAGAGACATCTTCTAAACCTGGACAAGCACACAGTAATTTCGCGGATAGATTCTTGCGGCAGATCTTTGCTTGTTAGAGAAGAATCGAATCTTAAAATGATTATATTTCAATCTACGCTTTATATATCTATAAAGATGATCAGACGCAACTGCTTAGCTCATATACAGCCCTGTCGAGCCCGGTGGCGTGGTGCATTCGCGTACGCTTTGCGGTCGAACGAGACACATAGATGCGCGTGTTCGATCCCCACCGTTGTACATTTGTATTTATTGCGGTACGTCTTACGGTACAGCGATCCGAGGGTGGTTCCATAGACGTTAAATGTTGGCTGAGAGCCAGCCTGAACAAGTTACCGATGAAGCGCTTTAAATAACATTGAAATGGTGTTTACAACCAAAACCTGGCTAAGTGTAGGTGGAAAACATTTAACTAATTTGACTCAATTTATGATACAAATAGCCCATTTTTAGATCTGAAAGATGTAAATCTTCCAAAATCGAAGCGGCGTTGTCTCCCAATGGACAACCTTTTACAGAACATGCATTGCCTAACTTGAATGTGCAAAATAAAATTGACACGAAGAAGTCTACTCTGCTAAGCAATGCTGGCCTTAGTCAACTCATTATTCAGTCATTGTGAACTCTGGTGTGGAATGTGAGTTACTGATTCGCTTTTCATTCGTACGATGACCAGCAATAATCGAAGCTAACTAAAGCTATGGCGGATTAGTTGTTTTCATTTCTGGGAAGAATAATAGGCTTTTGGTAATTAAGACAATCGTCTCCCTCCTCGTCAATTTCCCAAGTCACCCGAACGTACACGAGTAGTGAGAACATTTTGGACAGAGCTGCATGCTGATGGAACGAGAGGTATTACTCTCAGCATCTCATGCGAGGGAGAAGTTTTTACAGGATTATCTCGACGTGCCCACTTAATGTCCGTACGCTTCACCAACGCAGCCTCCTCGTATCTCACTAATTAACGACAGCCATATGATGTAACGTCGTTTGAGTTTTCCTACCGTCTAGTTTTCGTGCAAGTTCCTCGGTTGGTCGATCGTGCGGTGCGCCACAACCACAGTATCTTTAATCTTGTAATATATATATATATCAATGGGCCTTAACCTTAGATTTTAAGAAACCCAAAATCAAACAAACAACGTTGTTTTCTGGGCTTTCGTTTTCTTCGCGACGACTATCGTTAAAAATACTGCTACCACCACAAATACTACTATTGCCTCGACTGCAAACAGTATTGAATAATATTAGCATTGCCAACACAATGATTAGTGCCGTTTTACTAAATGAATTCGCCAATCTATTTGTCTCTGTTAGGCGTATGGTTTGGCTCATACGACGGGTTGCCGTTTTTGGCTCGGTATCGACCTTGCGCGTTCTCGAGCGCAGACCTAGGCGAAAATGGCGAGGTCAGCTGTCTCTAGCGTCGATGTTTCGCTGACGTGCAAGGCGCTTCATCAAGCAGACGCTTTTGCGGGTAGAAGCTCTGCGCTGTCGTTGTTGTGCGGGCATGTTGGACGGGCATCCGCAGAATAACCCATGCTGTGGGGTGCGACAACCAAGTAACAAGTATGACGATGGCTACAACAACAACAACAACAACAACGGTAGTGCCACTCTTTTTCGGCCCTCGGCCAAGGTCCGAGGTTCTGGGTCGTATGGTTCAGCGACGTTGTCTTGCGGAGGCAAATTTATGACCTGTTCTCAGCCCGACAGGGTTCTTTCGGAGCACATAGAAGACCTTCCTTCAACCTCCGCGAGAAATGGGCCAGAGTCGGGCGGGGAGAGGCCGAGAGAAACTGTTGTTCCATTTGCAGATTGAGTGGCTACTGCCGATCACTTTAAGTCGAAGCGAAATTCTCGTTGGGCAACTCGAGAGAAAAGACAAATTCATCGGTCGGCCTGTGTGCGACTGGTTGCACCAAGCCCCTGAAAACGATGCCCTCATTTTTTCTTTCTGGACAGGCCACGAAAGATAAATCGTATGCGAAAACCGGACCGGACCGAGCAAACTGAGACCTTTCCCTGCAAATACGATAATTGGAGCCAGTAGCACGCGCGTGGCAGATACGGATAATTTCAATTCGACTTGCCTTGCGTTAAGTATGAACAGGAGAGCATTATTGTCCAAAACGTATGATTGGTGCGCATGATACGATTGCAGACAAGAGAAGCAGCCCATACGCTGGTAGCAGAGTACTGTATATATATATATATATATATATATATATATATATATATATATATATATACTGTGTTTGTTTATCATATATTAAGTTATTGATATCGGTTATTGTGTGCATATCTCAAGCCTTTCGTTCTCGTGTCGCCCATGATAGAATATGTCTCCTCTGCCGTTTCGTGTTACCGCTTTAGTAAGGATATTTTATCCCAACATGCGATTCTAGTTGAGCTTTTTTTATTTTCTTAAAACAATTACTACGCGTTGACCTGCCCTTTGTCTGTACACACTGCATGCTAACTACCTTGCTGGCCCCAAGACCTTTATTTGAAAAATCATTTCACATGACAAGCGCTCAGGTCGTACTCTCATTAAGTCTAAAATATTTCACGACATTTTAAAATATGCCAGTGAATCAAATACATTACAATTCATTATATGTCCTCTTAGCAAAACACTGTTATGCATATGCATATAAAATAAATTGCATACAGATTCTTCTCCGTCGGCGTCGCCCTGGCACTCCTCACGATAGTTAGTTTGTTCCAAGCGAGCATAATTGTTCATCTATCTTACTAACAGCACCTATGATCACGAAATGCACTGCTTACCTAACACAAGACCTCATAAAAATGTTCATTTTTTCCCTCCTAACGACCTGAGCATTTGAGGAGGAAATAAGATTTATGTTTATAATTTTATTTATAAAACTCGTAAGTTATAGCCTAGCATTTGTATTGAGTGTACATCGTCTTGCTCACCATTGTGTCGAGTACACTACGCCTTTACAATTCACCTTTTTGGAGTATTTGTCAAGATCCAAGCGTCTCATAGTATTTTATTACTATACATGAATCGGCCCAGCAGTATTTGATTTTGCTTTATTTTTCCTATTATCGCTAGGTCGTCTGTCTAAGCGTCGTCTATCAAAATGACAATAGCTCGCGTTGCGATTGTGGTTAAGACGGCTTGATACTACTCGAGAGCTCTACACAAGCAAAGGCCTGCCAATATATTCGCATTTCGGCTGTTTTACGACGTCATTTATACAGTCTTAAGTAGCAGACCTTCGAGTTGGTTTATCTGTTGCTCGAATATCTGCACTCTGCCTATGCTAGCCCTTAACCTTTTAGTATTCGGTCCGACCTATCATAATAATTTACCGGCAATTAATAAAGCAATCAAAACTGGAAAAAAAATCAGATAAAAGACGTAATGGAAATTATGACAAAATCGAAAAATATTAATTTTTCCGACAGCCTTGATACGTGAGAGAAATTGATTTTGCAATACTTCTTACCCATTCCAGCAAACGGCATTTAAAAATTGCAACTTTTTTGGAACTATGCTGTTTGACTGGCATATTTGCTAATTTACGTCTCCTGCCTTCTTCTTTTTTTATTCTGCCTTCTTTATTAACCCCTTATTTTTCAATAACATTTTTTAAACTGTAAATAAAGTTTGTCACAGTCCGTCCACAATAAATAAAACTAGCACCGAACTGCGAGGCCTGCCTGCTAACTCTCCTCCAACTTACACCATCAGTTTCCGATCTGCATGCTTGTCTCCACCTGACTACCGGTCAGGATTCTTCATACCAAATTTTCTCCATAGTAATTTAAAATAGCTGAGATCTATTAGAACCTACGGAAAAGCGTATTTTTGATAACATTTTTAAACTACAAATAGAGATTGTCGCAGTCCGTCCAGTTAAAATTAGCACTGAACTGCGAGGCCTGCCTGCTAACTCTCCTGCAATTTACACTATCAGTTTTTTAACTGCACGCTTGTCTACACCTGGCTACCGGCCAAGGGTCTTCATACCAAATTTTCTCTATAGTAATTTAAAATAGCTGAGATCTATTAAGGCCTACGGAAAAGTTACCCTTATATATATGTATATATATATATATATATATATATATATATATATATATATATCTGGCGATCGAACATGAAAAGGGAACAGTATTTCTGCAAGAGCTGCCCGTAGCGGACACTGGCGCCTTCCAGCAATCTGATCAAGCCGGCGGCTGGCATTAAAATAATGTAGCAGTGGACCAAATGCAGTCATTGTTGGTGCCGCAAGGCGTACGACTGGACGAAACATAGAAAGCGAAGAAGCAGAGAAGAGGCACCACGAAGGTGGACGAGATCCAGGCGCTTGAACGTCTTGCGGCGCGGGTTGCGTGCACTCGTGTTGCAAGGACTAACAAACAGAAACAGAGGGAACAGAAGAAAAAATCGTGTGCGAGATGACAGGCAAACGTAGAAGGAAGTAAAGATAGACAGTAAAGTACAGAGAGGCAGTCGGGAAAGGAGGAGAAAACAAAAGAAGGGCAAAGAAAGACTTTGGGAAGGCAGTTGCCCCCGTGGACGCTTCCCGGGAAACGCAGTGCCAGCCAAGAGAGCGTCCAGCGGATGGATACTTCTATTCGCCGATCGTACGGTGAACGATCTGCGCGATCACGTATAACGCAACTGCCGCGCTCGCATATGGCGCAAAACGAATGACGCATCGCCATCGTCCCCGCCGTCAGCCCATGGTCTCGAATACGAACATTCGATGGGCATTGCGCTCTTGGGGTGTAAAATCTTGAAAACCCTGTCTTACATCTACCTTCCTGCGCGAGTGCCTGTCTGTGTCTACCATCGCGCGATTCGATCAGAATCACTCCATGCTGAAAGAAACCAGCAAACTTCTCGTCTGTAGTCTCGTCTGTGCTGCGTGTACACGAACGTATTGTGAAAAAACGAAACACCGTTGTACAATGTATCTATCTCATAATGGCACAACATGGGATAACTATAGAGACCTTCAACGGAGTGCTTCTGCCTGGTGCCATCGCGTGCACATATATTAATGTATGTATGCATGTGCACAGGGTGTACAACTCTAGTTTGGCTACGCTTGAAGTGGTCGTAGATTTCGTTAAAACAGGCATTTTCCCAGCTGAATGAGCGAAGAATACTAGTTAATGCTATGCGATAGAGGTGACAAATCAGAGATGCGCTAAATACCACGTAGCGAGCTGCCAGACACATCGGCGGTCTTTGCACTTTTTCGCCCGGTGGGACGGTCGCTAAAGTGTTCAAACTGTATATAATGAACTGTATTGTAATTATGTAACATCTTGAAATGCAATGTTATTGCGAAATAAACAAATATATATGATAGGGGTGACAAACAGGTACAGAGGCTTCAGGAAAGCAAGGAATAACATTTTTGTTCAACAAGACTATAATACCAATACGTGAGCGTTCCACTCTTGCCTCACATGTCCAACGTTCTGTGTTCGCTTTCAGAATAGGCTTGTAGTTCCTAAATTGATTTACAGCTATGAAGTCTGGTGGCCGTGTTTCAAGAAACATATTGATACTATTAAAAAAGCTCAGTCTAAACTCCTTCGACGTGTTGCATTGAGATGAATTGTAGAACGTAGCAATCTCGTCTTATTCCTATATCAGAACGGCACTCGAGAGCAGATTTTAAAATGCACGCACAAATTTCTCAGTCTAAAAGGCTTCCCATCATTTTTAATATTCGCAACAAGTATCTGCGCACTACTCAAACCATATCGTCTTAAATAGTTGCACAATCTGACCGAATCAACAACATTGTTTAGAAGCATGAACTCGTGATATTATATTATAAACTGTACCAATGCATATATCACGAATTATTTTATTTGTTAAATTGTCATATATGCATCATATATTGTGCATTGTATATAATGAATACAGGATTTTTAATATTCTACCCTTTGAACGCAATAACGGAGCACTTGAATTGAATTGAATACAGATATAAATTGCTGTACCGAACAAACCGCTTAGTGGTGTATCGCATAACCCGGCACGCGTTTTATTGCCAAATACGTATGAAAGAAACCTGGCTTTATATTAACAAATGCATCCGTACGCTTTGTAGAGATAGTGAACTAACGTATGATGAGATTAAATATTATACTAACCTCAACTGAGTTAGAAAAGCACTCTATACGGTCTCGAGCGGAGAATAAATCCTCAGACTACACAGTACTGTGCAGAAAACGGCAGGAGTAACGATTAACTACCAGTATATAGTGAAATAAATAAAAATTTAATACTACTATTGCTAACACCTTCACACAGTTCTTCCGGGTCCCGAGCCTGTTCAGAGGGAGCCGGTAGAACTGTGTGCAAATATTAGTGATAGTAGTATTAAATTTAATTTATTTCACTATATACTGGTAGTTACTCGTTACCCCCGCCGGTTATATATTTATATATATTACTTCGTAGAGACTGAATCGCAATAATACTTAATCCATATTATCGCGCCAGTCGGTCGTAGCGTTCATGTTTTCGTTTGGTTCAATAAAGTGAACAAAACGAGGCTCGTCGCTTTTTAAGGAGCCGAAAATGGAAGAGTATTAAAAATGCATAAAGTTCTTTGTTAAAAACCAAATCATGCAGACGTAAAGTCACCTAAGAGGACCACCGTTCGGGACGAAGGCCCTGGATTGCTTTAGATAGTAATTACAGGAAACGAGTCATATATCTGTGGCAAACTATGATAATACATTCATAATGACCGAGCTAATGCTAAAACGGTATTGAGCCTGTTCCGGCGAAGCCGGGTATTCTGTATATGAAAGTCTTAATTAACATATACAATAAAGAAATAAAGAAAAAGTTTCAAACACTGTGTCAGTAAGTTCTAGATTTGCACTAAAAGCAAATTTAATTATTCTTACAAATGGGAGTGCTATTGCAAAGATACGTAGGCAGAAGCGTATGCACAGACGTTCGTGTTTCTGCGTATTGTGACAGTACCCTACGATGGTTTGAATAGTTCGCCATCGCCAAGAGTGCGTAGTATTCAGGATCATACCAACAGACTGATCCAACATGAATATATATACCACCTTATACCAGAGATTATGAGAGAGAGACTCAAAACGTTTCACATCCCCCCCTCCCCCCGCCCCCCGGAGGGGGGGGAAGTGAAACTTTTGTAGTAAAGTACGCGGGCATGCAAGTACTCATGCTGGGGGTACTGAAAGAAGCAGCAGTCGCCTAAAAACATTCTCGCATACTTTTCTTGAAGCGCACCGACAGCAAACAGAACGCCCAACCGGACCGGTATCAACCGGCGCGCTTTGCACTACCGTTAAGTAAAGCCAATTGGAAGCCAGACTGATATCTGCCAATATATATTCGATTCGATTTCTCACGCTCTTCCCCCCCAATCTCTCTCTCTCTCTCTCTCTGACTTTTCTGTCCGCGCGTCGTCGGCTGCAGTTGACACGCACAAAGATTATGCGTTGCCTATTGCGTTACGCTGTTTGGCTCCTGCTTGGCTTCAACTAGCAGCCTAGTCCACTGAAAACCCCATCTTGCGGCTCAAAATTGAGGACAATTTCTCAAAGTTACTTCAAGCGGAACCTCCTCGTCTGTGCTTCGTCATCGTCGTCGTCGTTTTCGTTATCATCATCTTTCTGCGGCAACGAGTGAGCCAGGGCCCTCAAGGCGTCGGATAGAGAGAGGGGCATCTGAGAAGTGTGGGAGGAACTCACTGCACCATCAGAACCACCCCACCGAATCGTATCGCATGCAGGCGGCAATTGCCTTGCGGCAAATGCTCTCACAGCCGTTAGGAGCAAGCAGTCTAAATATATTCGGCCCTCGATGTCTCGCACATGTGAGCAGCATGCGGCGATTCCTATCTGTGATATATATATATATATATATATATGTATATATACATCCCTTACCCACATGCGTCGTGGCCTGTGAAAGAGGGATTTTATTACGCTACATTTAATTCTATTTAAGGCAGTGTTGATGTTTGGATTTCTAGGGCGCTCGAAAAGACGATAGATTTTTTGTGTCTGCCGTTTTGATGTGAATGTCACGGAGCAGACCAATTTGTACTATACGCCTTCTATGTGTCGTGAAATCCGCACACAAAGATATATTTATATACACATATATATATGAACTACTCTTCGTTAGCATGTATTTTATAATCCAAAGGCAAGCATATCACGTATCGTGGCACAATTTGCAACTTGTATATTGCAACCATGTTAAGTATTTACAGCTAACCTGCGGAATGGTGTGCCCCAACGCTGAAAACTTGGTTGTTGATCAACAGTGTTGTTGTCAACGGAACCGCAGAAGGAGGACAGTCAAATCAAGCGCGAGTTCACCAACACCGATTCTTATTTATTGTTTACGTAGTTTCACTACACGACAGAGGGCCGAATAGGAGAGGCCAAGCCGCTCCTATTTGTGATGCCACCTGGCCCTCACTCAACGCTACGTCCTGGCGGTTAGCACGAAGCCGTTTCCTCGCCAGAGCTCACTGTCCTCTCACTCAGAATAAACCACAGTAATAGGCATATACATACACTGAACGCTTAAACTATATAAACAGGGTGTCCGGATTTTTTTCAAAGCAATATAGGACATTGTAGCGTTCGTTAATACATATATTTTTCCCAATAGGGCATGGTCTTTGAGAAATCTTGTTTCAGGGTGAGGGTGAAATTACTGAAATCGCTGACGCTGGTGTTGCTGACGTGTCGCTTTATCAACACCAGCGTCAGTGATTTCAGTAATTTTAACATCGCAGAACAATTGATGCATGCGTGTCACGTTCATATATATGAGAGTACACCTGTGGATATGCACAACCTTTTCACGCTTTTTGGAAGGAACACCTCTACGTGCACGTTCTACATAAATATTCTGGCTATAAGGAATATTCCGTCATAGGCACCACCTCAGATAGAAAATCCCATAGCACAGCACAGGTAGGTTCAACGGTTTGTACACGCGAAGTGGACCCTCCGTGTGAATACCTATCGACTTAAAGTGACGCAGCGCTTAGACCACTGCGTAGACCTTTGGTATAGATATATTTCAAGTGGGGTTATCATATCGTACTCTCCTTGAGCGACAACGTGACTTGCCCTGCCGGGAGAACCAATACATCAAAAACCATCATCGCTGTGTTTAGCCTTTTTTCATTAGTTTCCTCATTTAGCACCATCATCATCATTGGAACAGCTTCATTATCATCATCGAAACACCTTCGGCATCATCTCCATCATCATCATCGGAACACTTTTGGCATCATCCTCTTCACCATTCACTTCAGTTGGCGATCACCCACAGCCACCATCACCGGCCTCCATCACTAACTTCATCATTGGCGTCGCCGCGGCCTCCAACCCCGTTACGATAATCAATATTATTTTATCGAACGCTATTTGCAGTCCGGCCTGCGTTTGCCTGTAAACAAACAATACCTTGTTTGTAAACAAGCGCGGCGCAGCAGCTGGTCATGCAGCGAACGCCGACGAAACGGCAAGAGAAGGAGCCACCTGAAGCACGCACGTCGCTGCACGTAAATCGTGCAGTGGCAGCGGATGAACGCATTGTTGAATCAATCAGTGATGCGGGCGGTGCAGCTTGTCATTTAAAAACGAGTTGTGTAAAGCGGGCCGCGTCAAGCCCGGTGGAAGACGTCCGCAGCAAAAGCATGCGTGTATCGCAAGCTGAATGCTCCCCAGCGAACACGGAGGATGCCAGCGAAACAAATGAGCAGAAATCTGATATATCCGACGAGGCGCACGGCAGCGAAGACACTGAGGGCTGGAACGTCGTTGGGGCGGGTGGAAAAGTCATTAGAGAGGACGCAACTCCAAAGGTTAAAACGAACGAGCGGCCTGAGGCGATCATTTTTGCCGCTGATAATAATTTGCTGGAGACAAATTTTAACGTGGTTTGCGCTGATGTCGCTAGACACCTTAACGGAAAAGTTGAGGAACCTCGTTTCACACAAGCCGGTAAACTCGTTATCGTCGCAGAAGAAGCAGAAGACAGAGCGACTTTGCTAAGTCTAACCTCGGTCGGAGGTATCCCGGTTCAGTCTAGAGTAAGCGGCCAAAGATCAACAGTAAAGGGGAAAATCTGCGGTGTGCATCCGTCACTCAGCGACGCAACTATTGTTAACGCTTTGGAGTCACTAGGTGTCACTGAGGCCTTCCGAGTCAGAGCTAAGAACGTCCACACCGGTATAGTTACGGCCACTGACCAAGTAATTCTAACCTTTTCTGGAATTGATTTCCCGACGGAAGTTCGTCTGGGCCTAAAAACACACGGGGTAATGCTCTATAGGGAGCCGCACCAATGTTACCGGTGCTACAGCTTAGACCACACCAAGCCGGACTGCCCCTGGACGGCTCCTCGTTGCCGCCGCTGTGGTTCCACGAACCATATTTGGAAAGATTGCAACCAAGCGGCAAAATGCTGCTTGTGTAAAGCAAACCATGAAGCCACTTACGGCAGTTGCCCGCACCGGCTTCGCCGTATGGAGCAGCTGAAAAGGTCAGCAATACAAGTCATACAGAAAAAACCCGATGCCGTATCAGTTAAGATCTACGCGCCTGTTGCCGATATTCAACCATCATCGTCATTTTCGAAACGGTCTTTCTCGGCTGTGGTCCAGAACAGGGTAAAGGTACCTGCGGCGCCTCCCAAGGCCCAGCCCGCTGCTTCTACGGTGATCAAAGAGCAAAAACAGATTACCAATGACGTACTTCGAACTAACAGCATTGAAAAGGTGGTGCAATGTGTCACGGAGAAGATACTACCAATTATAATCGACGCCATAGTTGCGCAAATCGGAATGACAATTCAAAAAGCTTTTTCGAATGCTCTTCCCAGCTTGTCCATTCAAGCGGCGCCGTCTATAATCCCTGGCGGCGCCCCTGACATGGCTTCGGACGGTTTTCGCGGACAGCTGGAACTGGCTCTCCGCACAGCGCTCCATTCAAGTATAGCGAAGCTACCTCATCTGGCAGCTCCACAACACACGACTTTTATTGTGACGCCGTCATTGCAGGCATCGTCACCGGCGACGAGCACTGGCGGAGAAGCAGCTAGTGTCAATACGGGGTCCTCTACTCGCGATCTCAATGACGAATAGACAACAGGACATTCGTCAGTGGGCGACGCCGATGACGCAGAACAACACCATGGCGCCATCAACCTCGGCGTCGACAGTACGATCTCCGGCGCCGATCTCACCATCAACTGCCCTCACTCGCACTGTTCAACGACTGTCCGCTGTCCGTCAAAACCTTAAGATGCTCTCGATAGTTTCGCGTGGTGTCAGGCCCACAGTCGCAGCCGAACTGACCAACACGATTAAGTCGATTTGCACAACAAATGACCTGTATTCGTGGTCCCGTCTGGCTCACTTCGCAACAACTGTGCTCACTATACCTCGGCAAAAAGTAAAAGGAAGCTCATTGTGGTCACTTGTTCGGGACAACCTCAGTCGATTTAGGAGCCGTTCTCCCCCTTGATGCCACCATCATTGCCAACAAGTGCGCGGCGCCGAAGTCTAGCAGAAACGATAATAGGCAAAGAGCCCGGGAGGTACAGGCAAAGCTGGCTCAGGGGGATGTTTCTGCAGCAGCACGCATTCTTATCTCAACGGATTTAATGGTTAATTAAATGGATTTAACCGCCTAGAGACGTTCCAGCAGCCGACCAAATCAACATCACCCCCATTGAAGTCAGAGCAGCAATCCAGTGTTTCCCAAAACAGCTCAAGCGGAGGCCCTGACGGCCTCAAGCCTAGACACCTTAAAGACCTCATTGGAAAAGGCGCTCAGACCTGCCCTCTCCTCCTTGCTCTGGCGGATTTCTGCAACCTTGTCGTGAATGGCTGCCTACCAGGGTTCGCACTTAGTAATTTCTATGGAGCCAACATTATAGCCTTATAAAAGAAGGACGGTGGTCTCCGCCCAATAGCAGTCGGAAATACCCTGCGGCGGCTAGCGGGCAAAGTGCTAATCCGCAAATTCATGGGGCAGATTGTCGACAAATTTGCTCCCGTGCAACTGGGTTGTGGAGTTAAAGGAGGTTGCGAGGCTGCAGTCCAGGCTGCAAGAGCCTTTGTAAATATCAACTCGGAATCAAATAAGGTGTTAATAAAACTTGATTTTAAAAATGCCTTTAATTCCCTCAGAAGAGATGCGATTCTCGACACTGTCAGATCAGACTTTCCAGCAATCTATCCCGCAGTCTATCAGATGTACAGAAGTCCATCCAATCTCTTTTGGGGGAAAGAAATAATACTATCAAAATGTGGGGTACAGCAAGGAGACCCTTGTGGCCCGGCTCTCTTTTGCCTGACAACTGCTTTCCGCTCTAGAGTCGGAATTTAAGCCATGGTTCTTAGACGATGGAACGATTGGCGGTACTCTTGATTCCGCGCTTAGTAATGTGAAAGAGGTAATCGATTTTGGTGTCACCTCTGGACTGCAACTTAACGCGTCAAAGTGTGAGCTGCTCATTTTATCATCCGACAACGCTTTTCGTGACGAGTGCTTGCGCCGGGCGCAGGACCTGCTTCCTGACATCAAGCTATGCACCGATGAAGACATCGAGCTTCTTGGAGCTCCCCTCACAATGGCCTCAGCAAAACTCGCCCTGAACAGGAAGTGCAAGCTTATGGATCTCTGGTGTTCTAGGTTAGGATCCCTGGATGCGCATCCAGCACTATACTTAACGCGAACTAGTCTTTCGACACCAAGACTTATTTATATTCTCCGTTGCACGGACGCGTCTGCCCAGAGAGGCATTTTACAACAATTTGACGAGAAGTTACGACAATGCGTGAAACAGGTGTTAAATTTGAATTTGGATGGAGTAAGTTGGGACCAGGCCTCCCTTCCTACCTCAGCCGGAGGTCTGGAAATCCGTCGTGCAACGGATTTGGCCCAAACCGCATTCTTGGGCTCAATCACTACGTTGCACGAGCTGATTGTATCCTCTGAACGCCAAGCCATTCCTAGAACGGCTTATGGAGTCCAAAAAGGAGGAATTCGCCGCCCGCCACCGCGTGGTGCTTGATGACGCACGTCAGTCTACCTTGGACGCCTTCGTAGTCAAAGCCATTCAAAAGAAAATCCTGGACAACACTGTCGATACACTTGGCAAAGCACGCCTTCTAGCAGCCTTCAATGAATCAAGCGCTAAATGGCTACAAGCCATTCCCTCGCCGCAGCTGGGGACGATGCTGGACAATACAACACTCCGCATCGTTTCTGGCCTGCGGCTAGGGGTGGCCGTATGCGCGCCTCATGCTTGCTCCCTTTGCGACACACCGGTGTCGCCGAGGGGAGAGCATGGCCTCAGCTGTTCTAGAAGCTGCGGAAGACATTCGCGCCACGCCGCGCTTAACGAAAATATTTCGAAGGCGCTGCATTCCGCTAACGTGCCCTGCAGAAAAGAGCCAGTCGGACTGGCAACGGACTCAGCCCTACGGCCAGACGGGATGACCCTGGTTCTCCGGAAAGGTCCTTGTGTGGGACGCAACCGTGTGGGACACGCTAGCGCCATCTTACAGGGATCGAGCCTCGAGATCAGCAGGCGCTGTTGCCAATTTAGCGGAGCAGCGAAAAAGTTTGAAGTATCGCGAGTTAGAGGCAACCTTTATAGTACAGCCAGTTGCGATAGAAACAATGGGGGTCATGTGCGAATCTACAGTAAGTTTCCTGAGAGAAATTGGGAAAAGAGCGGCAAGTGAGAAGGAAGAAAAAAGGACGGGAGAATTTCTGCTGCTGAGAATATCCATTGAAGTGCAACGTGGAAATGCGGCCGCGGTGCTAGGCTTGCTGCCCTCAGGCAGTGGTTTACTGGGGTTGACCTAATTTTGTAATACAAGTGTACTGCGTATAATACAAATAAAGATAAAAAAATACAAAAAATAAAAAATTCGATTTGCCTTTTTTATCTAAGAGAGTTTTTAGCGTAAACCGGTCCTCGAATCCAAGTCCTTCTTACCAAGTTCCGATATCAACCTGCCGCCATGAAGACAGCTTAAAATAACAACAAAACTAGGCGACGGTCATTGTGCAGCGAGCGCACATCTATAGCACAAATTAATTATTGGGACAGCTAAAAGCTGTCTTTTTGAAATATATTAAGCCGCTACGTCAAGGAAGACTGTACGGTAAACCTTACTATCTTCAACAAAATCAGTCATGCGCGCTGTCATAAGCAAGCCGGCGTTAATAAACCAGCGTTCTTAAGCACTAATGACTTTTGAGATAAAGCCAGCCGCCAAGATAAACTGATGGAAATACCGCCGGGGCCTTCATACTTGATAGAAAAACACTAGTCGCTAAAGAATGGCTGGTGATACTGGTTAGACATTCTGCTAAAGATAGAGCTGCTAGCATTAACTATTTTGCAGGTATTCCACATCACAGAAACGCATCCCTTGCAGCACAGACCGATTTGATGTAGGAGGTAGCGGTTACAACTATGTAGATTGGCAGCATTCGTATTCGGCGAACTAATCTGTTGGTGTCAACGGTACAATTTGTTACAATTGCGGCGTAACCGTCGCCAATCCGGGAACGACACGGCCGAAAGGCTTGTCGTATTTATATATGAAGCAAGTTTTTCCTAAAAACCTTTAATGACAAAATTGCATCGCCTAAAATATGTACAACCAACCAGGAAGTTTCTCTGGTAGATAAATCGAATATAAATTCAAATTTTTAACATGATTTTGGAATTTGTCAATATCAGCTCGATTGTGCTTTTGACCGAACGTCTTCAATCCTGACGGTTCAGCAGCTACAGCGATATTTGAATAAGGCGATAACCGGGTAATGATCTAAGAATAGTAAAGGCCTAAGCCGCGGCTGTAGAGCTATACTTCCCCATATCGTATGACACTTTAATGATATACTTTCCTTTCAGTCTGACGCAATCTCCAAGCCAACTGCAGGAGAATTGGAAAAATCGCTTTTTATGGGCATGTGTTAAGCAATCTTTTTTTTAACGCTCTGACAACCACATTTTAGACGCTCGTAATGGGCTAAGTTGCCTGTGGCACGATAGCGTCTAAATGCATCTATCATCATCGGGCTCTCGTACTGGAATTATATAGGCTTTCTCCAGCAGAGGTATGTAGCAGCAAGGCAATGACAACCACGTTCAACTAGCACGGCCAGGGCTCAAACTAGCGATGTTTTGCTAACCGTGGTTGCCATGGCAACGCCCCGTTTCGAACGGTGCGTTAGCCGCCTAAGCCACCGCCACTACAATCTGTATTAAATTTGTCGTTAAAGCAAGAATTATTTTCAATTCTATTAGGGTAATGATGTTTCAGTACACATATTATCGTGGTATATCATGTGTTATCTTCATTTACCTTTCAGTCAGTCAAAGGAAGTTCCAATGGACGATATAATTGGGACAATTAGAGTGTTTGGAGTGCTTTGACAAGGCTTACGATGCTACCTCAAAAAGAAAGCAGGAACGTCACAGTATAGCGATATAATTAATTTTATTTGAATACTCTTAAGAAGACTGGCTTTTAACACCGCGGGTACTATCATGTGCAGGATGATCTGCGCCTTGTTGGACCAATTGACTTGCTTTTTAGTTAGTCCTCTAGTTTTTTCTGCTTAGCCCCTTGTGAGACTCAAAAGTCAGGTAGAACCTTCTCATCCTCAACATGGTTGCGTGTGTTGCCTTTACCACGGCGTTCATTTAGTGTACCGTATAAAAACATCATAATACTATGAGCCCGGCATGTATTAGTTGCATGTGCTCAACAACCTTTACAACCTTAGAGAGTCCACAGCTGCGGCGTTATTATGACTTTTCACCAATAACATGTCAGATGTTTAGTCTTACAACACACAAAAACCCTATCGGAGGAAACACGCGTTGGCTCTGAGTGTTTTGCGTATGCCAATCAATGACGTATGTCTGCACAAGGATGCTGATATTTTCTCGCGTATTAAAGCGCCCCGCGCTTATTGAGTAATTACTGAGTAAATTACTCAAGCTTCGATCGAGTGTATAAGAGGCATGCGCTGGATAGTTTCAATTTGTTACTTTATTAAATAAATGTTAACTATTGTTAGTACTATATCGGCACAATGTGTGACGTACTATTACATATTACTCTATATGCTGGCGGCTAAATTATATCAGAAACAATGTTCAGGGGCTGATGAAATCATAATAACAAAAATAAATACAAAATAAAATAACATAATGAGTACACACGTTCGTCGACAAGATGATCGCTCCAAAGGGCTACCTCGCTAAAAGATAAGGTTGATGAATATTTTCATCTAACATGGATTTTTAAAGTTAAACCACTGGATGTCCTTAATTTTCCTATAATCGGCTTGTTAGAAGTTCGTAAACTCTTCATTAAGGAAAGCCGTGGGTAAGCCGTTTATTTGACTAGATAGGTTCTGAGTTTCAGGTTTTTGTAGTTCAAGTTTATTGACCAAATAGTAGGTATTATATTTGTTACATTAGACGGTTTACAGAAACCGGATTGGAGCATTCAAGTAAATGATATGTTGTGCACTGATGGCCGCAACGTTGACAAGTGCATGATTCGTCAGCTTCATGGTGGCCAGGTCGAACACAAATTTTATGGTGAAATCCATGCATTGCAAATCGAAGAGTAAGACGACGATTCGCCATATTGGGACCTTTCCACGTGTCCGAGGTGAGGGCAGGCGTCATAAAGAAGGTTGGATCGACATCAGCTAGTTTTCAGGTTTTTATTTTGTCTATGGCAGAGTTTCAGGTTTTTATTTAGTCAATGGCAGAATTTCAGGATTTTATTTTGTCTATGGCAGAGTTTCAGGTTTTTATTTAGTCTATGCCATTAACGTGGCGGCGCCCGCGCGTGCGAATTTCATGTCTACTCTATTAGTAAACAGCCTATTTGCACTTTCCGTAAAATAAAAGGGTGGTGTCATTAGACGTTACAAGAACTGCAGCCCTAGTCAACGCGGCACCCTGGGATTGCACCGCAAAATTTGAAGCCCTCGGAACACAAATTGAAGATCTTACAAAGCAGATATCTAGCAAGACTGGCCTAATTCTAAAATCAGCTGATCACCTAACCATCAAACAGCCCACTGGCAAACAACGACAGCAACAATACTGCCAAAACATATATCGATAATAAGTCGCAACGTGCCTACTCCAAGTCGCCTCCACTTCAACACTAGCCAACGCAAGCACATCCGGCAGAAATAATGCGGAACGTGACAATTCTTGGCCCACGATTGGAAGAGGGGGACGGGTCTTACACGTAGCTGTAGCAACAAATATCGAGTCGAGTTATTACTCGACTGAAAGCTCTCGAGGCTTTACGCAATATACCTGAGCGCCCAAGATTCGGAGTCCTTTTTGTTAGCAGATTTGTAGTAGTAATTGCACTCTGCAGACGACCTCAAAGAGTACGTCGTTGTTGCGTCCGAAACAGACGAAGCCCCTTGTCGTGAAACAAATTGTCTTGTAACAGCTACCACGTTGAATGCGTCGAACACGGTGGCATGATGCATTCGCCTGCGCCTCGCGACCGGAGGAGACACATAGGTGCGCGGCTTTGAGCCTCACCGTTGCACATTTCTATTTATGGGGGTCCTTTTTATGAAGCAATGCGAAAAGCAGTCCCGTAGACGTTAAAATTTTTTTAGTTCGAAAAATCTAGAATATTTAATACAGTAAACGAGATGGAAGCTAACATTGGTCCAAGCAAGTCTGTGCCAAACAGAAAGTGTCACAGAACCCTTCACAGACTAGCGGTCCAGACAGAGGGACGTGAACGCCCAGAATAGGGCGTATGCATAGGCGTACAAACGAGGAAATATGGCAAGCTTATTTGTAATATCGTCAGACAGATCGATTAGTGCCATATATGCATTTATAGCCCACTAATAAGGACCGCGCATTAAATAGTACAGAATATAAGTGACTGCATAGTTATCTGCACAAATGTGAAGAAAAATGTGATTACAGGTGATAATTCCAACTATGATTTGACAAAAACAAAGTATCAGGCAAGAGACGTTGAAAGCTGCGCTCAACTGATTTGGATTATTCATTTATGGTAACTGCAGTGACCGAACATAGCTTTGTTTGTATGTTTCTACGCTGGAGTGGGTGGTTCTTTCTTCTATGGAGACTTTAAACGTGCTTTAAAGTTTCCATAGAACGTGTTGACAACACTTGCCATAGAGAATTATGGGGAAAGCGTATTTGTTAACGGTTTGTTACCTAACAAAGTACCGTCCGCAGCGGAGATTCTAAACTCATATCGAGCCTATGGAGAAAAAATAAACTAAACATTTCTAGTTAGCATTTACGCTGACGACCCACCCTATTGTTCACAGAGGTAGCAAAGAGCCACATAATGGAATCACTACCTAATATGTCGAATAACCTGGCAAAAGTACCACCATCACATATGTGCGAAGTCAAACCGGTTTAATATTGAAGGATTCGTTTGGGTTTCTGTGAAGAATATGATATTGGATATTTGTGTGGGACATATTTTTGTGCGCGGAAATTGGCAAAATGACCTTATTATCCAAAGTTAATTACATATTACGAGGCCGAATTACATATTACTTTTGCACTGTGAAGCATAAATCTTCCAACTGCCAATTTTATGGTGAAATAAGTATAGAATTTCTCCTGTACTGTATAGCGCCGAAAATTACAGAACAAATAGCTGACGCTGTAGCACCAGACACAAACTACACTTTCATCGTAACCGTTTTAATATAATTAGTGCTGAATGGTACTATGTTATCGTTCTGTAAACCAATGGATGGCGGCAGTGCTTTACCGCATAGTGAGAACACGTCGTCAAAATGAAAAAAATGTTAGAACAATATCTGCAATATAGTGTTACCGCCGTAATGCTAAAATTGTTGCGGGCAGCTACTCAAAATCCTTAATCAGACACGTTTTCACCAACCAGTGTGTCTAGAATTAAAAACATTTTTTAAGGAGGTTGTTTTCAATTCTAGACTATCCTCCGTCCCCTACGGGCTTGGAACTCAACCTGAGGTAAATCTTCAAGGCACCGAGAGCCGGACATGTTAAGATATCTAGGATTTCCCTAACAGTCCTTGTGGCAGCATGGCCGCTGACCCTCAGCGGTTTGGGTATTCATCTAATCTCAATGAGGATTGCTCAAAGAAAATTCGATTAACAACAGGGATCGAGCCGGGGACCGGTAGATGACAATCATGACTAGCGCACTAATCCCCTAGACCACGCCGCCACAACCAGTGTGTCTGCAGTTGATTAAATGATTTTTATTCGCTTGATAAGTGTGTTTACACATATCACCTTTTATACCAGAAGCGCATAAAGCTGTAGCAAGTAATAACCATTCTAGCTCATGCGTTATTGATTTACTATCCCCGTATACTTTTGTTACCTTAGTTTTCTTTCTAAATGTTACTCGTTGCTTCTATGTGCATTTTACTCCCTACTTTTAATGTGCCCACTAGATACATTAGGGTACCTTCAACATGTTTTAACAAAAGCTCTGCAGCGGCCTAGAGAGTTGATGTAAGCTTATGCACGCTTAAATATTACAGTTGTGTGCAGTTACATGCTTAGAAACACATTCTTTTTAATTAGCATCAATTCTCAAATTTCTTAACAAAAGCCAATCATTACCAAACATTGTTTGTTTTTAAATTATAACGGACTTATACTGGCTCGACGACAGACTTGCCGAAAGCGCCGCCCGAAATCTTAAAAGTACAATATTTTTGCCTCGTTCGTTTTCGGAGGCTTGTACAAGCTATTCGCTCTATGCAGTCAGACCCAGAATCCTTATGCTTAGAGCAGCATATGGGCGTATAACGTTCATAAATAAGGATTTAGTCACTTCACATAGCCAAACCTTTAATCCAACCTAACGAAAACACTAATCTTATTTGTCATTTAAATCTATCTGTGACCTTTGTAATGACTTAAAGTAGGTAACCTTGTTTCTCCTTTTTAAGTAGTCCAGCAGAGTTAAAGCAAGTTATGTTGTTATACTTGCAGCTTTAAAACACAGCCATTATGCATTATGTATATACATAACGTTGTCATTTAGACGATATAAGACAATATGGCAATAATAATATCCGACAGACGCCGTGCGTAGACCCGGTGTGACCACAGGGAGCTGGACCAATAGTCTCATACATGACTTCAGGGTATGGTATGACCGACGACACGGGGAGCTTTCCTACTGGACGACTCAGGTTCTGACCGGACACGGCCAGTTCCAGAGCTACATGTTAAGAATCAAGAAGTGATATCGTCGTACTGTGCGACTCTGGAGAAACGGACCACGTAGAGCATACTGTTCTGCGGTGTGATGCTCTCAGGGAAGCACGGGACGCAGCACCAATCGCTGTGAGAGGCCGACCCATCAAAGAGATGGTCGCCCATATGATGACTTCGGCGGCGGCATGGAGGGAGGCGACGAACTTGTTCGACGCCGTTTTGACACTCAAGACAGCCAAGGAAACGGCCAGGCGGGAGAGGTTTGAGCGGGTCTCTCGGGAGAGTGGTCGAGACGAGGAGCCGAGGAAGGGGGGAGGGGGTGGGTAAGCAGCCAGGCGCTCATGGTCTCGACGCACCCTTACAGGACTGATTAAAAATGGCATCCCCGGCTATCTAACCCCAGGTAGGATCATGGGGGATGATAGTCAAGAATAGAGCTGATTGAAGGAGAACGGCAGACACGCCTCTAGCACGGCTTCGAAGTAATGCCAAAGTAATACCGAGCCTGGGGGGGGGGGGGGGGAGGAATCCGGCTTTAGTGGGTTTGCGAGTCTCACACTAGTCACACAGGCTGCTAGTGGCGCATGTGCATCATGCATTCCCGAAATCTCCAACAACAAAAAAGCGCCGTGCATACGCTATGCCTTGTTTTCCGCCTTTGTCGAGTTACACGATTACACCGTGGTTCTGACCGCAGTGTTACTATCGAAGATGAGTGGTGGCGAATCGATCACATCGCAACGACCCTGTGCTACCAACACGGCCCTCTTCGATGTGCATGGCCTGTGTAGGCTGACGCTACTGTATGAATTCAATTGGACTTTTGTTAGAACAAAGATGCAAATCTTTGCGGTGCAAAGAAGCATTGAACACGGCGCGTGGTGCTTCTAGATGCGATGCATTTTGGGCACGGCGACTCAACCTCCGTGGAAAACAAAATAGTTTAAAATCAAAACAAAACCACCTTAGAGGTGTTTTAAATTCCAGCAGAAATGGCGCAAAATAATAAATGTCTGCTCTTGTTGAGGCGCCCTCTGGTTGCTGCGCCTACACCCCGGAGTGCCACTCCTTTTATCATTCGCTCATTTATTGCACGGCCAGATGCGCTGCTTGCCTTTGATATACACCGATAGCATGTGCGGCGATGTCAGAATTTACAACATTGCTTACTGTCTCTCATACAAATGCTAGCAAGCCAGATTTCATCAATACAGAACAACTTGAATTAAATAGAGACCTAAACCACGGGCTGAGTCAGCAGAATAACGAGTACAACCTACATTTGCATGTTGACAGCGTAAACATGTACTGTATAAAAGGAGAATATTTTACTTAAGTCTTGCATGTACTGTGATTATCCTATAGCCTAGGCTGTTGAATTAAATGGAACCTAATGTGGCCAGTTTCGAGGTAAGTAAGAATAACGAGGAAATGGCTGGATAAATCAGGACAGAGAGACATCTGCCAGCAACATATGAATATAACCAATACCGTGCTACATCAAGCACGGCAGGAGAAACGGAGTTAGGTGCAGGTGCTTTGGCAATACTATACGATGCTGTACACAGAAGTTTCCACCAACGAACCACTCTTCGTTCTTTTTTTTTTTTTTTTTTTTTTTATACAGGAGGGGGAAATGCTTTTAGGCACGCTGTGCAGGACTACACGCCGGCTGGTAGCTCGATGACTACCAAAGCCTTTGTATTACCTGCTAAAACCCTCATACCTCCTGTCATCCCCCGTAACCGGGTCCTATAGGTAAAACTAATATTGCTCACAGTTAAGGGGGGGAGTCTCTAATACCATCACAATCTTTCGTGTAACAATCCGCACCGGCTCTTGTTTAAAACTCTGTTAATTAATTTTTTCTTGCAAATCAGGCTCTCACACAGCTTATATCTGGACGCCATCCGTTAAATCGACCGCCGCCGAGACCACATCCACCATCACGCCAATAACTTCGCCAACCGCATCGTTTACAATGGAGTCGGAGGCGCGTCGTCGTACAGCCTCCTCCTTGGCCATCATGATTCCTGTTATTGCGCGCGCAAGTCTGTTCCACTGTTCTCGAGACTCCAACATACGTGCGACAACATCCTTTAGATCAAAAGTATCTTCTAGCAGCCCGCCTCTTGGTACTCTCCATGCCGGGCAGTGGAACACCGTATGTTCCGGTGTGTCTCGGGCTATCATGTTGCAGAAAGTGCAGATGTCCGAATTCGTCTTTCCAATCCTCTTTAAATACGCCTGGAACTCCCCATGACCTGTAAGGACCTGTGTAATGTGGTAGGTCAGTTCTCCACCAGGTCTATCCATCCAAGACCTGATGTCAGGGATAAGCGTCTTAACAGGAAAGCCAGGTTCGCCTTCTTGAATGGCGTCCCACTCACGTTGCCACTCCCCTATCATCATAGAATGGGCATCGTTATGATCAAACAAGGGATCCGACCACACAGCTGCTCGTTTGTCAACCTTGAGATCCCATGGTATGGTTCCGGCTAGAACTAGCGCTGCGAGTGTGCTGACTGTCCTATAGCCGCTAATTATTCTCAGCGCAGACCCTCTCTGTGTCCTCCGTAGTAGATTTCTGTTGCGTTGGGTTGCGGTCGCGTGCTGCATCCACACGGGTGAACCGAACAGCGCTACTGATTCTCCTACTTTCATGAGCAATCGTCTCTTTTCCGCCCGAGCCCCGTAGGTGTTAGGAAGGAGCCGTGCAATCTCATTAATCACTTCAAGTGCGCGGTCCGTGGCGATCTTGATATGAGTGGTTCCTCGTAGACCGCGGTCGAGATGGACACCGAGATACCGAACCGTGTTCGAGATTTTTATTTCCTCCCCTGCCAATGTTAGTCTAATGTGTCGACAGTGTCTGCGGCCTATGAGCAGTATGGCCTCACTTTTTGAGGGGGCCATCTGCAGCCCGGCCTCGTCCATCCAGTCCTCAATCACTTTCAGCGCAGCGTTAGCTGTCTCCTCGAGGTGATTCGCCGTTCGCGCCTGTACCGTAAGTGCCAGGTCGTCTGCATAGGCTACAAGCTCTGATCCCTGGGGCATATCCGGAAGGCGAAGAACGTCGGCGTATGCCAGATTCCACAGTAGAGGGCCTAAAATCGAACCTTGCGGCACTCCGGCCGTCATCGCAAATTATTTTCCATCACTCTGCACCGATCGAGCTTCCAGATAATCAGAGACCAGTCGGACGAGGTAAGGAGGCACTTTCTTTCTTTTAAGTGTGTCGAGTATAACCCTCCAGGGCATACTGTTAAAAGCGTTTTTAACATCGAGAAGAATTGCCATGTAGAGTCGCGAGTCATCATGGACGAACTAAGGATTAATTCTGCTTTCGAAACCACTCTGTGCACAGCTGAAAGCACCGAGCGATTCTTTCGGAATCCATACTGTGAATCAGGAATTAGCCCGTATGTTTCCGCAAACGTTCGCAGTCTTGCTTCCACAATTGCCTCGATGCCCTTGGCCAGCGTGTTTAGGAGACAGATCGGACGGTAAGAGCCATTTCCTTTCGGGATTAGCACTAAGTCAGCCTTCTTCCAGGCTGGTGGTATCTTCCCCTCTTTTAGGATCTCCGTGGCCACTGTCGCAACAACTTTTGGGTAATTCTTAAACAGGAGACGAACTGCAGCGGCCGGGATTCCGTCTGGGCCAGGTGCTTTTCCAATCTTAATCCGTTCAGCAGCTTGCAATACCTCCTTACGTGTAACTGCCGGAATCGAGTTGACGCACGTTTCGGGCTCCGTTTCCTCCAGGTCGCTTGGCGTCGTCTCCTCACCCTCGTCCATTAGCACAATGTCCTCCATAGCGGGCGCACTGTTGTATGGCGAGCGGTCAAATGACGGGTGTTCTGGGAACAGGGAACGGATAACTCCCTCTTTCTCCTCGTCAGGTATACTTTTCAGTCTCTTGCCTTCACTCTTCGTTGTTGGTCCTATTAAGTAGAACGAGTGTGTAATATCGTTGTTTTCCATTTAAAAACAAGTATTTTGAGGCTAAGCGCGTTTAGGCAGAATGATAGTAAATCTAAAAATTTGGTCACGCTACGTCTCGTCGTATGTTTGTAGTGGTGTATTTCTTAAGATGAAATGGATTATGTAAATAATTTTCATTATTATTTATCTCATTTTCGGCAGGTGGGAAGGGAAGAAAGTCTTAATGCGCGCTCGGTAGGTAAGAATGATTGTACAAAATTGCTTAGCTTATGTACTGCCTTAAATAATATTCATATCATATCATATTTATTCACCATAGTTATTGGTAGTAGGATTGAATTGATACACATGATTCACGAAACTATAACAAAATCTCGTTCACACGCGCCTGTAATGAATATGAGTCAATTGCCAGGCATGTTAGAACGTGATAGCGACATATGTTGCACTCACCACAAAACTTACACACACATTCATTTATATCATAACAATCACCCTTGAGGCACATATAGTGGTGATAACCGTGCCATGTTGCCCTGCACAATAATGACCGGTTACTTTGAAAGGCTCGTTTCCACTTCTCTGAGCAAAAGGCAGGCCCATCTGTATAATTACACATAGCAAAGTTTACATTTCGATCCTCTCTGAATTTTCTGTACATTTCAAGTGTATTTGTACTGATCGGTAACTTGTCTAGCACTATATCTTCTACCAGAGTGCGTTCTCCGCATAGTTCTAATGCCAGGGTAGCTGACGCGTTCTTAGGTAATCCTAGTACACGTTTCGCAAAACACGCCTTTACACGGTCCAAATTTTTGAGATCATGTAGTGTTAGGTGCGGCGCAATTACTGGAAGACAGTACTGGAGTATTGGGCTAATTTTCATCCTGAATATTTTCATTGCTGTGTCAAGATCTACATCTCGAATGTCTCCGAGTAGCACAATTGCAGCCATGGCCTTTGCTCGCAGTTCCTCGATGTGTCTAGTAAAAGTCAATCGCGGCGTCAGGGTGACGCCGAGATACGAGAAATGGTTGACCAGCTCAATGCAAGTACCGTTGATCTTGACGCGATGGTCGGCATTGGCATATGAGCCGCCGTGGCTGAAGCGAAGGATCTTAGTTTTAGAAATATTAATTGTCAGTCGGTTTTCCGCACACCATTTTGAGGTTTCATTTAAATAGAATCGTACGTGATCCCGGGATTTGGCTAAAATTACGAGGTCGTCCGCGTAAAAGGCATGCGGTGCTTTCATTGTGCGCAATAGGTCTGTTAAGCCAGAGATGTACAGTATAAAAAGAAATGGACTTGCAGAGTCGCCCTGCGCTACTCCAGTCTTTTGTGTAACAGGCTCGTCTACATAGTGATTTCCGTTTTTAATGGTTATAATATTGTGGCTCAGCATGTCTCGGATTAAATTGAATAGTTGGCCCTTAATATTGAACCTCTCTCGAAGAGTTTCAAGAAGGCGGTCCCTAGGCACACTGTCGAACGCGGTTTGGAAGTCGACAAATGCAGCGTACGTCATATTTTTGTTTCTTTGGCGTTCATTTACGTGGTCAATCACAAACTGTACCGCATCTGCTGTTGACTTCCCTGGTAGAAATCCGAACTGTTCACGGGGCAGATCATTGGCCGTGCGTTCATACATCTTCTTTACTGTGAGCGATGTAAGCAGTTTGTATAGAACACTAGTTAAGGCAATTCCTCGATAGTTTTTTGGATCAGTAGGATCCCCTTTCTTTTTGTAAATAGGCTGCATGAGTATTTTTCTCCACTCGTTAGGTATTCTGCCTTGTCGAGTGCATTTGTTAAAAAGCCTAGTCAGATAGGGACCTATAGTTTGCACGTTAGCTTTTAAATGTTCATATACAATAAAATCCGGCCCGGCTGATTTTCCATTTTGTCTCGATATAATTGCACTTATGACTTCATCCTCTGTAAATACAAGAGTTTCGTCTGAGTCATCTTCGGGTGAAAGTATAAAATCGTTTCCTAAAAGGTTTTTTAAATGTCTGATCCACTCGGTATTATTTATAATCGGGTTTCCTGGATCTATTCTACGTGGCAGGAGGAGCCAAGGTTTATTTACACTAAGTTGTATAAGATTTAGACGTTGCTGCTGTTCATAGTGCTGTTTTTTCTCTCGTATCATGTTTTTAAAAACTCGTCTCATTAGCGCTAGTTGGTAAAATCTATTTTGGCTATAATTTCTGTTGTTACAAATTGCATATTTTAAAACTTTACATTCGTGGTCGAACCAGGGTTTGTGCTTGTACCGTCTTTTTACTCTTGTAATCGATGATAAGTGTATAGCCCAGCGGAGGGTTCTCTCATTACAGTCTATGTCATCGAGGTCCTGCATTGATTGTAATGCTTGTATTAATATGTGGGAGTTTAGCGATCGACTTATTTTACAACTAGGTATTGAGGGCGCGATGGGTGCCTGGGCGCGAGATAAGTCGAATGTTACCTTACAGTGTTTGCGGAGAGCTGAGGGTAATGACCGAAGGTGATGAACTATGATTCCTGGCTGCAATGCTGACGACAGAACAATATCGACTGCGCTAGAGCCGTTCCAGCTCATGTATGTTACTTCTGTATGGTCATTTTCAATTTGCAGTCTTAAATCTTGCGTCCCTGCTATAAAGGCAGCTCGGCGGCTACATTGCTTTGTCAAGTCGCAATTGGCGTCTGTTCCAATTAAAATATGTTTTTCTGGCCTAGTACAAAGTTTAAGACACTCCCCAATATCTTCAATAATATCGGCTACTTGTCGTTCTGGGGGGCTATATATACATATGAGATAGTAGTCTGTAATTTCTATTACAACGTGCCGAGCTGTGGCACGTAATAGCTGGGCCAATTCAGTAGCTCTTATTGCGATACATACACCCCACTTGGGTCTTCCTCTGCCAGGATTTTTCACAGCCAGACCATGAAATACTTTATGGTTAGGCAGGCAGATACGTGATCTGTCTGTTACAAATGTCTCTGTTAATAGCAGAATGTCGTAATCGTTAAATTCATCTTCCCCTGAGGTTTTCCATAGCGCTTCTAGCGATTCGACATTCCACAGAAGACATTTTGATCGCACGTCCGTTGACATGTGTCGATCTACGTTGTTGTGTGCAGGTTCAACGTCCAGTCATTTGGGCGTACTTGATATCGAGTTGTCGTCGTTTGGTCTGCTTCGTTTTTCGCCTCTGGTAGGCTGTTCACTCATCCCATAGATTCGGTATGGCTTTAGCTGTCCGCGGAAAGGGTGGAAACGGATACCGGCCGGCCACACGTTTGGGTCTAACAGGTCGTTGAATACGTCAGCTTTCACTTGCACATGAAAGCTGTTGTAATATGCTTGATTCAGGCCTGTCAGCTTTGTTACTTTCACGTCGGCCTCCGTTCCCACAATTCGGGCGATGTACTCTTTGAGCACGTCGGCCGTATGCGATAGCTGTAACCGGCTAACGAAAAGCGATTTTGTTCTTGGTCTTTCTGGTACATCGTGATCTTCTACAGCTTTTAGATCTGTCATTTTGTTGGTGCCTTTGTTCACGTGCAATACTCGACCACGTTTTCCCACTGTCTGCCAGTTGTTGTTACCACGTTGTCGAGGACGTCCTTTTGGTGTATGCACGTTGCGGTGCTGGTCGGTTGAGTTAAAGCGGAGACGGCGCGGTGTGCTAGCAGCTGACAGTGGTGGTGCGTATATGTTATTACCGCTGGTCTGGAAATGTTGCCGCTCTTGTTGTCTTTGTTGTTCCTGCTGCTGCTGTTGTGATGACTGTGGATTTTGGTGCTTCTCAGCTGGTTTTGCAAGACCATTTATCACAGTGATCTTTTTTGTGAGTTCGTCGATCTTTTTCTTTAATGATTGTAGCTCGGTTGCACAGGCACAGGGCTGTTTGGCCGTCGTGTTATTGGCGACAACAATGGACACTTATTTCCAAAAACACGACTTGCAGCTAATAGAACACTTATCGGGTATCTGGAAGGCGCAATGAGAGTGTACTGGTTTGTTGCAGCCTTCGCAAATGGTCCGGTCCTTAACTTGCTGGAACTGACCCCCGCAGGTTGCACATGGAGGTCCTGGATTGATTTCGATGTCACCCCCTAAAAGTAGCAGGAGCACGATTGCCGAAGACCGCAGCAGCTCTCGCTTTAAGAGGCGAAGTTGAGGATGGTGCGTGTAGACGCCCGCCACGTTTTCCAGAATGGTTTTGGTACTTACTTGGACTCCAGACGGGCTTGCGAGCCAGTTCACTATGACTAGATTCATGTTTTCTGAGTAATTTTGTGTCACAAGGTATGTAAAAAGAAGAACACACAGAAATCTCGACCGTCCGGGAGCCGCCATGTTGACAGAATGATAAAATAATGATTAAATAATATTAAAATAGTGTTTATAAATGAAACCTGGTCAGATGTAGGTGGTAAACATGTTAATAATAGGAAACTGTCGTGTGATGATAGGCACTCAATATTACGGTGTAACCGTGTCCCCCGCGGAGAGGGGTTTGTGTATTAATTAAAAATACGACGAAGATGTGTGAATTAGAACTAGAAAGTGGCAATAAAGCAGTCGCTTTGGACGTATATTCCAAATTTAGCTTTATAAGGGTTGCCTGTTTTTATGCGACAAACGTCGACATCCTTGCTGAACACAAAAAACGCATAAAAACTATATGTGACTCATTGTACTTCGTTTGTGATACAACCAATACAGTTTTAATTTCTGGATGTTAACCTCCCAAAATATACTGGAAGAATATTACGCTCTCTATGCGTTAACAAAGGCAGCGAGCCTACCTTTGCTAACGCCTGCATTTCTAACGGCTTACACCAAAAAATAGACGAGGTCACTCGCCCTTGACTGAGGCCACGCAGGTCAGTTCTAGTGATGTAACAGATAACTCATTCGCCACTGTAGGTAATGCTACGAATAACTTTGCTAGTCAATGTAATGACAATAACATATATTACAATTTCAATGAATTATCTGGTCACATCAATAATAATAGCAATTTCCATGGTGTTAGCCAATTTACTGCTAGTCCTACTATTAGCAAAATTGTCACTGATAAAAACATTTATTTTTCATTTTTATTTGATGCTGAATAATCTACGGTGGACAAGGGAAGTTATACTTTCTGTAAGGGGGCTATAAAATGATTAGCCGTAGGCTTGCTTGATAAACTGAAGAACTTGTTCTTAAATCGTGATACCGTCGGCTCGATGTATAATGATTTTGCTCACCAGATACATTTACTAATTAAAGAATTTCTACCTGAGCAAAATGCTAAGTCCAAAATTAACGTAAATTTACGTAAATGTGTAACCAATCTAAAACTGCAGACTGATCAGGAGCAAAATGTGCAGTGCAAAAAAAAGTTGCAAAAGACAACTAGAAGACTTCGTATAATGGATAAAGATTTTTTAAGAACACAAAGTCGTTTTTAAATGCGCAAATAAACGATTAAAGGGAAAAGAAAATTTTGCGGCTTTAAATATAGGTTGCAGTGACGCCAATGTGCATACAATCGACCGCTGAAACAGCTCGGAATTGTTGTTAAGGCCACGTTAAGGGAGGTCATTGGCACCACGAACGTACATGCGACTTTCAAAGAAAAAATATCCATTTGCTGGCCGCTATGAGAAAATGCGAGAAAGACCGAAAAAAGGGAGATGCTAGAAGATAAATTCAAGCGGTTCCTACTCTGCTGGATGAACTTAATAACTGTACCTGCAAGACGAAACGTAAAAATGATTGACGCGGCCTACGAGACGGACCCGGTCTAGATAATGAAGTTTGCGAAAGACCCATCACTAGATCAATAAAATTATTTTCAGCTGTAATTGGGAAGAGGACTTGCCTGCGCTTGTGGAGACCAACTGGCCTGAGCAGGTGTGCAAGCGCACCAAGTAAAGTATCGCTAGAGAGTGTCCGGTGCGATTATATACTAGTAATTCGCGAGGACCTGATGTTGTGACGTGGGACAACATGTCGGTGCAGTTCGGCGGCTTCAGGTCCGAAACCGTTCAGAAGATCAACAATATTGTGGCTCATTGTATCATAAGTAGGGGTGATAAAACAAAAGTAACTACACGGGTAGTAATTGCTCTTTGCGCTTCTAAAGATCACAACCTGGTTAAAGACAACGCTCTTTCTAAGAGTCTTCTTTATAAAGTTATTGAGCGACATTTCAAGATCCTCCTCGGCTGACCGCTAGCAAGAATGGATGCAATGCGATCGGCATCGGCGGCTAGAACGGCAATGGCACGAAGAGGAAGAAGAGGATGTGGGGTAAGGTGGAGAAAATTACTACTCCAATCGTCCTAAAGAAGACTGGGACCGCCTTGTACGTGGATGTCCTGGGGCTTCGGAGACTGGGAGGTCGGTGGTACAAACACCGTTGTAGACGCCCTTACTAAGAAGGACGTCGTTGATAGCGTTAGTCTGGGAGAGAGGAGGGCGCAAATCAGTCGGGCCCGATGGCGTGGTGCGTTTGCGTGCGCCTCGCGACCGAAGAAGACACATGGGTGCATGGATTCGAGCCCTACCGTTGCACATTTATATTTATGGGGTCCACCTCACGAATCAATGCAAAGGCAGTCCTGTGGACGTTAAATGTTGCTTGAGGATCAGCCCAAAAAAGACGCAAATCAAGCAGCTTCCCCTAGAGACAACCAAGAAAAACATCTCAAAAGCCGTCGCTTTGCTCATGGGTAACAAGGGCTTTGATAGACAAGCTGCGCAGGTGCGGCGGTATCAAGCCGACTGTGACGATTACAATATCGGCAAATGCTACTAAAAGACTACTGGACGCTAGCGAACTTTTATTGGAATGATCCACTTGTCCCATCGTTGTGTGACGACTGGTCCCGTGCTACCCGCGATGTCAGCGTGTTGGCCACCGCGGCTAGGAGTGCACGAACCCACAAGTCGGCTGAGTTTGCCACAAGTGCGGACAGGCCACATTGCCAAGAACCGTGAGAACGAAGAGGCTTGCCATACCTGCAAAGTGAATGGATACGGGGCAAGGTCTACAATGTGTCCCGTCTACAGGGAATGGATCCTAAACGGGCACAGGATCTCCTTCTTACCAGAATAGGCGGTTACAGCAGCAGCAACAATGGCAGAAGGGGCTAGGCAGGTGCCTGCGCAGGATGCACCGACAGGAGCAGCGGGGTAAAAAGAAGTATCGGACACTGGCGGGGGCGCAATCATGGACAAATAAAGTTTCAGGCAACTTCTCCGCGATGAACGTGGACGCCTAAAGCGTGCTCTCCCGGTACGTAATGGCGGATGTCAAAGCTACAAAAAAATGATAGCCAGTAAACAAGGCTTCGCCGGTATTTTGCAGCTAAACTGTAACCGTAGCAAATATGTCCATAAAATGCTTGAAAAAAATCTTGCTAGACGCCGTAGGATACCTTCTAAATCTTTGTACTTAGGTATTATCGACACTAAATGTGTGAATAAATGGAATTTGCATGACTGCCGGAGTACCGCAGGGTTCAGTCGTTGGACCTCTTCTTTGGAATCTGGCGTGCAATGACGTCCTGAACATCTAACATCTTCCACCGAGACTGGATTTGCTCGCGCACGCGGATGATCTGGCCATGACGGTCAGGGCCAGGACTAAAATAGACATACGCCAATACTGCGCTGGCGGATGTCGATAGGTGGATAAGAGGTGCCGGCTTAACACTCGCATGTCAGAGGACTGAAGCTATCGCACTCATAAGGAAGAAGAATAGGGCCCTCTAAAACGTACGCTGGCCCTCTAAAACGGGCATAACTATCGAGCTACAGGATACGGCCAGATACCTGGGCAGTAGTGGGCGGTAGTGGGTATAATCTTCATTCTTCGACTCGACTCTCATCAGGCGCCAATCTCTGCCCACGAAACTTGCCGTCAGGTGGCTGAGTCCCACACTGTCTGAGGGTGAGCATCTTAGCAAGTCTATCAACTTCTGTTATGCTCTTACTTAGTCTTACGTAAATGTATTAAAAACCTAAAACCACCTCAAGAATGTAATTGTGGAGAAGTACTAGAGAAGATAAAGGTTACTGAGTGCAGCCCTCTAAATACAAGCTGCGCCGCCTGTGAGCTCAAACCGCGACTGACAGCGGAGATGGAACTGGCGAAGAAGAGTGCTGAGACATGGTGCAATACCGCTGAGACTGCGCAGGATCGCTGGGAAAGCATGATTACAGATGTCCAGCAGAGTCTAAAGAGATGCGAGGAGAGAGAGAGACTCAAGTTAAACGCATATATATATATATATATATATATATGCGTTCAAGGCACGCTCGTTAAATTTCATAGGCATAGAGCGCTATCGCTATTGATGATGGCTAGGCGAGCCGACGTATGACGCTAGGATGCTTGTAATAACAGAAGTTATTCTCGTAACACAAGCAATAGTAGTACAAATAAACATTTTAGTAGTATAGCTATGTGTGAGGCCAAAATCGTAGACGATAATATCCAGCCAACGGAGCGAACGAATGAGCGGGCAAACCGCCAGCGAGAAGACAAAACAACGGCAAAAAGCAAACATGTTGTCTACGCAGCAAATTCTAGCTGGAATGCAGGCAGCAAGCCTGATGCAACTCCACCAGCAGCAGGGGTAATCGCAACAGCAACAGCAGCAGTGGCTCTAGTGCGAACGTTCGGAATTCTCGAAAGCCCCTTCCCTCGCCTGCGTAGCCTCTAGCGACAACCCGGTTGTTGGCCGCCACCGTTTCGCGGCATATCTACGCTTCGATGCTGCGCCACGCCGTGATGCGTTTACGCTTGGCGCAATGGTGCTTGTTGTTGTCGCTGTTGCTGTTGTTTTTGCTGTCGCTGTTGTTGTTGCTGTCGCTGTTGTTGTTGCTGTTGTTGTTGTTGCTGTTGCTGTTGTTGCTGCTGCTGCTGCTTATCGGGGGGTGTTGACGTTCTGCACGCCCCACCAGCAAATTTCGCCCAGATCCCCCATAGTCGCCAGTTGTTGCCGCTCTTGTCGACATAGTCGTTGTTGTTTATGGCGTTTTTGTCGCCATCGAATGAGGATCGAGAAGGAAAGGCAGAGACAGATAGAGTGAGGACACGCGGCAATAAACAAGAGATGACGTGCGTGACGTACGTCGGCTTCGTAGAAAAATTAGCTCTGCTATCTGCTCTTTCTCCGAGAAGGCCTCTGCCGTTGCCTCTCTTCCAGGTCAAGTCCTCAGTTCTCGGCTCCGATGTAATTTCTCATTTTGTCTCTCTCCCTCTCCTCCCCTAGCTTGCCTTCGGGATGTGTATATAGGGTCTCTATATATAGGCCCAATCCATTTGCTCTGTCTCTCTATCTCAGCATATTATTTCGTTCTTGTTTCTACCCTTCTCTCCCGGCCGGTACAACAAAAGCTTCGACCCGACAGTAAGAACACCAGCAACTCTAGCAACCGTAACAATATAACAACAACTGCTACAAGACATCATCAACAACAACACCTTTAGCAACAATGCAACAACGAACGACACCTGTAACTGCCCTATAGTGTCAAAGACACTTGGGCGCTAGACGTGGTGTTTCGCTTCGTCGCTCGGCACTTAATATGCTGATGATGATTACTATAATATCGACGACGATGATGATGCTGATCGTGATAGCAATAATACTGATTATGATTGTGGTGGCCCTGATGCTAATGAAGGTTATGAAGGCCAAACCCCTGCCTAGACACTGGGGTTGATCGCAATAAACTTCAGCCCAAGAGAGGCAGCGGCCGCCGTGAAACGACGAGATGAAGAGAAAATTGCAGATCGCACTAAACATTGTGGCTACTATTGGCCCTACTGCTACGCACTTGTTAGTGTATTAGAAAAACAACAGCAGCAGTAGCTGATACAAGCCCAGCTGTACTCTAGCGCCATGAAGGGACCAAACGACTGAACGGTAGAGAGCCCATTGCGTGCGGACTTCTGGCGGGGGGCGGAAGCAATCATGGCGACTACACGCACATACCTGTGGAGGCGATTAGAGACGTTCCAACTGCCGGACGCGCCGCCACCTTCAGCTGCAGCTGCAACAACAACAACAACAACCACAACAACAACAACAACAACAACAACAACGTCAGCAGCTGAAACAACAGCAAGAATAACAAAACAAGAGCATAAGGAACAACAACAGCTGGGATAGCTGCCGCTTCCGTAACAACAACAGCAACAACCAGACAATTGGCTTTGTTTGCTTCATTGTTGCACAATGAGGAAAGTAACAAAGACGATGACAACGACGCGAGAACAAGAAAGAGCAGTCCGAGACCATTTCTTTGTGTTCTACCGACAATCCGCGTTTATGCCATCCGCACTAACGTTGCGAAACATCTCCGCTTTTTGTCGAGCTGCATTAAGCTATCGCCGTGTATCGTTAACGCCGGCCGTGGTTATGATTGAGGTAGCCATGCTAGCAGCCGTGGATAAGCTGGCATGGTTATTGTTGTTCTAGCTATAGTTGTTGTTGTTGTTGTTGTTGTTGTTACAACGCAGCTCTCAACGCTTTGGTTGTCACTATAAGACTTGGCTGAGTACCAGCTTGTCTTAGTCGGTATCACAACACAATACAGTAATAAAACAAAAACAAAACGCCGCATTTATTCAATGAACACATACAATAGTCAGCTTTAAGAATTGTAGCTTGTAAAACAATGTTAAACATTTTGATAGTGATTCCAAGCCATCGTGGATCGAACGTCGAGGTGCGAATTCAACCCAATGGCGACGTTCAGAGTAAAATTGCTAAACTAGAAGAATGCATGTTATAGGTGAGTTACTGAAGAAAGCAAATACGCGTTATAGACCTTGTTGTCGTCATCGAGGACGACCGCAAGGCGACTATAAACAGTTCGAGGTGCTCGTTTAACTTGGTTGCTTTGCGCCGGCTGTTGTTTGGTTTAGGTCTTATCTCTCCGTACAGGACGGAGTCAGGAGGGACTTTTCGTGGCCATATGCTTGCGCAAGTCGCTCCTAAATATCGACAACATAATTACCATATATAGCCGCTTTGGACTAGTTGTTAGTGCTAATAAAACCAATTTTATAGTATTTCGTTTATCGCCGAGTCGACTGACCTTACTGCAAAACCTTTCACTCAAAACACGGAACATTCAGCTCTCGCATATCACCAGGTGCTTGGGACTCATTTTCCCGGAAAACATGAGATGGTATCCCCGTTTAGATTGTATTTCACCCAAGTGCTATGCGGTAGTACGTGCGTTGGGTAAAATTTCTTTGATTGGGGTCCCCACATAGGGCTCACTGTTAGTGGGCAAAGTCGTGTTTTTACTAATGCTATGTTATGATATCCTTCTTTGGCCTGGTGGCTATGACGGAATTCTCTGGGGAGCCATTGTAATACAGAATAATGCACACGCTGCGGGTTTTTATGTTAGCATAGAAATTTCGCTAGAAATTGTGCTACGAATGTCTACCCGCAGTCGACCATCAGCTAGGCGTGCAACAACTGTGGCAGTGCCCTCAGTATCATTGAGGTCTAGTCAACACAGACTTGCATGTCGCCTCCCAGACACGTGGGCCTGCATTTTCTAAAAACATTTGGTGTCTTACAACGAAGAACCTACAAGCTTGCGAAGTAAAACAATAGCTTTTGAGCTCACAATCTAAATCAGGCCAGGATATAGGTTTTTCCTGAATTGAAACTGTTGTTATTTGCAAAGGGGGACACCCAGTCAAATTAGGTGGTATATTTATCTACGTTTAACCTATAGTTGTTGTGTATTGTAAATTTCTGTCATTGTCAATTTCTCAAACGCACATGCTTCGCATGAGTATACATTGTTGAGCGTGTTGCCTCATTTAATTTTCGAGAAATTCCGCGTTATAAAATGCGGTTCCGTTGAATAAACCGCCTTTGAGATTAAAAAAACGCTATCTATCTAGAGTAGAAAAGGAGGTAAGCATTAAAGCGTCATACAGCGCAATAAACGCTGCGAGTGTTCACCCCACATTTATTAGACATGACGCCAGCCGATCTACGCTCGTTCGCTAGAAAAGTTGATAGTCATTCAGTATCATTCGTCTTGAGGAATTTCAAATGAACAATAATAGCGCAAGAGATAATGTTGTTTACTCAACGTTCTTCTTCCGTACGATGAGCACATTTCCCACACTCACAAACCTGCACACGTATACAGAAAAAATCACACTCACACAAAAAGCCCACACTCACGTACTCCCAAAAGTGCACAGTCTACTGAAAACAACTTGCAAGATAGAAGACAACACCGAATATGTCCTACGTTCGTTAGCGCTTTCTCAACAAACATGGCGTGAAGCTCGATGGCACTGTCCTTCGTAAAATGCAAAGTCGGGAAACTCCCAGTTTCGACTCTGGCCTCCTCGACTGACTCGATTGTGACTCGGATCAACTCATGGCGACGACAGCAATCGCAATACTGACGACGACGACGGCGACGACAAAAAGAACGATGAAATTGACTTCGAACTCGACATGGAAGCAGACATGCCCATTTTGGGGGCGGCGGTAAAGATGGTGGTGGTGGTGGTGGGGGGGGTGGTAGCGTCAATGGGTGGCGAATTTACGAGGAGGCCCAGTGGAGAGAGATCTCAACAATAATGGCTATGGTGATGACGCTGATGATTCGAGCCTCAAGCGATCCAACCACACGCCGCAGTCACACACGATTCGGCGACCACACACAGTAGGCCGGGGCGGACAGCGCAATACTACAGCACTGCACAGCTCAGCAAAGCAACGCAACGCATAGGACTAGTCAGTCAGTTGTGGTAGCCAGAGTGTGGCTGGCTATGGCTGTATATGTATATCTCTGTGGCGGCCCTCTCTTCCTACTGCCCTGGAGTGTAGAGGAGTTAGATTGGCGACTTGGAGCTGATTTTCGGCCCGGCCCTGTGTAACATCCTCATTGTGGTGTCGGCGCGACGTTCCACGTTCCTAATCACGCCCTTTCGCACGTACGCGGACGTCGGGGCGACGTCGTGCGACACCTACGCCCGCCCCGCGCCCCACACTCCACCCGGGCCGCCCGCATGCCCGCCCGCATAGCTCAGTGTCAGTTGTTTCGTCTGCCGCTATGTCCCTAACCACATACCTACGACTACGCTGCTATCGAGAGAGGCAGCAGCAGCAGCAACTCATTTCGGAATCTGTACACGCACTGCCGCGCTCGCTTCTGCTGCTGATGCTAGCGCTACTGCCAGTGCTAGTCCAGCAGCGACAACCACAGCCGTTGTTGTCAGGGACTGGCGTCATTCTTGTCGTCATCATCATCATCATCACCCTCTTCCCCATCATCATCACCCTCACCACCACCATCATCATCATCATCTGCTTCTTCTTCTTTTTTTATTGTTGGCGTCATTTGTGTTGCTGTTGTTGATGTCGCTGCTCTGGTTGTTAATGCTGAGCTTATTGTTGCTGTTCATATTGATACTGATACTGTTGCGGGTGTTAGTGTTGCCGTTGTTGTTGTTGTTGGACTCGTCCTCGTCACTGGTGGACGTCGTCGTCGTCAGTACCCGCGCAGAATACTAAAACGGACCAGATGTCAGTTGACAGCCAATTCTGGCGGACGATGCATGTAAACGTGTGCGCAGCAAGAAGCAGACGAGTCTGCAAACACGGCGGCACATCTCGTAGGCGTACCAAGTCACAACACGAAACGTGGCATGCGCCACCGCTCCACACGGTTTCTGCTGACGGTGCCGCCTGGTAGACTGCCCGTTGGGCGACTATATATATATATATATATACAGTTGATGAACGAGATGAAACATGTTATATATATATATATATACTAGGTTTGTTTTACAGGGGCAGGACAGTTATTTCGTTTAGGCACGTTGGTAAAGGGTTCACAGTCCTTGTAACCTTCAAACCAGGGCCTACATTACATACAGGATTTTACGGAGATTTCCAAAGAATCCTCAATATTCGTCATAGAAGTTGAATTGTTTCGACCAACTGGAGTGGATGGTTCTACTCGAGAATGCTGTCCAAATTCTTCGTGGCGGAATAGCTTGAGTTAGACACGTGGCGTGGCAAGACTATGCAGTTAAGGCAAAACCCCGATAGCAAACCCGCTCAGCCGCCTCGCGTCCACCTTGCTCATATGGGGGTGATCGCTGACCTAGGCCGCTATGTGCGAGAGAGTTTAAAAACGCAGTTATCATAATGTATGCGAATGACGTCGTGGTTGCACACCACGACCTCCATATTGCCAACGACGGTGAAAATATCTATGATGTCTAACTGCTGATGTTTTTCAGCTCCCTTCCATATTGGGTACCATGGGTATCCACTACGTGGGAATGACCTTTCCACAGCATATCTATTGCAGCCGTATACACGGAGGTGAGAAAGGTTGTCTCTGGGTATTGCAATGTGACTCCTTAAGCTTGAAATTGTTATGTGATGTTGACTCATAGCATTGGTAGAGTGTGAAAGCATCTCTTACTAGAAAACTTTGCTCAACTCGGAGGATGTTTTTTAGTATACACAAAACGAGTTTGTCGCTGCCGAGCTCGATACAAAGCTAACTTGTATGCCCTCTATTAGGCTGTAGGTCAGCAGTGGAAGCAAATCGAATTAAGCTGCAAATATGCACTTTACTAGGAACCTCTGAGACGAAAAGATACGCTCTAGTCGTCGTATGTACACGAGGTGCATTGTGCGTGGCTACCACCACCTCGTATGCGCAACTCGTGGACTTTACAAGGTGGGAGACAAATGCTGCTGCACCTTGTGCTCTCAGGAACGCGCTAAAAATTGCGCGACGAATTGCCACACGCATGCGCAATATAGTCTACGCTACCCCAGACAGGCCTGTGAGGTGACCGCTTAGTAAGTCCGTGTTCTGCTTGGTTAATCAAGATTAATCAAGTTATCTATCAATATAAAAATCGACGTTAAAAACACCCTTAATGTTTAGGACACAATGACGCACGTCATCGTATACGTATTGAATCTGACCCCATTATGTGCAAACTATTCATAACGCACCCTTAAATTGCAGATTATCTCGCACTGACAGATGTTACGATTCCTCTGCCGGACTGCGTGTATGCAGATGACATTGTGGTCGCACACCGCGACCCAGGTGCCGTCAAGCGCACTGTTCTTATGGTAGAGGCGTTCTTTGCATCAAAGTTGACTCGAGCTAAAAAAAAAGTTTACAACGCATATAAATGAAACAGTACGGGCTGCTTTTGTCCCTCCCTTACTGGGAAGTAGACAATATCTGATGACTGTCCGTTTTCTTAGAAGTGATGCTCCTCATGCTCAAGAGTGTTCCGCGGTTGATATGCGGCTTTGACAGTGTATGGAACCACTTAACGCTGGTAAATGTCACCTAGCTTAAGGGGTGTTTTTCATTATGCATGAAGCGAGTAGTTTCGTGGCCGATGTGAGCAAGAAGCCGGTTTGTGTTTTGCATTCCGCGTATAGTACTTTACGTACATCTTATTTTGGAGAAGGAAGCTAAAGTAAAAGAGACCAGACGAATTATCGGAAGTTCCCTTGAGCGCTGTCTCCAATGCATATGTTCCGGGTATAGTGCGTCGCCAGCTAACACGGCATGAGATAAATTAGGTGTGCACACTAGTGTTAGCGTGAAGAGATATTCGCAAATGATGAGGTGCTAAGCAGACAAGGTTTTAATATGATTGTTCGGTTTTATTTTGCTTTATTATTAATTACAACGTTTGACTTACTCGCACATGTGTTGTGGGACTTGAGGCCAAGTCGTCCGCCGCAGTGGGCGCAGTCAGTGCGGGAGTTCCTTATCACGTGTACGGTCTCCTGTATTCAGCCGTCGAAAAGCAAGTTTTGATCTCAGGCCAAACAGCCTTCCGCCAATATATATATATATATATATATATATATATATATATATACCAATTCGAGTAAAAGCGCAGATTTAGAAAAGTTGCTCGACTACTTTGGCGTGAGCTCTGTCGTTCTAATCATAGGAAGGAATCAGCAGGGAGCTCGACCCACCGCCTCCGTATAAGAAATTAACTCTCTCTCCATATATATATAGAGTTATATATAAGCGTATAAGCTACACCATTTGGTTGTATAGAGTAGCAAATAAGGATGGTTTTGCGTCGACGGAGCATATTTACCTGATATATTTTTGTATTGTCATCTTTAAAATGCGCTCTTATGCTTACAGTAAAATGCAAAGTCGTTAGTGACGTCGTTGATGCATTTGTCGTTTATTGATATTTTTGCTGTTAATTTTATTGTTAAAGTGTCTGTTGTAGCTGTTGCTATTGTTGTTCTGTACACATCCGACACAAGCAATTGTGACAACTCGGCTTTTAAAACTGTTTAGTCTGATCTGAAGCGTCGTCAATCAGCCCTTGACAGTCTGCGTCGGCAGCGTGCGCTTACTCGGCGTCGTTCTCAAGAGCGAGTCGGGAGAGCAAATACAAGACAAGAACAAGGAACAGAGTCAAAACCCTCTTAAGAGGCGGCGTCCATCACCAATTCAACTCCTGCGCCCTTCAACACCATCGGACCAGCGCCAAGACGATGATCGCGGCTATGATAGCTACGATAATGATCGTAACGGCGGCGATGATGAAGAAAAGGGCCACAACTTTGACAAAGTTGGACTAGGTAGACATTTCGTAGCGCCAGCCAGCCCTGCTTGACACGCCGCGCGGAACATCTGGGGCGCTGACATGAGGCGCCAATCAAACGTAATCTTAATAATGTCTTGGCGCTCTAGCGACGACACGAATTAGTTCCGCCTCATCTCGCGCACGAAACGACGTGCGACCGACTAAGGCTCTCTCTTTGAAAAGGGGCTCGTCCATGACAACGAGGCGCGTCGCTGCTGCTGAAGGGAAACTGCCGCTTGCGGCGACAACACGCTTCCGAAATCGCCGAACGCACGTATTACATATATAAATATAAATCTAACTTATATATATATATATTTATAAATATATATATTTATCTATATATATTATATTAGAAGAATATATCTATATATCTATATCTATATATATATCTAGATAGATTATCTATTATATAACTCTCTATCTCTCGTATATTATTCATCTATGCCTATTATACATATCTCCTATATCTCTTTATCTTATCTATCTCATATATCTATCTCCTCTCTCTATCTCCTCCTCTTTCTCAATCTCTATCTTCTACTCCTCTCTCTATCTCTTCCTATCTCCTATCTATCTCTATACATACATATATTCTCTTCTATATATTCCACATATATATATATATCTATATATTTTTTTTTTTTTTTTTTTTGTTTATAGAGGTAACTGGTAAATGCGTTATGCACACCGGGCGACGTTGTTAAAGCCTCGGTAGTGTGGGACTCGCACCCACTAAAATCCAGTCGTCCTCTTTTGCCCCTTGGACGGGGGGTGGCCTCAGTACTGTCTTCTCGAGATTACTTCGCCTGGCCACTCTTCTTGCCATTTAGGCTGCTCGGCTTTGTGCGGCGGTTATTTTCGCCTCAGAGATACCTTGTGCGAATCTTCTTACTAGAATCCAGGATTTGTGATCTTTGAGGAGCGCCTCTACAAGGGCCTGGCATGTCAGGGGGTTCTGCAGTCCTAGGTTCCGGGACAATAGCTCTCGCTCAGTGTCGAAGAAGGAGCACCGCTCATAGCAGTGCCTAAAATCATCCGGCTCCCCCGATTTGCACATGCGGCATACAGGGGAGTCAGTTTTACCGATGCGGTGTAGGTACTGCTGAAAACAGGCACCATGGCCTGTTAACAGTTGCGCGAGTGGGTTGGTAAGCGAGCCGTGTTTGAGGCTGTTGTCGAACAGTTGTCGAACCGTTTGTTGACGTGTCCATCGCAGTCATGGTGTACGTCGTAGCAAAATAAGAATAGACGTATATATGTATATATATATATATATATATATATATATATGTATATATATATATATATATATATATATATATATATATATATATATATATATATATATATATATATATACAGTCTAAATATAAGCGTAGCTCAAAAAAATGATTAAAATGACATTTAAGTGTTACAGCGAGATGTAATTAACTATCAACACTAGTCGAGCTTATCCTCGAGGCAGCCCCTCATTGTGCCCATTATTGCTGCCGCATTGCCGCGTTGAACTGCCAGCGATAGTCGCTGAAGTAGAAACTCAAGTGCTCTTTTATCCCCTGTCGCCAGTTCAATTTGTTTGCCAATCTTCTGTAAAAGCGACCATGCCTCAGGGCCGGGCCCCCCGAGTGTCTCGAATACTAGCGGCACGAAAATGAACTCGTTGGCGAGCTGGGCATATTTGTTGGTCTTTAGACGCTCAGCCTTGCGTGCTGCGGAGCCAGCGGAAGATGCACTGGCCTCCAGGTTCGACGGGGCGAGCGTGTCGGTGATAGTCGCATCCCAAACAAGCGCCTTTCCCCTTTCAGAGGGCATAAGAGTGAGACCGTCTGGTCTCTTTCCATCGCTTCTCAGGAGGCCGGCGGGCTCTCGGATGCACGGTATTAGAGCGGATCTGAAAGCCCTGGCTGTAATCTCATTAACCTCGCTATGACGGCTTTGGCGTCCTTCGCTTCTACTGCAGGACAATCCGTGAGTCCCCCAGATGTCTACCTGTGTTCCACACGGACACCGGTGTTCCTCGGTTAGCCTTGTCCCCAACCTCAAACCAATGCACAGACAAAAGCTTTCGTGATCTAGTAAAGTGCCTAGGTTTGAGGAGGGGATGGCTTGGAGCCATTTGCTAGCTCATTTCTGGACGACCGCACGTAGTCGGGCTTTGTCTGCCGTGGTTAGTGCGTCAGAGAGCAAGCGCTGGCACTTCATGGAGACGATTAGGTCGTCATAGGACCTCTGCAGGTGTTTGTTTGTCTCCGGGAGTAGGCCTGCGAGGTTCTTGAACTTCGTATCCGCAACTTCTTTGGTGTCCTGGAAAGCCTGCAGGGCCATGGGTGGGCTGATGTGCCGAACAGTGCTCTCTGAGGCGTGTAATGATGAAGCGTGGCAGCTCGCTGCTAGGTCTGCTGTAGAACGAATCCCCAGGCCTCCGAATCTAAAGGGGAGAGTAGCTTGAGCCCAGTTGTTGTCGGCCAGAGTAAGATTAAGAAGATCACTAAGGCTGATCCTTAGGCTTTCATCCAGGTCCCGAAGAAGATCTTGGTTTGGTCCGACGTCCGTGCTGCGGAGGATATGGACGATTCTTGCTGAGCCCAGGGACAATTTCAGTAGGAAATACGCGCTGTGGGGACTGAGCAGGTTTAGCCGGGTTAGACGGGAGCGGAGGCTCTCTATCCTACCTGCGAGTTCCGGACGAATGGCGGCAGACCCCACTGGGGACCCCAGGAGCGTCATGTCTGCTGCCTCGACGAGTTTGCACCCGGGAAGAAGAGCCTCCAAGGCGGATAGGTTAGGGTGACCTTTGTAGATAAGCTCGCACTTCTCGGAGTTGAGCTCAAGCCCGCTCTTCAGTCCGAAGTCAGCAACTCTCTTGATGTCTGCTAGTACTACAGGTGCTTCTCCTCCAATAGTGCCGTCGTCTAGGTACCAGAGGTTTAAGGGAGACTGGATAGAGTCGACCAGATACGAAATTGTTGGGTGCGCTGCCGACGAAAACTCTTGTAGTGTGGACTGCGGCTTCGATGCCGTTGGGCGTATTGAAGCCAAGCTGGTGAGCTCCAAGCTTCTCGCGCACCAAATCTGCTCCTAGTTTCACTGTGATCTTTGCCGCAATTCTGCGGAAAACTGAGGAGATGACGATTGGGCGAAGCGACCCACTCGGCTTTTTTATTGCGATGAGGCGTCCCCCAAAAAGAATAGGGCGGATGGCCTCAGGAACTGTGCCACTTCTGATGATGTCCACCACTTTTCCTAGGCCACGCAGTAAACGGCTGCCAATATTTGCATTAGTTGTGGCAAGGAGGTCTCTGAGATGGCGCGTCCGCAAGCCGTCCATACCTGCAGTGGACCCCGCCGGAAAGGTCCACACAGCCTTGCGGAGCAGTTCTGCACTGGTGATAGGTGGATCGGCGTACGGTGGTCTTGGAGGCAGGTCGAGGTCGGCCGGTTCTCTAGGATGTTTCGAAGTCATTTCCGTGTACGCATCGGCTGCGCAGAACGGGCTCCCCACAGAAAGCAAAGCTCTCGCGGTGCCTCCGATGTCACCTTCGCCTAGCAGCTTAGTTGCTCGCCTGGCGGCAGCTTCATCGTCGTTACGTTGCTTGTTCCGATGCGCCCTTGGGACCGATTCGGATGGGGGCTCACGGCCTGATCTGTGGTCCTCAATTCTGTCTCTGATGAATGTAGCCCAAGTGAGATTGTTCCGTTTTCGGGATGGGGTTCTAAGCACTGTATGCGCAAACAACAGTAGGTTGGCCCAGCTGCGTGTGTCGTTGTTAAGGTGCACTAGAGAAAGTGTGTCGGCCAGCGCTGCGGCCACTGCAGGCCGGGCGCTTTTGGGGATTGTGTCTAGTCGTTTGTATGCCTTTGTGTACTCGACGAGTTTGTTGCGCAGGTGGGTGCCATCGATGTCGTCGACGGGGTAGCTGGCGGGGGGTAGGAGTGAGCGATTGGTGTCCGAGTGCGCTGCCGTCATATGCCGTTTGATTCCCCTGCTTGTAAAGCTCTTTTGGCAATGCGTGCAAATAACCCTGTTATTGAGGGGAGCGGGGGTTAGACTACACGTACCCGGCCCGAGGCTGGATTGGTAGTCCGCCTGCGGGGGGTCGTCCGAGTGGCTCGGACCGGCCTTATTTCCGGAGGCGTCTTGGGGCATGGCGCTTAGGACCAACGGGTTTCTTCACTTCGAAAGCTGATAACAGCCTGATGACTGGACCCAGAAGATTGGCAAGGTTACGAAGTGCGCTGGCTGCCTTAGGGTCGAGCCCGCTTAGCATCTTTGCAGCGCTGCCGAGTCCTGCGAGGGGGTCTGCCTTCTGATTAGAACGCGCCCTCGATGGCGGCAAATCTATCCAGGTAGTGCCAGAGGCTCGGCGACGTCTCATCTGGCGGGGGCGTTGGCGTTTCGTAGGTTTTAATGCCTTGAGTGGGGCGAGCATAATGGTCTTATCGGACGTACCGTCGGAACTGAGGGCAACGATCTCACGGACCACTGAGGCATAGGAACGAGGAACGTTCTCCCCTGTCTCGCACGGTGTCGGATTTGGCCGGACTACTGGTTTTTCTACGATAGTGGCACCCGGGTAGTCGGACTGGACCTGGCGAAGAGGACGCCGATCTGTGCGCACCTCCACAACTTTCGCATTTTGGAGCATTTTTGCAGTCCTTGACTAGATGTCGGTTACTGCCGCAGTTCACACATGCCACTTGGCCGCTACATGCAGATGCGTGATGACCTAAGCGCTGACATTTGAAGCATCTAGTGGGACGTGGTGGCTCGACTGTCACCGCGTGGGTCTGAAAACCGAGATACACGGTGGCCGGCGGGGCCCCTTTGAATTTGAGTAGCACCTTCCTTGTAGGAATAGTAGCTTGTTGTGGGCGGGGACCTGTTCGTCTGCAAATGCGCTTGACTTCTATAACGCCGGCGGGGCTAAGTTCCTGCAGGATCTCTCCTTCCTGAAGGTCTGGGCTAACATGGCTGATGGCACCCCAGATATTGTCAATATTCCTTGATGTCGCTTTGACTTGCAACCCAGCTAGTTCAGTGATGCCCATTAGTTTGCGTGCGTCCTCGAGCTTATCGACGGTAGCTGAGATTTGTCCATTCCGTGCCGAAATGTTAGCGTCTGCCACTTTTAGGTGTAGATCCTTGCACATTCCTAACATGTTGCCTCCGGGCAGTGTGCTGCCGTCATCAGCTGCACTGAAGGTTACGCGGAAAACCTTGTGTACACCTGATTCTACCATTTGCTTAAGCTTTGCTAAGGCTTCTTCATTTTTTCTAATATTGCGCTGCCTGCTTTTATTTACAACCTCCTTGAAACCTTCTTCTTCTTCCTGTTCCTGAGGTGCCGCCTCGGTGTTGATAACCTGCATTGAGTCTTGGGCATCGCTACTCGGTCTCGCACGTTTCACACCGAGTTGTCGACATTCCTTAATGTCGGCTTAAGGTCGTCCTCAGTCGTGATATATCAAGCGAGTCTGGTGGCTTATCCTGTACGGATATCACGAGCTTCGGCATGTCTGTGCCGTAACAGGCGCCGGAATACTAAGCAAGCCAATGCTCCAGTAAATAAAATAAAATAAATAAAGTAAATAAAATAAATAAAGTAAACAAAATAAATAAACTAAATAAAATAATACAAATAATATGAATAAAATAAAATAAATAAATAAAATAGAATAAATAAAAACGGAGCAAGCAAGCTTGGGTATTGAACCCGGTCCTGTTGAGTGGTGGTCGGTGGCGCTGCCACTAGGCCGCGACGCCTTCTGGCTTGGGTAGCTTCTAAGCTACAAACACTCTCGCCAGGAATTATCAGTGAACTTCTGATCTACAATGACAATCGCAAATAGAACTCGCTCAGCTGGAGGGCTCAAAAGGAAACCGATTCCTAAGTGACGCAACCACATTGCCTCCGAGCGTGTAGATTCACCAGTCGAGCCTTCACTACACTCACAGTCGTTGGTGCGATTATCACTGCCAAAGTCGAAGTTAAACCTCAGAAAGAGCAACGTTTTACGAGAACCGACAAAAACACGACAGCCATCTGCCGAATCGAACGTTCGAAAAAAAGTAAATATACAAATATATATATATATATATATATATATATACATATTTATTTTATATATATATATATATATATATATATATATATATATATATAAATATATATATATATATATATTTTTTTTTTATATATATATATATATATATATCTATATATATAGAAAATATTGTGATGATTATTAATCATTTACAATACGTTTGCACACTCGGCAGTGCTCGCCTTAATAAAAATGGTGGTAAAAAGGTGTCACGTGAAGTTAAGAGTCAGTTGTCCGTGTCCTTGCTTGATGGTAGCCCCCGCTCTTATGGACCCGGATCGAGCGGTATATCCTCAAGGTATATATATATATATATATATATATATTATATATATATATATATATATATATATATATATATATATATATATATATATATATATATATTTGTATATGTAGTCGGCTGCTAGCACTCACCATGAGCGGTCGTGTGTGAACTTCGCTCTGTGAAGAAACGGTGAAACGTGAGAACCTGAGGTTCTAAACAGATTGAGCAACGGCACTCAGTTTACCACACTTAGTGATAGATCCAGCGCACACCTTAAGCACCTCACAGGAAGGAATTGAATTTCGTGTTTCGCTTGCGCAGTGTTTGCTTAATTTGCTGCCCTGTGCTATCGATTTGGCGTTTACTCGGTGACCTAGTGATCTGGTGAATTGGTGACGGGCATAGCTTCTGTGTTGTTTGTGACTGCTACGTACACGTGGAGGTCGTGTGTGTGCGTGCGGCGAGCGTGCACTTCGACGTGCACCGCGCCGACGTGCGGCGGGCGTGCACCGCGCCGACGTACGGTGAACGTGCACCGCACCCACGTGCGGCGAGCGCGCACCGCGCCCACGTGCGGCGAGCGCGCACTGCGCTGACGTGCACCGCGTCGACGTACGGCGAACGTGCAGCGCGCCGACGTGCGACGAGCGTGCAGCGCGCCGACGTGCGACGAGCGTGCAGCGCGCCGACGTGCGACGAGCGTGCAGCGCGCCGACGTGCGACGAGCGTGCAGCGCGCCGACGTGCGACGAGCGTGCAGCGCGCCGACGTGCGACGAGCGCGCACCGCGCCAACGTGCGACGGACGAGCGCCGCGCCGACGTGGTACGCAGGTGATACCTTTAGTGGTACATGTGTGATACGGTGGTACATCTGTGATACAATTGTACCATTTGTGATACGTCGGGGGTGCCTTGGTGGTACTTTTCGCATCCGGCCCTGCCTGAGGCTGACCTCTTCGAGGTCGACACCGGGATAAAGGGGGAAAACGATGAGTGCCCCAGGAAACGGGGGGACGGGCGAGATAGATAAGGGAGGGAGCCCCTTTAGGAGTAGTAGGGCACTTCCCAGAACTCCTGAGGCAAAGGGTAGTCAGGGAGAGGGCCCAAGCGGGGTAACTAGGATGGAGGAAGAAGGGGCGGCCACACCGACGGTGCTGGTGCCCAACTCGGACACGGAGACTGAGGACCCAGAGGCAAGCATGGGGAGGGGGGACCAAAGCCATGCGGATAAGGAGGACAATGATAAGGGGGGAAATAGCAAGGCGGGTCAAAAAAGGGCGCGTCTCAGCACACCTTCTAAAGAAACGGACAAGGACGCCGTAAAAACAGGGGGCAAAAAGTGGCTTAATATCCTGGCCAACAGGTTAAAGGGATACACTTCTGGGAAGCTGCCTGTTTCGCTGTGGCCGGCTGAGGAACCACTAGTCGAGGACTACGACTCGGCTTTAGCCAGCCTCCTCACCTGGACGGGGGTGCTAGACCAGCTATGCGGAAAACACCCTACCACCAAGGGAGAAATCAAGATTGCGGTTGAGGAGTTGGGAAAGGCGGCTAGAAGGATTAGGAGGAAGGGCAAAAAAGGGATATAAGGGAGGAGGATAAAAGGGCGGAACACATAGGAATGATTACCCGGCTTGAGGGGGAAAACTCTGAGATGAGGGCCAAAATAGAGGGATTTCAGCAGGAGGCTGAAGAAATGAAGGCTAGAATAGAGGGGCTTCAGCAAAAACTATTTGAGGGAAAGCTCCGGGGGGGAGGAGGACCAGGAGAGACGGCAAAAAAAGCCGCGGATAGTGCTCCCCTGTGCTCCAGATGCGATAAGGAGATAAATAAAGAAAGGGCCGAGGAGCTTAGGGTAGCCCAGGTTATCGCTGAGCTTGACACAGCCTTTCAGGCGGCTCAGTCGGATGAAGAGCTACTCACGGTTCTCCAGAAAGACTGGCCCGAGAAGATGTTCCAGAGGGCCTCGCTAACCCAGCAAGGCATCTTGTCAGCAAGGGAGACCCGGGCTCTTATCATACAGGAAGGCTCAAAGAGGGACTCGGCGTTGCTGGCCCAACTAGCGATGCAGTTCCCCTCGGCCCCAGAGGCAGCCAAAGTCCCGGTGGACAGGCTCGCGGTTCTCCGGAGCAGGGATGCCTTGGAGCTGGAATGTGATGAAGCCGAGGATACTCCCATGAGTGTCAAGTGCACGTCACGCACTTTAGTCGTTGGAGTAATCGCTGAAGGGGCGCCAGCGGGCGGGTTTCTCAGGCTACTCACTAAGGTGGTACTGAAAGCAAAGGCGGAGCTAAATGAGGAGAGGTTTACCCTTCAGGTGCCGGAAGAGTACCAAACTGACGGCACACGAACGGCCCTTGAGGCCCTCTGCCGCCGGGCGGGCTGTGACGCCGAGTTAATCGCTCCGAAAACTCCCACAGGTGGGTCGATAAAGCATGGTAGTGCTGGGCACCCTCTGGTTCAAAGCACGATCAGGATAAAGACCGCTGAGGGGAAGACCTTTGAAGAGACCCTACAGAGCGTTCGGCCTTTCGTTCAGCCGGGGGTGACGGGCCTGAAGGTTGGCGGGGTCTCCAAAACCAATTAAGGAGACCTGGTTATAAAGGTCTGGGAGAGCAAGGCCGGCGCCGGGAGCTCTTTCGCCGACATTCTCCGGAACAGCTCCAACCTGGAGGTTGATCGGAGGGTAGGCGGGGTCCCCAAGACCATTGTTCTTCGGAACATTGACCCTTTCGCCGACAAAAAGCAGATCGAAGCAACGCTACGGCAGGCGTTGGGGCTGTCCGAGGACACCCCCTTCGCACTGAAGACCCCCGCATGGGAAAAAAATGGCTATTGGCAGTGTCTGGCAACGCTGCCATTAGCTGCAGCTGCCAGGCTTTTGTCCAGACGGAGCATCACCATTGGAGGCTCCGTTTGCAGACCTGAGGAATGGGTCTCCGTGCCCATGTGCTACAATTGCCGGGGTGCGGGACACATGGCGAAGGTCTGCAAAGAGCCGAAGGTGGACGCCAAGCGATGCTATCGGTGCGGAAACGAAGGTCATCTCGCGAGGGCATGCGACAATCCCAATTCTCACTGTCACGTCTGTGATAAAGAGGGGCACTCGGCGGCCTCTACGGCCTGCCCGGCGTTTGCTAAAGCTCTGCAGGAGCGACGCGAGGCTGTAAAGCAGAGGGCCATACAGCGAACAGAAGAGGAACGAAAGAGGATAGAAGAAAGGGAGAGCAAGCTGGCTAAGAAGGAGCGGAAACTGAAGGCCAGGGTGCCAACAGTCGACGAGGACGGTTTCAAGGCGCCTAGGACGACAGCCAGGAGGCAACAGGTTAGTTCCGAGGGGATCGAGGGAGGGACAGGTAACAATCACAACTATTAGGGTCATACAGGTCAACCTGAACCGATGTAGAGCAGCCCACGCCCTGCTGGACCAAACAATCCAGCACATGGGTATTGAGCTTGCTTTAGTATCGGAACCGAACAAAGGCATTGCACTCCGGAAGGGTGTTATCAGCCTTGATACGGGACATGACTCAGGCACCTGGTGGACGGGGAATAGTAGGCATTTATCGGCTAGAAGTAGGGGTTCCGGTTCAGGGTTTGCATGGGTAGAAATAGAAGGGCTAGGGGTTTTATATTCTTGCTATTTTTCACCAAATAGGGAACTTAGGGAGTTCAATATGTTTCTCGATAGTCTGGGGCAGAGCCTACGCGTTCATACGGGAAAGGGAATCGTCCTCACCGGGGACTTCAACTCAGCCAGCGTCGGGTGGGGCAGCAAAACCACAAATGATAGAGGCCAGGTACTAGAAGAATGGATGGCAGAAAATGGGTTGCTTTTAGTAAACGACGGGAAAGTACCCACATTCTCGCGGGGAAACCAGAAGTCTTTCGTGGACCTCACGATGGCGAATGACATAGCCTTCCCAAAGATATCGGGTTGGCAGGTTGATGAGGAGGAAAACGGAAGTGACCACAGATACATCTTGTTTGAAGTCGCTACCCCTCCCGAGCCAGCTGCCACTCCGCGCAGACGCTGGCAGATGCGCAAGCTAAACCAGCGGGTTCTGGCGGAGAAGATTGACGAGGGCTGTCGACAGCTGTCAGAGGAAACCACAGATGAGACCCGGATTGCAGCTGTTCTCACAACGGCCTGTGAGAAGGCAGGCCCCCGCACCAACTCTGGGCGCCGCCGGCGGCCGGTGCACTGGTGGAACCAAGAAATTGGCGAAACACGTCGTAAATGTACTAGACTAAATAGGGCTTACACTAGACAGCGCTCATGGCTGAGTGAAAGAGTCGCCCGAGGGGAGCAAGAGTGGACGGTGGACGAACGATCGGCCGACCTCCTGGCGTCTCACGGAGCTGCCAGACGGACATTGCAGAAGCTTATTGAGAAGAGTAAGACGAAATCTTGGAAGCTTCGGATAGAAGAGGTGGCAAGGGACGTTTGGGGTCGGCCCTACCGGATCGTCTCGGCCAAGCTCCAGAAACCACCTCCTAGACTACCACCGGATGTGCTGGAGAAGACGGTTCGCCATCTCTTGCCGGACCATCCGTGGAGAGGAGAGGAGGAGTTTCTGGTTGCCCCGGAAGACATTCCGGAGGTAACGTTAGATGAGGTCGAGCGAGCAAGGAAAAGGTTGACACCCGGAAAGGCACCCGGCCCGGACGGAGTTCCTCCTGGAGCGGCAAGGCTGCTAGTGAAGCGCTGGCCAAAAGTCTTTCAGACCCTGGCCAACAGACTTCTCAGAGAGGGGCGTTTTCCGAGGCTGTGGAAGAAGGCTAACCTGGTCCTGATCCCGAAAGGGGGAGGGAATGCCCCTGCAGGAGAGCCTGCCTACCGTCCCATATGTCTTCTCGACACTATGGGTAAGATCTTGGAGAACGTACTGGTTGACCGGCTCAACGCCGAGATCGAAGCCAAAAGGGCTCTATCAGAAGCACAGTATGGCTTTCGGAAGGGACGGTCCACGTTCGACGCCCTGGCAAGAGTACTGAGACGGGCAGGTGAGCAGCTAACGAAGACCCCCAAAACACGGGACTTTGTGCTGCTCATTCTCCTAGACGTCAAGAACGCCTTTAACTCAATGAGCTGGAAAGTGGCAATGCAAGCGATGGAGAGCAAGGGCATCTCGCCCTACCTCCGTCGAACCATAGCATCGTTACCTGTCGGCGAGAGGCCTGCTGGCCGGCGATCAGAGCTACGCAGTTACTGCAGGGGTCCCGCAAGGATCGGCTCTGGGACCGGTCCTGTGGAACCTCGCCTATGACGGGGTTCTCGAGCTGCAGGGTCTGCCTAGGGGTGTCGAGACGGTCGGTTATGCCGACGACTTGGCCCTTCTGGTCGCGGCCCGTAGTACGGGAGCACTAGAGTCAGCCGCCAATGAGGCCTTGCTGATGGTGACAGACTGGATGGAAGACCATTCATTAAAACTGGCACCGCACAAGACTGAGGCGCTGTACCTAACAGGCAGAAAAATGACCTAAAACATACAGGTCGAAGTAGCAGGTCACCCAATTGTTTTGGGAAAAAAGGCAAAGAACCTCGGGGTGATACTCGACAAGGGACTGACTGGCGCAGCGCACATACAGCACGTGTTAGCAAAGGCCCGAAAGGTGGCCAGCAATCTGGCGCGCCTGATGCCAAGAGTCGGAGGAGTTGGAGAAGAAAAGCGCCGCCTTTTGGCAACTGCTGCAGAATCCGTCGCCCTTTACGGAGCACCGGCATGGACAGACAGGGCATTTAGGACGGCATGCAACAGGAGAAAGCTGAGATCGGCGCAACGGCCGGTGGCCATAAGGGTCTGCCGCGCATTCCGTACCGTGTCGACTGAGGCACTACTTGTCGTGTCCAAGATGCTGCCATGGGATTTGCTGGCCGGGGAGCGAGCAGAACGAGCGCTGGACGGTGATCTAGACCCCACACGGGCTAGATTAGCTACTTTAGACTCTTGGCAGAAAGAATGGGTGAGGGCAGCAGCTCCTGGGGGGATCACCAAGGATCGCTGGACCAAAAGTCTGATCCCGGACCTACGGCAATGGTACGACTGCAGACACGGCGAGCTATCTTATTATGCGTCCCAGGTGCTGACCGGCCAAGGTCAGTTCCAGACGTATATGGTTAAGATTAACAAAGTTCAAGTCGACTCCTGCGTACTATGCGACTCGGGGGAACCGGATGATGTAGAGCACACTGTTCTGCATTGTGGGGCCCTCCGGAAAGCGCGGGACGCGGGGGCGGCCGCTGTGCGAGGCCGACCAGTCAACGAGGTCGTCACCCATATGATGACTTCAGCGGCGGCCTGAAAAGAAGGTATTGCCCACTTTGATGCGATCATGTCCACGAAGGTGGTCAAAGAGACTGCCAGGAGAGCTCGTCTTAGTGTCCACTCAGGCTCCGGTCGAGAAGGGAAATCTGTAGACGGGAGGCGGGTGGGTGATAGGCAGGCGGACCAGGCTAGGCAAATACAGCAAAGGATTCCCCAGATGATGACTCTCGACGCACCCACAGGCGGGCGGGCTGCGGAAGGTATCAACGGCCTTCTTGAAGTCGCCGCCCCGCACCAAAGCGGGCTAGGGCGACTGTAGGAAGGCTGGAGTAGGGAGGAGAGGCAAACTGGCCACTCCCATGGATACGAAGCGATGCCTAGCAGTTACCGTTCCCTGGGGGTGGGGGGGAGGCGGGTGTTAGTGGGTTTGTGAGTCCCACACTAGTCACTGGCTGTGGTGGCGCATGTACATCACGATTCCCGTAATCCCCCATATTAATGCTGAGAGGTTTCAGCATATAAAAAAAATGAAAAATATTTGTATATATATATATATTTGTATATATATATATATATATATATATATATATATATATATATGTATATGTATATATATATATATATATATATATATAAGGTCAGACGTTGAAAACACTGTGATATCGTACTCAACTAACGTGCAATGTTATTGCGAAATAAACAATATATGATATCGTACTCAACAATTGCCGAATTACTAATATACGGCAGATAGGCATGCAACTGGAGATACTTTATGGATCAGTTGCAACAGTCTTGACCGCTATTTGATGTAAGACTGGCAGCGAAGTTAATTCTTAAGATACTGAGTTTCCAGGAAATGAACGCCCGCCGGGAATTGTCTGAATTAAATCGTTAGCACCTATGGGGATATAGTTACCATTTCAAGACTAAAGGCCAATCATACCAGTAGTGTTTCCTAGCAGAAAGTCGATCGAAGAAATTCAGACAGAGCAGATCCAACACCAAAGTTATTTTGATTGTTTTTGCGACTTTAACGGAAATATCGCCCACGAATTTTAGACACTTGGCGCAAAAACGTGCGGCGCAAGATGCCTGAACTCTAGGCAAACAACTCTTGGACCCTCCATTGCGACAACGCACGGGCGCAAACACCGTTACTAATTTTAGATTATTATATAAATCGTTTCTATTTTTCTGCAATCTCCCTATGCACCGGGCCTGGTTCCTTGCAACTTTCTGCGGTTGCTATGGATAAAAAATTGAGGAGACAACGTTTGGAGACTATAAAGGAGGTAAAGAAAATATCGCAGGAGCAACTGAACTCAATTTTAAAATGCGCGTCTAAAAGGTGTTTCGAAGTTTGGTAAAGGAGGTGACACATGTGCATTGCAGCGGAAAGAAGCTATTTTAAAGGCAACAAAAACACTTTAAAAATTACATAAATGTTTTTTTTAAATATATATATATATATATATATATCAAAACGTTCCTATTCGCCCATATATATATATATATATATATATATTGCTAGAACTCGGCAAGAAAATATTTTTTTTCCGGTGGAAGGAGGTCGCGGAAACGACTTGTTTCGGAGAGAGATAAAATATAACTTTAATTTTATAAAAGTAGTTATTCTGCCTTTTTTCTCCTACATAGTTGTGCGAAATCTACGTTTGCACACACACAAATTTTGCACAACGGAAGACACTTCACTAGCTTGCGTAGCGAAAAACGAATAGCCAGATTGAGAAACGTCATAAAAAGTCGATATGTTACGTTAACGCATTTTTATGAAAATTCGTGAAATTTTTCCATTACGACCAAAAATGTACGTCCAAAAGACCACTCTCACGGAATCGCCACTATTTAATGCCCACTATTTTCGTACCAAAGTGATGGTGCTGCGTTACGTAGATGTCAAGTAATAAAGCTTTTTTTACAGTCATAGTTGTTATGTTTTACGTGCAACTTTTCGTTTGCAAGCGTTTGCATCGACCAAACTATATTTTCTTGTCGTGTTATATATATATATATATATATATATATGTATTAAACACGACTAGAAAAGACCGTTTGCTCAATGCAAACGCTGTCTTTCCCAAACAACGGCAAACAAACTTGCTTAACTACTTGATCCTTTGATCTAAAGCCATAATACATTTGACCTCAACATTCTATAAATGCTAACATTGTGGGTTATTTTGAGCCCACCAATGGTTTGTTTGGTCGTACCCAATCTCTCGCAGCTGATTTCTTTGTTAAGCGCAAGTTTACGTAAGTCTAATAATTGTGTCACTGCATGAATAAATTATGATATTATGCTGTGATGTCATGTCACCAATATGATTCAAGCATGCATCATACAATTATGCAGCGTGGTAGAGTTATACAGCGCTTACCATGGCCTACTCGTCGCATTTAGTTCCCATCGCCAGCTGCCGTTCTAGTAATAGGAAGCGAAAAATCGACAACGACAACAGCAGCCAAACGTGCTACAACGGACACAAAACGGACCTATTTACAATCGATGTATTTCTTGTTAAAGATCAGCTTCTTTCTAGAGATAAACTAACAGCCACAATTGTGCTGTTAGCATGTCTAGTTAGAGCTACTACGGACATAAGAAGGTAGTGTATCCGACCTAAAACGATCAGCGCCTTTCAGAGGGCTCAATCGAACGCCTATATATATATATATATATATATATAATATATATATATATATATATATATATGCAGGGTGTTGCAGGTCCTCCTAGACAGAAACTAAGCACACCGTCGTGTTCGTGATAAAATTCTGCTCGATCCGAAGAATATGCAAGGCCGTTCGGAAGACGCGACATGGTCGCTTAGAAGAGAATTCGCCAAAAATGAAGTTCTTTATTAGCGTTCACGCCAAATACTTCAGAATCATAACCCTGCAACCACTCACAGCGCTCAAAACGGACATATTCAGCCAATGCGCAATTCATGGCGATTATTTTGGTACCAAACATGTGTCAATACAAGCTGTGGTTGCGGAGTAATTATGAATTTTCGGAGGGCATGTCCAGATTAAGTGCATGTAAAATGACTGTGTGGCGACGTTCACTACCGCCGACGTGTCGCGCGACAGCCGCAGCTTTTATCACGAACACGACGGTGTGCTTAGTTTCTGTCTAGGAGGACTGGTTGTTGTTGTTGTTGACGTTGTTGAGCTTAAAATTTCTATAATTACACATTTTTAACAATTGTGACAATTGACGACATTTGGCAGAAAAGGCTATCGCCCATGCCTGCCCATAAATATATATATATATATGATTAGTGTCACACATAGAATATGGTAAAACGTTATTGATCTGAAACGCCATGTTCTAATATTTGCATATTTCCCACTGTAAGCTTTCCTCAATTAGTTCGATTCCACATGACGCTGTTTGGGCGATGAAACAGAGCAATAGCAGTATCCAGCGAAAAAGACTGTGACATTTCAATTGAAACGACCGGAACCATAGCTCTTCTTGCTCTTTCCTGCCGTTTCTTCGACATGATAGAAAAATGCTTTCACGTTTGTTCGTAGCGCTATACCTAAATATATGAGTTTGTCGATGAACTTTATCGAACCGCTAAGATGCAACTCAGCCGCTAAAAGACCACCCCTCTGAAAGTTCATTGCTTCTGTTTTTACATCGAAAACATATTCATTAAGTATCGATTGCTAGGGGTAAAAACGGCTGCGACTAACCAGAACTAAGTCATCCGCGTACATTGCCACGTCATCCTCTAAAACACGACACGAGCGATAGCCTTTTCTGCAAATTACCTGAATAGTTATAATTGTTTGAATTTATGTACTAATGGAAATTTCAAGCTCAATGAGGAATTATTGAATTTGATTCAATTTGCCGTCCGGAGAAGACGGTCCCATAAAAAAAGAGAACAACAAGAGAGCTTGAATCCTGTCGTCTGCCATAACATAACAGCAAAAATAATATGTGTATGAAACACATCTGAACCATTTGCTTGAAACGTTTCAAATGAAACAACCGATGTTGATGCCAAACGTATCGATGACAAACAATCTTCCTTTACTGTTAAAACGCTATGCTTACACTTCGTAGAAGTAATGGGGCGAAATGGCACAAACTGGGGCTTCAGTTGCTTGCCTAATCACTCTGTTTTCTTGACTTTGGCCTCTTGTGATTTGTCCGATTCCCAAATCTCAATATACGGCTTAGGGAAGAAATCTTCCGATAAAGATATCATCGCCCTACGTATTTTGAAGGCCTCGAGGCTTCCCAATTTTTCGAAGAAATCAAAAGGTTTGAAACAGCAGGACTGAGTGTGCAGGGCCTCAATCAGATTACGTAGAACACATAATTAACAAATGCAGACGGTAGGTGATTCGATTTTTACACTTACGCTTAGTTCAGATGTTATGAGGCAGCTTGGCAGTCGGTCTGGGCGGTGTGGGCATACCAGCAATCTCGGTGCAAGCAAATTATATTAGTTCACCGTGTTTACGTTCTTAAATACCTTTGGGCATTGTCGGTTTTACCGGCGTCGTACATTAGGTCGCGCGGAGAGTCTAACCTATTGATAAATGACTGCTCACTCAGTGCTGACCCATTCATAGGGTCTACATCAGAACCACGTTACTCAGCCGCCACACCAACGGCAAAAAACGTCATCTTTTTGGTAGAGTGCGCTGTTTCATTTGCAATGGCCTGCTTATTCTTTAAGGTATGGCGCGCTTGGGAGTCAAAAGGCACTGACGCACGCAAACAGGCGCTACATAGCTGGATGAGCCGGTTTGTATTGTATAAATTAAAAGGCGTGGAAAGGAGAGTTTCGTAAACCTAATGTTACGAACCAGAGCACACGCCCATCGCGTTTTGGGGTTGGAACGTACTCCAATACAAGAAGAACCATGGAAAATGACAACTGCGCCACAGTTGACGTTGAAGCAGGAGAAACAAAACTGATCCCACTTGCACAACATCTTGCTACCCAGGGAAAATCTCGACGAAGACAAAATAAGCTAGCAGAAGAGAAAAGCTTGCAGACATCAGATAAAGTTTGAGCTCTGCTCTGCCCGCGTGCTCTCTTAAATCTAAGTAGATGCGGCGCCCAAACAAGGGAGGAAGAAGGCAAGCTTTCAACGGTAGGACTGACAAAAACCGCGAGACTTTTTTTAATAGCATTCAAAGCTCAATCGAAAACCTGCGTCTTTTAATGCCTCCTTAGGCCTCTATCACACGTGGCCTGCTCGACGAAATGGCATGCTAAATAGTTTTGTTTTGAATCAGATGAAGTCCAGTCGTCTTCCTCACGCTTTCACCATTGGCTCCGTCATTTCAGGTGGACTAGAATGTTAGAAATTCTGTCGTTCCAGGCAAAAGTAACTAACATTACCTAACTTGAAACTATGCCAGAGCTGGCAAACATTCGACAACCCGCGCTACAATTTAAACCGTCAAACTGCTCGACTAAGTGGACCTAACCGTTACGCGTATATATCTGTATTAATTACGCAATTATTTGCCGAGCCTCATTAGAGAGCTTAACTTGTCTTAAGCAAGCGCTTAACTTAACCCCTCTGAGAAGACTCTCCTGGTATCTTCGACGACACGTTTGTAGCAGCTGCTTGCCGTAACGTGGAGAAATGTCGTATCAAGTCGGTTTCTCGCGAGAGTGCACTTTTACCTTATATGTTTTATCGCTTAAACCTTTCACCGTTGGCTCTATAATAACGCGTCCTTTTTGTGCTTGTATATAATCCAGCTCTTTAAAATTGGAGACTACCAAAGTTCGAGCAGCATGTGCATTAACACATGCAAATTGGCACATACTAAAGCAGCTCTATCAGATAAGGCACGTCTGCTTGGAACCTAACTGTCTGTTGCCTGCGGGAGGTCACTTGCGTTTTGTAGCGACGGATGCGAAAGTGGCGGTAAACACCAGAGTAGTTTTCTCTCTTGGTCGTTTATGTGAAGTGTTGCAAGGCAAGATCTTACTCCTAGCTTAGAAAAAATTGGCCTACGTGCTGATAGAGCCGCTAGCGATGCTTGTGACTCGATCGCAATGCGTAAAGGAAAAAGCCACTGTAAATCAAATATTTCTTTTTAGGCGCAACTTTCTGGAATTTTTTTCTCGCGCGAAACAATTGCGCTCTCGCAATCTTTCGAGCGAGCGAGCATAATACTAGCCAAAAAGTCAGCGCTCTGATAAAAACCTTGATAAAGCCTTGATGATGAACTGCTTGATGCCACGCCTATCGGATCTTCAAAGTTACGTAAAGCGAATATTTTTCCAGTCCTCGACTTATTCTCCGATGTTATACAGCGGTAACATAAATATGTACATCAAATGTCTAGCTATGATTATAGTGCACAGTTACACAAGCCAATCGATGTCGTTTTGGCGTGGCCTATATATATATATATATATATATATATATATAAAGCCACCTTTTTTATTTTACTTTTTTTAGTTTTTGCCACATTACACGCATTTATTGTAACCAATCGTGCAGACTACAGTGTTACAGTGCTCATAGAGTAACAGCGGAAACTTTTATCGACATTTGGGGTCTTGGGTTACTTTGAAACACGGGATCTCTATATTTGGCGCAGTTACACCGCGTTGTCTCCAAGTAGTATATAACTTTCTTAATTTAAGTAAAACTCACGCCGTAAAAAAAGTGTGTTGGGCGTCCAAATGCCATTTCGAAACGAAGCAAGCGTGCAATTCTGAAGAAAGCGTCGAACTCTGCGCCCTAGGCGAGGACAATTGCGGCGGTGGCCGGCGTGCATACGAGCGTGCGAAATGAGCAAAACTTCCTCAGGAAGAAACATTGGCTCACGAGAAAAAAAAACACAAAAAAAAACAACGATTGAACGCTGGACGATAACAACTCGTCTTGACTTCGCCCACGATACGATGTCATGGACCACTGAGTGCCCACGATTTAATGTCATGGACCACTGAGTGAAGCAGAGTGCTCTGTTCGAATGAAAAAAGTTTAACTTTGATGAACCGGATCGATTTAACTGTTATTTCCATGATGTGCGCAAGCAAGAATGAATTTTGTCAAAACATCACTCAGGTGGCGGTTCGGTGGTGATCTGGGCCGCTGTCGGGTATCATACAAAGTCGTCGATTGTGTTTTTAGACGATCGTGTTTATTCGATGCGCTATAGAGATTTACTAAAAGAGAAATCAGCGCATTTCGAGCCGATAGGAGGGCCAGACTTCGTTTGTCAACACGATAACGCCCCGATTCACACCGCCAGGTGGATCGGAAGCTGGTCGACCAACGTGACATTGAGGTCCTATGCTGGCCTGCGGTCTCACCTGATCTTAATATCATCCAGAATGTGTGGAGCTGGCTCGCACGATAAGTTTACACCGACGAAAAACAATTTTCAAGGCTTGGGACGAGCTCTCGCAAGTCGTCATCCAAAAATTGTTTAACACTATACTAAACTACATTTTTAAAGTTGTCCGACTTAACGGGAAGTTTACTAAGTATTAAGATAGTTGCTGGGTGCCGCTTAATTCACTTGTTAAGACATGCATCTTGCTAGTGACTTTATAATGTTTTTTTGCGGTGTAGCTGTGCCAAATGTGGTTCAGGGTAATCAGAAACCCTAAATGTCGATGGAGGTCTCCGCTGTTACTCTGTGAGCATGTATCGCTGATCCTTACACGATTGGTTATAATAAATGCATGAAATGTGGCACAAAATTGGTGGTTTTATACTTTTTTCAAGTACTGCATATATAATAGTGACACTATGCTGTTTTAAAAGCGTACAATGATAGTTAAAGAACATCTAGCCGAGTGTTTAAAAATATCTACAACTCGACCCAAAGTTTCAAACTGGAAAGCTAAATTTACTTTTATAGGGAAGCCGTAAAAAAATATACTGATTAAGGAAATACTTTATAAACCATCTTTAACTCGCGCTTAGTTGTTAAAATGAAGTTTCGACTGGGAAATCTCATTATATGAGCGTTAACTCTACTCATTACGGATGTTTATAGAGTAGACTATTTTGCTCATTGGTCACGTACCGTGTACGCTTTGCAAAAAAGACGCTGAACTTTTTCAAAAGACGCGTAACCGGTTTGTTAAACGTTTTGTTTGACATTTTAGCTACTCTATAGCGCTACTGGATATCTGCCAATACAAGGAAGAAATTGATTTCGAGAAAAGTTATTTATATACACTTCATTTCTGGGTTTGTCTAGTAGATGTACTTATCCAGAGAAGAACACAAGGTTGACGAGGTACGTGAATCAAAGACGTAGTTTGCAATATTAACGGGCGTTTTCTCAAACAGGTGTGTGCTCAAACAGGTGTGACGCAGGGCATCTATAATTAGCTTTCAATCGAGTACACGCATCACCGCAATGCGCTGCGTCAAGTCTAAGCAATGGAAAACAATTTTAAACCTGGATTTAAAACAATTTAAACCTGGATTTCACGGGGACTCGCTTCTATTGCTAGCGTCATTAGTATTTATTAGTATTACGTCAACATCATCACCATAATCATTATTATCCGAGTCGAAATTATTTCGCTTTTACTACACGCCCCATTTTAAGATTTTGAGGTGGGTCTATCCACGACAAGCTAATGGTGACATTCCAGCCTGTCGTGGTATCTGACTTGCCGTCTGGGAGTACCCCCGTCATTACGACGTAGTAGTGATCGCGACTCTCTACCGTTACGACGGGCCGAATCGGCACTTCGAAGGCATCGCCATCGTTCGTGTACTCGAGATACGCTTTCTGCGGTAGGCCATCACGCCAGTTCCACTGGAGCTTGCTTGCCCTTTTCGGCAATGGAACTCGCCCGCTCAGAGGACCTTCAATGCTGACTGTATAGCCCGAATGCGGGGTCAGCTCTAAGTTGGTGCAGCGGACTTCCTCCAGTTTTATGCGTAAGCAGCTGAGGATAGACTCGATTTCGTCTAGCAGTTTCGAAGCGCTACGGACACCCATCGCGCGTCGCTCAACCGCCGTACACAGCCGAGTGACATACTCCTCGTTGTCCAAGTCGACCGCTGCGCGTCCTTTATCGTGAAGCAGGTTGACCAGCCACTTGATCCATACCCGCTGCGCCCCAACGATAGAAGACGACAAATACAGCAAATAAAGTACAAACACATTAGGCCCACAACATGTATATATATATATATATATATATTATATTTACATCAACATGTATATATATATATATATATATATATATATATATATATTATATTTACATATATATATAATATAGGAAAAGTCTAAAGATATTTATGGAGATGAGAGCTCTAGGGAAGAATATTGCCATACTCCCTAACACGAATATTTGTACTAATAGGCAACGCGCGCACCCTTAACGTCGCCAAATAGTAGTGAATTTAAATTAACTATACCCTTATACCAGACATATGAAGCAAGTAAACATTGCCGATTGGTTTTCACTATGATAATATAGATGTCTCTAGCATACGAAAAAGTTCAAATGCGTATCAACATTATCAAGATTATCCACGTATTTGACATGCCGTCTGGGTCCGTGAGACGGCACGTCAGATACGTGCTGTGGCTAACTTCGGCAGCCTATTTGGCGCATTTGTGACGCAATATCCTGCCGCATTCCACGCAACCAACTACAGTATGTATTTGGACACGACGTATGCATGTACGCAAGCATGGACAACGTGTTTCGTTATTGTTCGGTTTCAAACGTTCCAAGCCCGAAAAATCGCAGACGAAAACGAAAATCAAGCGGTTAGTATTGCTACTCATGCTGATGCTCGTACTGAACTGATTTGTCAATGCTCATACTGTACCGATTTGTCTGCGAACGGGAGGGAGGGAGGGAGAAACAGAACGTTCGTTCAGCACCCAACGGTAACAAGCAACGTAACTGACGATCAATCAGACAGATGTTGCAACACAGGAGAATGAAATTTAGCCCTCTACTCGTGGTCGTCGTCGTCGTTGTGCTTTGCTTACCGCAGATATATCATGCCACCGGATCGAAAGTACGCCTAGAATATGGTCGATGCTTGACGCCAGAACTTCTTGCAGTATTTTCAATTCACTCGGGGGTTTTTTCTTGCCGGCTTTAGAGCCTTTGGTCTCGTCGTCGTCCTCCACGATATAGTCTTCATCTTCTTCAACTTCGTCATTATCTTCATCTACGTCATAATCTTCATCTTCGTCATAATCTTCATCTTTTTCATCTTCTTTATCTTCTACTTCTTCTTCTTCTTCTTCCTCTCCTTCTACTGCTTCAAGTTCTTTACGCTTCTTTTTGTCTGCTGAGCCGCCTTCTAACCACTGTCTAGGGTCTGACATTAGCCACTGTCGCGTCCATGGCTGGCCCCAGAGCAGCTGTTGCTCGTGCTGGTGCTGGTGCTGGCTTTCAGGCCTTCGCCATCGGCGTCTTTCGGACGACCGCATCGGTAATGTCGACCGGCCCCCGCGTAGAGTGTGCATCGCCAACGACGACCGGCGTCGACCCACTGGGTACGACGACCGACGTCGACACACTGGGTACGACGACGCCGTTAACGACGACGACGAAGCGCAACTGTCGCCCTCAGCAATGGCAGAACTTCCTGCGCCCAGGACTGCCGGTTGATTGCGAACAAGTCTGTCAGGACGACGATACGACCACATATTCTCCCCTTGAGCGCGCTCCTTTCTCTCTCTCTCTCTCTTTCGCTCTCTTCTCTAGCTTCAGTTTCTTTTTTCCTTTCTTTCTTTCTTTCTTTCTTTCTTTGTGGTCTCGCGGAAAAGTCGCAGGAGTCAGAACAGGGCGCCCCTGCAGTCACTCAGGTCGTCATTGACCGTTATGATCGTCGTGTCAAATGTTCGGCTTTTCGATATTGCGGCTTGGTCGTGAAAATGAAAACTCAATTGGAGGGTCCTATAGAATTTGTAGCAGCACCACCGATAGCTCAACTAGATCGTTTGGCGCTTTGCTTCGTTTGTTTCGCTTAAATGACCAATCAAACGTGGTCCGTGGCTGGGTTTTGACAAATTTCTGCTGGCGACCCTGAGCGGTAAAGACATCAATTGAATATATTCAAGTCACTATGATCACGGCCTCTCGTAGAGCTGCTCAACGTCGACGTACACACCATGGAGAGAAGGCAAACATTCCTAGCCGCACGATACGATAGGGCATCGGGTTTTTGGAGACGGCTAGTTTTTCTCTTTTTTTGTCTGCCAGACTTTACTGCACGTCAGACCTTCCGGCAGCATTTCTCGTGGAGGATGCACGCAGAAATGCAGAAGGCTTGGGAAGAAGTGTCTTGTATGTAAACTTGATTTAATGAAGCCGTTTAGAAGTCGTTTCTCAAAAAGACAGTAGAAGTAGTCAGACTTCATCCACATTAAAAAGAAAACTTTAGGTGCTTCCAGATGAACCAAGTGAAACCTACTAGAATGCCGGCAGGCTTCTTGTCAATTACGCCAATAAGTAATACGACTTCAGGCTGGCTCTCCTACACAAGTGACACAGTGGGTCGCGCGGAAGTCGACGATGAAAGACACGGCTTATTCTGGTGCATGAGTTCAAAATTAGGCTCAAAGCGTGCCTTGCCAAACCAAGTCAATACTTCAGCTAGAGCCTTTAGATCCACTAGAATCCCATGTCCAAGAGAACCATTTTTTAAACTTTTTTATTTTTATTAGACTCCATTAAACTGAAAGTCTGAAAGGATCTACGGTCAACGCTCATTCCTTACTTTAGGGACTTACATTAGTGTGAAACAGGCTATCGATACTCTAACACTCTCCTAAGCCGAACATGAATGCACTTGCGCCGGCCGCTCTGCCAGCTTAGCGTGATAAGTGAAACTACGCAAATGTCCTTTCGCAAACGTCCAACCTACACGTTTCAATTTCAGCCAATGGCGTTCGAGACGCCTAAAGGTCCTGAACGGGTAACCACAAACGTTTCTAGAGAGATTATCTTCGCGGCTCTCTAAATGACTGGTGCTTATAAAGTAGAGGAGTTCCCCAAACAACGCCCGTCGGTTGATATTGTAACGTTGTTGTGTTACGCTAAGTCAGCTTGGGGATGTAGACTCATCCAGACGGGTACTGCAGCCCGAGGGACTCAGGAACGATGAATGACGACACGTAGCATTGGGTCTAATGCGAAGCACGGTCGAGCAACGGATGGTTATTAAGCCATGCTGCTCGGTCTATTTATTGGTTCACGAGGCACCGCGGTGTGCTCTCCAATCGGTCGAAATGTACAGCAGTTTGTGTTTGTTTCGTATAGGAATACAGGTTAAGTGACTGTTTGACTTGGACTGCCGATCATAGGTCGACCCTCTCCCGATGTCGGCCGATGATCGTTTGGACGGCGGAGGACGTTGGAGTTTCGGCGCGAAAGGCTGTGGCTGTTCTCGGCCGGCTGGTTGAGACATGTCTTGCTCGGTTGAGGCATGTATCATTCGGTAAACGTTGTGTACGTTGAGATTCTGGCGCGGGCGCTGTAGCCGTTGGACGTGGTCGGTTAGAACTTATTTGAATTGCGCTATGATGCGTACACAGTAACTTCGTTACAATATTTAAAGAGACGTCTTCTGTTTAGAGAAACGCATACAATGATTTCGAATACCTGAAGGCGATATTTTAATCTAAATTATATGTGCTCGCCCATGAACCTCCTCATATCGTCAATGGGAGTGGACACAAGTGCAGGTTAGAAATGTGTTTTTAGTACGTTTGACGAAGCGTAACCGATAAAAACTTGCTGCTTAAGATTCCTGGATTTGAAGCTATTTTAGAAGTCAACTTATACCGGGCCTACCATAGTCGCATCAATTACTCTTTTATATACAGCGGCAAGTTTAGAAACTATTTGGCCCATCCTCAAGAGAATCTTAGGGCTCGATGCAAAAGTAGGTCTAACAACGTGCTATTACGACGTGACTGGATAGCCCTTTGCACGATGAGGTCCAACGACGTCTCTTCAATGAAGGTGCTTACAACGCGACTAGAGCTCGCCTAAGAGCCGTGTACGTCAAAGATTCAGGCGCCTTGTTACATAGGCACCCTTCTTATTGACGAGACGATTTGCATAGCAATAGGCCTACGACTAAGGGTACACCTAGTTTGCCCTCGTCGGTGTCAATAAGGTCACCCTATCTTACGACCTAGGACATTACGGCCTATCGTGCTCCTAGCGCTCAAAGCAGGCAGCTGATCTGCAACGTCGGCACCTCATTAAACCTGTCAATCGGTGATAGCAAGTCGTCGTTCTCTTTTAAAACAACGTCTGGATCTTAACGTACAACGTGCTGCAAACGCTGCCTCCGTTCGACGCATTTTTCTGAAGTGGTCTCGGTCCGGCCTAAACGGCACGGAGACATGATAGCCACAATACACGCCTGCTAGGCACATTAGCTTACCTATGCTTCGCGATATGCATAATGTATTATACGGAAAATAAATATATGTCTACAATTGCACTCAAAAAAAGGAAGTCAACTTAGAAGTTTAAGGCAGACTAGGCAAGTTTGCTTTCTTCACAAGTTCTCTTGCATTACGTTGTAACCTAGATTTCATCGAAGCTTTTGCAAGTAGATAACGACCACCAGTGGCGTGGTCTGGGTATTTAAGGCACAATCATTTTCTCGCTTCTGATGTGCTCGATCGCAGTTTTGATTCCGGTTTTAAGGGTGTAGAGCATTAGGCATGACACACTTCGAAGACGCACTTGGGTTCTGTGCTTGGTCATTCAACGCTGCTACAAGGATTTGTCGTTAAAAAAGCCCACATAAAACTGTCCAATCAGAGGCTGAGGAGGCTATATATATACAGTCACTGAAAAAAATATAGGGCCACCCATGTTTGCCACATTTCACGCATTTATTATAACCGATTGTGTAAATATCATAATGATACATGCTCATAGAGTAACAGCGGATACTTTTATCGACATTTGGAGTATCGGGTTACCTTAAAACACGAGATTTCGATATTTGGCACAGCTACGCTGCGAAAAAATTATAAAGTCACCACCAAGATGCATGTCTTAGCGAGTGAATTGAGTGGAATAACAACGTTTGGGCTCATTTCACGGCACCTAACAACTATACTTAATATTTAGTGAACTTGCCCTTACGTCGGATAACTTCAAAAATGCGGTTTGGTATAGTGTTGAACAAATTTTGGATGACGTCCTGCAAGAGCTCGTCCCAAGCCTTCACAATTGCTTTTTTAGTTCTACCTGGTTCGAAAATTGTTTTTCGTCGGTGTAAACCTTTCGGGCGAGCCAGCCCCATACATTCTCGATAATATTAAGATCAGGTGAGACTACAGGGCAGCGTAGGACCTCAATGTGGCGTTGTTCGAACCAGCTTTTGATCAGCCTGGCAGTGTGAATCGGGGCGTTATCATGTTGAAAAACAAAGTCGCGTCCTCCCATCAGCTCAAAATGTGCAGATTGCTCTTCTAGTAGATCCCTATAGCGCGTCGAATTAACACAACCGTCTAAAAACACAATCGGCGACCTTGTATAATACCCGACAGCGGCCCAGATCATCACCGAACCGCCACCTGAGTGCCGTTTTGACAAAAATCGTTCTTCCTTGCGCACATCGTGGAAATAATAGTTAAATCCATCCGGTCCATCACAATTGAACTTTTTTCATCCGAAAAGAGCACTCGGTGCCATTCAGTGGTCCATGACATCGTAACCTGGGCAAAGTCGAGACGAGCTTTCTGATGCTCAGCGGTCAATCGTGGTTTTCTCTTAAGTTTTTTTCTCGTGAGCCAAAGTGTCTTCCTGAGGAGGTTTTGCACATTTCGCACGTTCGTTTGCACACCGGCCGCCGCCGCAATTGCCTTTGCCGAGAGCGCAGAGTTCGAGGCTATCTTCAAAATTGCGCGCTTGTTTCGTTCCGAAATGGCATTTGGACGCCCCGGACTCTTTTTTATGCCGTATTTTTCACCCAAATTCACGAAATTGTTCACTACTTGGCGAGAACGCCCCAATCGACGGGAAATTTCCCGATTAAAGAGGCCGACATCCTTATAAGCCTTGATTTGGGTCTTTTCGTCACTCGTGAGACGCCGACCCAAACCCATCGTTTCAGCACAGAAAAATTTCTGGTAGGAGATCTGCTTTCGTTTCCGTCGAGCCGTGAAATGAGCCCAAACGTTGTTATTTCACTCAATTCACTCGCTAAGACATGCATCTTGGTGGTGACTTTATAATTTTTTCGCAGCGTAGCTGTGCCAAATGTCGAAATCTCGTGTTTTAAGGTCACCCGATACTCCAAATGTCGATAAAAGTATCCGCTGTTACTCTGTGAGCATGTATCATTATGATCTTTACACAATCGGTTATAATAAATGCGTGAAATGTGGCAAACATGGGTGGCCCTATATTTTTTTCAGTGACTGTATATATATATATATATATATATATATATATGTATATAGTCTTCTCAGCCTCTAATCGAACAGTTTTATGTGGGCTTTTTTTTGTAGGCAAGTGCTTCAAAGTGTCAAATCTCTTCTGACACTTTGAAGCACTTGCCTAAGATACAATTCTGGAGGGTCACATACACACTCACACCGGAAAGGATGCCACTGTGGTAAGTGCGAAGGGAGTTGTACGAGTATAATACTATTGACAGAGGTGACCTGCAGGAATCATCCAGTCTAATAAAAATCACGGTAAACAAAAGACTATGGTATTCGTCCAGGTAATTTGGCTCCATTAGACCAACATACAATTTTCGGCTCTTAAGCAAATTAAAACCAGAAGCTACTTTTAGGAGGAAGCACATTGAATTTGTCTATGCAGCCAGCTAGTAGACTGACGTGCATCAAGTCTACTAATTGTAGATGACCAAATTGTCTTAACCTGGAATGTCAGTACTTGTTTTAACCTCTACATGTTTTTGTACTAGACTAAAATGCTTCATTCACGGTAGATAGGAGAAAGTACATTCTGCAAATTGGGATGTATGCTATGTGATCAATACGTATTTAAAATCTGCATGTTATACAGGTTGTTTTTAACCTCTTTGAGCTCTCATGGATATGCCTCCATGGCAATAAAATGTGGATGCAACGCTTAATAAAACCCGGAGAGCATGCTAATCTGTATATGTAAGTAATGGAAAATACAGGACGTATTTTTTAAATAACATACATATTTATTTAACATATATTTAGTACAAAAATATGTCTCGACGCTCACAATGGGCCTTAAGGCCTGTGGCACTGACGTCGAACGCATACCTCGTCTTGTCATCCTGGGGGGGGGGGGGTGCTAGGGGGGAGGGGGCAGTCTGTATGTACAGAGGGATCTAATATATATTTCTATTAGTCTAATGCGTTGAACATAGTATACCATTAATATTACAGTCAACAATGTGACTTCTGAGAGCAGTGTGCACATTAGCTAGGATCGCCCGTAGTCGGCAAGAACGGTCAGCAAAGATCACTACATCATTTTATTCTTAGTTAAGTATATTTAGAACCGTTTCTGTGTCCATCGAACTAAAGTGGAGTTTTAGTTTGGTAAGTAAGTATATTTTGTTTATTGCAAATGGATTTTCAAGTAGTTGTTTAATATCAGGTGGCATTGAATTAAATAAGTTTATATAGTTTGCATTGGCAGTCTTGCGACAGATTTCTTTCATAAACCTCATTGTTGATAGACACGATAGATTTCACACGTATGTACGGACAGGTTTAAATCATGGACGTCTACCTAGGTGTACATGAAGCATAAAACGTTGTCTGAAGGCTCGGCATCGATCCGCTATGGTGTAAGATTGACAGTAAAGTTTTACATTATACTTCGGCTTTAACTCCCCGCGGAATTCTACGTTTCAGTGCTTTAGTGATTGTGCATCAATGGTCCGAGGATCGTTTCTTGGGACAGCCGGATTTTTCTCAACCCACTATAGAATACTGTCTGTTTACGTAAACCGAGAAAGTTCTGTCTTGAAGCAACGCAGTTAGCCAGTTTATTATGCGTACTCCTATTCCGAAGTGTACTAGAGTTGAATTGATTTAGAATGCGGAACTGAGGGACGCTTCCGATAAGTTTGCCGCCTATTACCGTAGGCGACAGAGAACACTTATTTGCTGCATCGGCCGTATTGCCTTTCTTACGTACGAAATAGGTTATAGCGATGGTAAACAGCCCCGGCACTGCACCTTGTTGCAATGAGCGACGAAAAATGCGATTTAGAGGTTCACATGTTAAATACATATTTCGTTTCTTGAACACCATCGCCAGGATTCCGTCACGAGTCGTGTTCGTCGTGTTGGCCAGGTTCCGCAGATGTTTCCGCAGATTTATGGATTGCAGCGGAAACATTCACATCGTTATTGATGTGAGGGGACGATGCTCATTTTGCTATCGGCCAGCCTAGCATGCGCTCATGTGACTTCTCGTCACCCGGGTTAGTGTGGCTAAGAAATGATCATAGAATCTGTGTCTGCTTTCTCCATGTCATGCATTGCACTCCCTCTTTACAATTTGTGGAAAAGAAGCTTAACGAGTCGTGAAACGCACGATCGAGAATCGTGAGTAATTCTCAATCTCACGTAGCTTGACACCCTCATCAGGTTCTGGCTACACTGAATAATTAACATTAGCCCAGTATTCGTTGGCGCCTAGATGCTCTGGCAACTAACGCCCTTATGAATTAAAGCTAGCTCGACGGCTCAGAGATTGTTTCGGGAGCTTTGCGGAGCAAATGCGTGAACACAAAACTATTCTTAGCTTAGGAGAACTGTTCATTAAGGCGTAAGTACTAAATGTGGATTTTTTCCCCATATGTATGCTTTATATCGTGTCAGTTGTAAAGCTTATATATATATATACATATATGTATAGAAAATATTGTGATGATTTATTAATAATTTACAATACGTTTGCACACTCGGCAGTGCTCGCCTATATATACATATATTATATATATATATATATAAGCTTTGAAATTGACACGATATAAGTGCAATCAAGCCATCAGTAGCTCTAAATGAAGATGTTTCGCATCTTTCATTTGGCTTTTTGCAATCTTGCGACGTGTCAAACTTTTTGTATTATGCAACTGCATAGTAACGACGTAGTTAGGGAGGTTTAATTATTATATTTAAACACTTTACAGAACCAAATTTTCTGTTATCCTGCCTTGGATAGTGAATGAGCAACGAAGTTATCAGCTAACAGATTCTTGTCTGCGTCGATTAATAAGTGTTGTCTCTGCATTAGGGCTAGTTTTCAGTGCACCGACTCTATTAAATGTCGAGCGCGGTGGCGTGGTGGCATGCGTCTGAGCCTCGCGGCCGGAGGAGACACATAGGTGCGCGGGTTCGAGCCCCATTATTGCACATTTGTATTTATGGGGGTCCGTCTATGAAGCAATGCGAAAAGCAGTCCCATAGACCTTAAATCTTGGCTGAGAGTCAGCCCCGACGGTGCTCACTTACTCTCTAAGATCAATGCTCGTACATGTTTTAGCAATTCTGCATTTAATTGTGCTCCTTTGTATACTCGTATACACATTTATAACAATAGAAGCATTACAAGGTGAACTAAACTAGCAATAATTACTGTGAAAGCAGCAAGTGGTAATTTCTTTACTGATGTAATTTACAAGGTCTACATATTAACAAGCAAGGTACATTTTACAATATCTCCCTCACCGGGGTGAGGCGTTTATTTTTCAGTGGTTTAACCCCAGTACACTTTTTATGTGGGAAGCTTGTACCCGGTTCAGCTTCTCGAGGTTCCTCACGTTAATTAATGATCTAGTGCCAAGCCGCCGGCCTCAAAGTCGGAGGTCCATCATGCTGCCCAATCAGCTGTTATCCTCTAACTTTATTTAAATCATTTTACTACCATTGCATGCCTTTGTTTTGACAAATTCGGCGACGCTTTTTTACGGATCGCAAATAGCCTATTTTATTTGGCTTTCATTGACATTCTACTACGACGCGTTATTCGCACCTTTTGTCGCATATGTCTAGTAACCCTCATTATCAGCAGGTTGGCTTCGGATTTTGTTGACAACTCAAGTTGACCAAATATAACCTTAAAGTACATTAATTGCCATTCAGAGCCGATGTCATAAAATATCAGTGTTAAAAAACGATTGCAAGCAGATAGCAAGCTGCTTTGGGCAATATACATGTTCCACACGGAAAGCCGCCACGAATGACTCAACTCCTGTATCTTCTCTATCGAAAAGTATCCTTAGATAATGCTGTGTAAGATGGCCGTGTTATTAAAAATATATATGACATCTTGCTGGCGCTAGGTTTTTTGGCGCAGATATATTGTGGCAGTTGCGCAGATATATTGCGCCAGGTTTTTTGGCGCAGACATATTACGGAAGTTAGCAGATATATTGAATCCTGTGTGCCCATCAATAGCATCTGAAGCTAATGGGTGCCCAAATAGTTTTGCACCAGTCCTGAAGACGCGCATAAGAAAAACTGAACGGAATGATTTTATCGGGTTTTCCGCATACTCTTAACCGATTGAGACGCTCCTGCATACATACCATAGAGACAGCGCTTGCGTGACGCGATATGTTAGACATAATCCGTGTACTTCTTTCTACAAAGATCTACATTGCGAGTGGCACTGAGTTTACACCACGGGCTATACCCTCAGCAAAAATGCTTATGCCAAAAGTCAAACGTTCTCTTAGATGAGCACGTGCCTATCCGTCGCTCATCTTGTTAAATACAAAAAAAACATTTAAAAACCATGGTTTAAATATAGTTAGCTAGCATGTTCGGAATTTTAGTTTCATCTAACGGGCCTCTGAACTTCGCAGCTTACTTACTTTGTAAGCCGTTCAGAAGCTTAACATTGTTCCGTCTAATAGTTTCTTTCATGCAGGGTGAGAATGTAGCAAAGCTGACCGAGGTAATAAAGGCTGTTACAAGCAATAAACATCGGTCGATTAATTAATAGTGTATCGCTATCAGTATCACTAGCAAATATAGCACTACTGAGCAGCACGAGGAACTGTATTCGAGTGGAAAAGTCCTATTTTTATCTTTATAAATAAGAGATCTTCTCGGCTCTCTTTAATGGGCACGTCATATCTAGTCTTAAAATGCTTATGTCAGGAACTTTACTGTACCTGGATGTGTACTGAAACATTTGGAAACAACGTTACACGATACCAGTGCTTATGGATTTGAAATAGGTACTATAATTTATTTGGTTCTATTTTATTTTATGTATTGCACAGCTATATATGCATGTATGTAGGTATGTCTTTACATATGGGGTGTCCGAATATTCAGCTAGCATCTTTCCTATAGCTCTTCACGCGATCTGCCCTCTTTGTAACAGGACTCATAGTCAGCCTGCCAAATCCAACATAGGAAGTTAAACAGAGGAATGTTTAGATATTGTGGGAATTGATCATGGAACAAGTAGCTCTCTCAATTTCGTCCATCAGACTTCCGAGATGAGACAGCGTTATGCCTTGTGATGTTGGCTTTTATTAATTATGCATTATTAATTAAATATGCATTAAAAAATTAAATTGTTTTAAACACTCATGTTTTTTTTGTTCGTTTAAGGATCTCAGAGTAAAATAAGAAAGCAAAAACCTAAAAGTGTTTAAGAAATTTTGTTTTCTATTAGACAGAATACTCGTATATTTCTGAAACCAACTGAAGGCACTTGCTTAGACGTTATCGGCAATAATATTTCACTGCCACAATTATTATTATTTATTAAATGACTTTTTATGTTACCACTTTGGAGTGAACAGTTGTCTCCGCGTTAACGTGTAGTTACGGGTTATCTAACCCGGGATTAGCCCAGTTCAACAATGTGCCCCAAACAGATGCTGCGTTTCCTCGTTGGATGTCAAGCGACAGCCTCTGACGCAAAAGTTCCGATGCTCTTAAGTCTCCCGTAGAGAGGTTAAGGCTTCTACCCACGCGCTGAATCAACTTCAATGTAAGCGGGCCTGGTCCTCCCATTGTTTCAAAGGCCAACGGACAAAATTGGTGCGGATAACTAACGCCTGAGTGTTTTCTACATTTGTTAGCCTCTGCTAACCTAGACGCATGACCTGCCTGGTCCGCACCTGCACCGACCATCGAAGGGGCTAATGAGTCGGTTACAGTTGCGTCCCAAACAAGCATGCGACCACGCTCAAAGGGGGGTTAGAGTAAGACCGTCAGGCCTTTTTCCGTCATCTCTGGATAGACCCGAAGGTTCTAGTACGCACGGAAAGCCAGCAGATCTTAGTGCTCGACTTAAAGTGTCATTTAATGCCGAGTGGCGTGCTCTTCGGCCTGCACTTAAGGCGCATGATAAGCCATGATGCGCCAAAGCGTCTACAAGGTGGCCACAACGACATCGGTGAGGGACAACTAGGTCGACACCAAGACGCAATCCTGTGCTGATGCGCGTCGTCTCATCATCCAAAAGCGTCCCTATTCGTGGACAGGGTAGGGCATGTAACTCGGCTCCAGCCCCTTGACTACTAACGGCCGAAGCCTGGCTTTGTCAGCCACGGTGGGGGCTCTATCGATCAGGCTTACTAATCGCTTTTCTTGCAGAGGGTCTGCCCAACTGCTCTGTTTAGTTCTTTCATCGGGAGGGCGGCATCCAGGGAGTAGGCCAGATTTGTCTGGTGAAACAGTAAGGAAACCCACGACTTGACGGATTGGAATAGATGGTCTCATCGAACGCTATTAAAAGCGTTTTGGAAATCCAGTTTGACCATCACCGTCGGTACTTTGCGCGATTGCAGAAATGTACGGGCACAGTGTACTGCTACCTCTGTACCGCCAGGGGTAGCGAATCCTAGCTGGTGATCGCCAAGAGCTGCTAAAACAGCATCCTTATTATCTTGACAGCTGATTTTGGCTGCCAATCGGCGAACGACCGAGGAACAGGCGATAGGGCATAATGATCCATCTTTTTTTTTCTTTAGTGAAAACATCCGTGCTCCGAAGATAAGTGGTATAAAACAGGAAGGGGGCGAGCCCCATCTGAGCACATCAACTACTTTGGCAATGGCGTCAGCTAATCGCTCAGCCGTGCTGCCCAGTGCACCAGACAGTAGGTCCTGAAGTAGATGGGGTCTCATAAAATCCAGGCCGGCAGCTGAACTCCGACTGAAGGCCTTCATGGCGTTCAGTATCTCGTCGCGCGAGGTTTAAGATGGCAGTGTAACCGCCGGGGGTGTGGGCATGGTTAGATTTCGAGGAGCCTGTGGGTGTTTGGAGCGGAGTGCTTCCGTGTTTTCGTTCACTGGCACTAGAATATCCTCGGAGCTCACCAATCTAGCTGCACCTGAGATATCGCCTTCCGACAGCTTGACTCTCACCCGTCTGCAAAGGTTATCGTCAAGGCAAGCCTTCGATCCCGAATCCTCGTGCGTCAGGTCCCTAAGCCTTTTTCCCGCTGAAAATTCGCGTAAGTTCTTCCTAATCACGACAGACAGGGACCGGGCGTCCTTTTCCGCTCGAGGAAGTCGCAGCACGACCGGAGCAAAGGAGAACAAAGAGTACCAGGCGGAGAAGTCGTTGTCCTTGGCGACGTTTGAGAAGACGTTAGTAAGTTCCTCTGCAACAGTAGGCCTTACAGATTTTGGTCAAATGCGTAGCAGTTTGGCTAGGCGCATGTTTGCCTGAATGTCGACGAGTAGAGTGTCTATATCAATTTCTTCCGTCGAGGCCCGATGGGCTGTGAACGGCCTGTTGGCGGCGTCAGCATGCCTGGCTGATATGTGTCTGGCAAGACCCCTTTTCGTGAAAACACCTTTGCAAACCGGGCATGTAGCCCTGTTGGAGGTATCCAAGAATGGAGATGTTTGTGCGGCCTCAGTTCCGCTTGGGTTATTATTATCTGGCATTATGATGTAAAGGCTTTAAGCTTCTCTGCGAGTGGAAGGAGAGCCAATAAAGGTTTTAGAGCTTCCGCAATTGTTCTCAAAGTTGATGCCAGATTAGGGCTAACACCCTCTAACATCAGAGCGACGTCCGTTAAGGCAACATCTCTGCGAGACGTCTTGTTACGGGTGTGTCTCTTCGTGGTGAGTTTAGCGGTATACCGCGGCCGAGCTTGAGGACTCCTGTATGTGTTGGTTCGCTTTCGTTTGGGCCTCGGTAGCGGTCGCGCGTTGGGGAGAAGCAGCTGCGGTGAGGAGCTTTCCTGTGTGATAGAAATGCCCCTAAGGACAGCAGCGTACGAAGCCTTATCTTTGCCGGAACCACCGGGTTGCACGTCTTTCACGACAGCAGCTGTGGCACCAGGTCCCTCGGTGATCGATGCAGACGGATGCGATGCCTTAACTTGTTGTAGAACTCTCGCCTTCATGATGATCCTGTTCCGCTCGCGGAGGTAGGCCACACGCGGACAGGAAGGCGATCCGGCCACGTGGGGGCCACCACAGTTAACACAAATCGACTGTTTCGTGCAAGTTGAAGCGAGGTGATCTCCACCTCCGCATTTTTTGCAGGCCTTGCGATAGGTGCACCTGTCCGCTGGATGTCCCACTCGTTGGCAATTGTAGCATAATTTCGGTTGATCGGGCTCAAGAACGACGGGGTGGGTTTTGTATCCCAGGAAGACAGACACCGGCGGTTGACGGTCAAAGGTCAAGATCACCTTGCTAAATAGGGCCTTGTCAGTCTGACCTGTCCGGAATAAACGTCGAACGTGCACCACACCATAATCTGCTAGTTCTCGGCATATCTCGTCGCCTGTGAACGCAACATCGACACCTTGAATTCTCGCCTTGAATGATGTTAGAGCTGGACAGGTTACCATGACGGGTATCGATCCTATTGCAGAAAGCTGCGTCATTTTTCTAGATGCGTCTTCTGTGTTGACCCATACAGAAATGGCGGCCTTACTGCTTGATATCTTGCAATCAGGGCAATTAGAATGAATAGCCTTACATAACTGAAGTAATGTGCCGTCAGCAAACTCGTTAGAAGCTGGTGGTCCTCAGTGGTCTTTCTGCGTATGACGACTTTAAACGCGTTGAATTGACCGCTAGACGCCTCCGTTCTCAGCTTGTCCAACTGACGTTGCTCACGAGATTTAACCTTCTGCTCACGCTTGGACGTAAATGATTCGTCATGTTCATCGCACTCAACTGAGGAACCCTTCCTTCGCTTTCACCCTGGTTTTATAGCTCCGTCTAGGATTTCCGAAGTTCTGGCACCTGTAGTTGGTTCAACTTGTGATACACCAGGCGATGCGCTGCAGGCCCTCTTCTCAGCCGGCTTCGAGACATCAGCTTCTACGGCGACTGGTGTATCTTTGACGATTGCGCTCCTGAGTTTGAAGATATCCAAACTACTAGGCGGCTTATTGCCACTGGACTCGGCCGGCATTTGGAACAAATAAACGCCAAAAAAAAATTTGCCACTCCCGGTAGTTGAACCGGGGCCCAACAACCGGCAGTCGATGACGCTACTACTAGGCTAGGACGACTGCACAGGCTGCTCTGCTTCTAAGCCGTATCGACCGCCGGCCGCAAGTTAGGCACAAGCTTACAGCTAGCGATGACGCTGGCAAATCGAACACAGTTGTCAAAATTGAACACAGTTGTCAGAGAGCCCGGAAGGGATCGGAACTCTCTGAGAAGTAACCAGAGTACGTCCAGGCGTATGCGATGCACCGTTCGAACACTCACTATACAAACTCTGAATGATACAATTATCACTACAAAAATCACAGTCAAGCCTCTCGTAGTAACCGATTTTACGGGAGCCAACACGAAACACGACCGTCCTCCACCGCATCAAACGGCAAAAAACTGCCACAATTGACTCTTTGATGTTACGTTAGCGCAAAATCTGTCGTAATTATTAACTGTCCTGTTTGTTCGTTCGTTTTCCGTGCACAGCGCTGCCTTTGTTGCTGATGCTGTTGCTGTCCTTCGTCTTACTGTCGCTAATGGGAATTGATGACTTTTGTTCCCTTTAAGTCATTAGCTAAACGACAATCCAAACGGCACGCGTCCATGTGGCAAAACAAAGACTGGTACAATAGCGACAACAACGGAATGACCGTCGCAAAAAGAACCCGAAGCTCAACACCTATGGCAACAGCAAGCGCACCTACAACAGCAGCAACAACAACAGCGACTTCGCCCATTGCGCATATATATATATATATATATATATATATAAATATATATGTTGCGACATAACAATACGTTACATATAAATTACGATATATATATATATATATATATATATCCAGGCTCTTGCAGATAAAGCCTACAAGGCAAAGGTTGAGTTCGACCGCTGTTGGAAGAATATTTATGATACGGATAGTGGGTCGACTGCGTTTAGCTTTTAATGGTAAGAAGTAGTTTTGGTCAGCAAAGCTTGGAGCGGAGTCGTTAACCTGTGCTTACCTTGAATGCTGGTATCATATCAACGACTTAATTCAAGCCGTATATATATATATATATATATATATATATATATAATAAGCAGTCGTTCCAGTTAACTGCTTTGTTTATTAAATGAAATTGCATTCTTCATATCTTTATACGTGCAGCGTTTAACCCATCGGTCAAACAAGATACTATATATATATATATATATATATATATATAACAAGTGTTTAATAATCATATGTACATGTATCGCAATTTCTAATATATTACCTATATAACATCTACAATATTGCTTATGGTATGATTACTGTTTGAGTGTCGGTGATCACTCAACATCGTCTAGGGACGACCAGACTGACGCACGTTCAAGATCCGGACGACGTCTTTTGGGTGGCTGATGAGTTTGTCGGCTGCTGCAGAGGCGCAGCTATGTGACAAGGCAAGTAAAGTGGGCAAGGCAAGGTCCGTGGCTAGGGAATGCCCCTTCTACCTAGCCAAACCGGTAGGTTGATAAGGCACCATGCCCTTTCACTGAGCATCAGGTCAAGGCCCTCCTTATTTAATCCTCAAAGTCCAGCATTTTTGACGGCAAAAAGAAGGCAGCTGGGGTCCATAAAACGTACAGGACTCTTTGTACTCCCATTGCGTGCCGGAGCAGGAGGAGATGGTCCAGTGAAAACCTCTGCCAAAAGGTGCCCTCATTCCTTTCAGTTAAACGCATTTTTGAAATTAATTTCAGGAGGCAACATTTCTCGTTGTTTCGGCCGGTACACCTTGGTTTTCTTTTTCTAGGCGATAATTCACCCGCCATCTGTAACGCTTTTCACGGTATACAAGGCTTGCTCGTTACGTATAGAGTCGCATACCTTGGCGAGTGTTTCCAGCACATCGTTGTGGTCTTCGTTAGCAGGAAGAAGGCATCATAGATGGTCAGGCGTAAGGCCGTCGAGGCGAACTGCCTTGGCGACATCCTCGCTTGAGCTGCTGACAAGCCGATAGGGGACTGTGGCACCTCGTGTCCTGTAGAAGCAGAAGGGTACTCTGCCACCATATTACCAATCCACTCCTCCGTTGCGGGCGCAATCGTGTCGTTGGAAGACAACATCCGAATGGACTCCGCGCATTAAAATCCATGGAGAGCTTGTGAGCCGCGATCTGAGCGCGGGCTTTATCCGTCATTACACGTTTGCCTTGAACCTCGGCTTTCACGCAAGTAAGAAATACGGTACCTTCGAAAATGACCACCTTTTCCCTGGCCACGCTGGCCAGTCTATGGCTTTCTTGGGTTTCTTTGTCGACGTGTAGGACATTTAGGGCAAGGGTGAGCAGCGCGGTCCAGCTTGCTTTCGTATTATATGTTACGGCATATTTGAGCTGACGGTGGAAGAGACCGTGCAGAGTGATTTTTGCTTTCTTTAAAATCCTGCGCAACATTTTGCGTGCCATCTTGGCGTTGGCAAGTAACCAGTGAAAAAGAGTAGAGAGAGAGAAAAAGGCGGCAGGTGTTGACCAGGTGACGGCTCACCATTCGCTGGCGGCTGGCTGGCGGGTTGAGGAGAAGGTTCTGTTAGTGCGCGCGGAGAAGAAAACGGCTGCGAGATGCTGCTAGCGGTGGAAGCAGCCCGTTGGGGCGCTACTGTTCCACTAGACCCAACTGCCTTCTTCTTATGAGACCTTCCTGCGTAAGTTTTCGTAAGCCCTTTTTGTAGGAAAGCACATTGAACACCACGGGCATTGAAACTCATTAGCCATTGCTGATGCTTTGAAACGGAGCAGTTGCTGGCTTTGCTGTGACCGTCAACTTCTAATGCCTTGCCGCTTTAAGGGAAAACGCCGTTTTCATTGTCGGTGCGGTGAGTTTTAATAATAATAATAATTAATTACAGCTCACAGCCAATTTAATCTTAATTTTTTTTTATATTGTTTATCAACGTATTGTAAACGTAAGGACCCAAATATTGTTAGAAAGAAAGTTGGCAGGTGGACAAGCAGAACCTTAACTATAGTAGTTTTGCGAGATTATCTAGCTAGTTAAGGCTACGGGTAGTTTGTTAGCCCTAAAAAGCTCGTATATGGCGAATATATCTCTAATCACAGGTCTACGTCGTCTGAACAAAATACCAGAAGCATATAGCTTTCAAAGCCTTTTGTAAACTTTGAAACGATTTTTGACAATATAAATCGCGGTAATTTACTGCCAGCACTAACAATGAATTTGTTGTTGGAAAAAGGTGTATACGATGTATGGCTAACATATTCCGTGGAAATCGAATTATTGTCGATAACAAGCAATCCGGCATATTATAAAGGGACTTGATGTCACAACTTATATTTGTTATTTTTTATCAACGGCTTATTAACGGGATTAGGATATATACAAATTGAGCTATTTTTATACGCGGACGGCTTGTGTTCGGCTTCCACAAACGCTGAGGAACTTCAGCGCAGCCCTAATGCGATGTCGATATGGCGGACGATATGGAGATGAGGGTTAAGTTGCCAAAGCGCACGCACTGAAGTTCCGTCGCCCAGGGACGACTAGTCGTCAAAACTAGCTCCTAATTTTATACACAACATCATTGGCAATAAATTGTAAATTATACCAGAAATTCTGGAGTCACATAACTAAGTCTTTGGGCGTCATAAACATCGTTTTACTGAATGTATTGTCAGGCAGTGCTCAGTACACTAATCAGATCTAGCACAAGAGACAACGTTGTGAGATAAGCTACGCAACTATATATATTTAGGGAGAAAGCATGGCGACTATATAGGCAAATTGGAAATAAAAGATATTTTAACTTTGTGACAGAAGCACTACATCGCCGGCCCTGCTTTGAACTCAGATGGATGGGCGACACAAAAAACAAGGCCAGACTGCAATATATCAGGCAGCATGGCAAAAATTCCATGATGAAATACGCTCCATCGATTGATGCTTCATACCTATGGATACGCGGCTAATGTAAATACTTTAGCGATTTGCAATATTATGACTGTCGAAAAGGACTCGAAAAATAAAATAAAAGAGTAGCATTTCCGCGCCGGATTGCTCACGTAGGGTCATATCTCTTATTAACGTGAAGCAGTAGACCTCCTGCACACATAGCAGATTGTATTTAGTAGTACGGTGCTCGCGGCGAGTCATAAGTCGTGTAACTGAATCTTCAGATCTGCAGAAAACGAAAGAGCATGCGCCGCGTTGCCTCGATATATGCAATAAACCCACAATGATAATTTCTACTTAAGCAAGCGGCATTTGTGAAAAGTAAACGGCCTTTTTTGGAACTCTGGAAAACTGGAACTCCATTCTACTTTAGTGATTTTAGAGGTTTTCTGAATTTTTACGGGAAGAAAGCGGCGAAGTACCAGATCTCGGTGTTGCATGTGCTAACTAAGCCGTGTGCAGGCCAGGCCATCGTTTAAATGAAAGCCCGTTACAGTGTCGACTCCTACTGAAGAAAATGCCTATTCATCTTATCGGCATTGATTTTGGATTTTCGAGTATTCAATTTTGGGACTGTTGCTTGCTTGAATTAGATTGCATTGAACCTTTTTAATCATGGGACCGCTAAGTAGCCTATATGCGGATAGTGTCCAAAGGTTATTATCCAAAGGTATAGTAGATAGGGATCGACAGTGCATTTCTCAAAATGGAAGGCATTTTTGCTGTGATGACGAACGATTCCAACGTTGCCAACGTCTTGCGTTGCCTCTACTTTTTGGTGCCACTCTCGTTTGTGTACTGAGGCAAACCATTGTAAACTTCCTCTTTACCTGTGAGGCCTTGTAGCAAATAAAAATCCCTAAGCATAGTCTGCCTAGAAAAAACTTCGTGCCAATCCTAGTAAATATTTAGCAGTGCGGACATCGTCGGAGGGATTGCGTCTAAAGGCTACTTTAGAGTAGCAGACACAGAAAGGAAGAACTTTTGCTGTTAACTGCACTTTTCGGTCGGGGAATAGTGTGTACCATAGTCAGAATGTAAGAGCATGCCATCGCTTTTTTAGAGCTGGCTGCTTTCTGTCTTAATTCTTTGCAACTATAACACAAGACGTGGGCTTCAGCATGCACGACAACGCTACGTGCTCTGCGCTCTGTCGTGAAACACGTCAGACGGCGAAATCACTCTGTCCGCTGAGCCCTTTCTTCATGGGCAATGCACAAGTCTCGATCTAATTTAGTTTTGAAATGTCTCATGTTTACCTTGGCAATTTGGGTCGAATTGGGGACCATGCACCTAGTTCTAGTTCACACATAGTAAGCGGATAAGTTGCAGATCACGTTGGTTATTCCGAATTCAGATACGATCAATTTTACGACTGCAAAAACGACTAGACGATCACAATTGGCTGTTGGTTTGTCAGTGAGGAAGCATTACCCAAGGTAGTTCTAACGGGTCCATATGAACTTTGTGCCGTGATCCAGCTACACCTGCTTCTTCCTCTGGAGGCCGCGTCGTTATGATGTTGTCACGATAATGAAACACATCCGTTTGTCCCAATTTCAGTCTACGAGCACCAACTGCGCCGGAGCGGGACGACAGCAGCTTTTCCGTATGCGATGAGACGACTGAAGTCAACCTGTTGAAGTGGGCGTCATCGTCGTTGTGGTCGTTGTTGCCGTTGTTGCCGGCGGCATTATTTGGCTGGAACTCAAAAGGACGGCGCACTCGACTGAAAGATATTTGCGGTTCGACGGGGTACAATGTGCCGAACGCATGAGGAAAAGAGGCGAAAAGAGAGAGGGCAAGTGAGAAATGTTGTTCGGTAGCGAAACAGAGGGTCTTTTGCGTTGCATTTTCCTGTGGATTCTCTCTCTCTCTCTCTCTCTCTCTCTATATATATATATATATATATATATATGTTCATACAGTATACACATAAATATTCGCTTGCGTCTTTTTCTCTCTCCCTGCCAGTTCGTTCTTCTCGTGCATGTCTCGTTGTGATGCCTCACGCATTCCATCAACAACATTTCCCGGCTGTCCCCGAACGCCGACGTCGCGGCGGCTCTCTGCCGAGTTGCCGAAGCGGAGCGCGCTGAACTCGAGCATGCCGTGAATCGGGCGAGCATGGACGATCGTCGATATCCGCCGTGGGGGGTCTATGAAGAAGGACGCCTTCGTGCGCCCTTCCCTAGACAATCCCCTCCCCCCCCCCCCCCCCCGCTGTCACCATGCTCTAAGTTCTCAGCGTTGGCAGCCAGCCGCGGGGGACGCGCACACATAGAAAGTCAAACAACTCTTCTCCCGCTTTTCCGTCCGCGTATTGACACCGTTCGGACGTCGTTAGAGCGCTTCTTCTGCCTGCCTCTCATGTTCCTTCTTTTCCTTCCTTTTCTGTTGCCTCTTAGACGACGTGTCGACAGTCGCAGGCAGAACACAAGCCACCACGAACTCCTGACGGGGCAAATGCAATCGAACGCACGCGGAGATTGAGCCGTTGTCGTCTTGCATCGTTTTTGCGTCGTCTGAAGCATTGTGCACCTCGCAGACGGCAGCTCGACTACTACATACTCCCTTTAGATGACTGCTACGAGTCGATCCAAAGCGACATGACGTTGACGTTGTGGTTGCGTTTGCAAGTTGGGCCGTCTGTGTGTACTACGTGTATACAGGCGTGTGCTCGTGTGTATGAGTGTAATTGAGGTATACCAACACGAAAAAGTACAAACGCGAGAGGAAGGGTACGTGAACGACAATTGCCCATAAAGAACAACAACAACAACAACTTTAGCAACAACAATAACACCAACAACGGCCCATTCATGGTGCCAGAAAACTTTCGTCGGACAAACTTGTTGCCACCGAATAGTTGGGCAATTTTTTTGTTAGTTTTTCTTCATTGCATAGTCGTTGTCATCGCAATAAAGTTAGCGGCGGATCGACCGCCAACAAAGAGTTCGCACACAGTTCCGAACGACGACTTGACAACAGCAACAAAGGTGGAATCGACTCTACGCAGGCGCGTCGAATCGGCCTTCCTGCCGCACGTTTGCAGTTTGGCTATTTGTCATTTAAATAATGCTCTTTTGCTTGATCGACATATTTTTTGCCTTTGTCCAACACAGTACAGTTTTCTTATTTGCAAAATAAAATAACATTCATTGCACGCAGCTTGTGTATGCAAATAGACTCACTCTCACTACTGCCAATAGAAAACTTCTCTAATAGAAAGGTATTTTTAAGCAGAATCATATATATATATATATATATATATATATATATATATATATATGAGAACCTAGTCTACGAGAACTGGGAGTGCCTGTCGAGGGTCTTCTTAAGGTGTATAAAATGCTATTAGTGCCAATTCTTTGTTATGGTATTTCAATTTGAGGATTTCATAATAAAGGTATAACTCATAGGGCCGAAGTCATTCAGAACGATGCCCTCAGGGCGGTATTTAACTTGCGCCGCAGCGATTCGGTTCGCAAGTGTTTTCAAGACTTTAAGCTTTTATCATTTAGGGATATTTACAGGGTAAAAATTGCCACGCTTGCATTTAAGATGTATAGAATAGTTATTCCGGATGATGCTGCTTTTCCTATAAGAGCTGCTGTTAGACGCACAACTCGACGTGCAACGGAATTTGTGAGGCCAGTAGCTCTAAAGCAAACCACTCGTCATGCTCTTGCATACATCTTTCCGACTATCTGGACCGAACTTCCCAAAGAAATTCGTGTACTTACCTCAGTCGGATTATTTAAACGTGAGGTGAAAAATGGGTAACGAGTAATAACTCTAGTCAAAACTAGTTTCCCGTCAATAGGCTGAAATTGTGTAAACGGGAGAAGTGTTTAGCAACTTCAATTGCTAGTTTCGTATGAAGTGAGACATGTTATAGTATGAAATAGATAATAGTGGTGTTACACATTTTACATGCACACTTTTTAAATACTTTTATATACGAGAACTTAAGCATTGTGAAATTGCGGTTCCGTGTCTAAACCTCAAATTGAAATTGAAAATTTTATATATATATATTTTTTTTTTGAAGGAGGAGGAGGTATTAAATGCAGTTACGCACTATCGCTACGAGTTTCTATCTCTAGCAGTGTGGGACTCGACCCCAACGGTTGGATGTTACTCCATTGAGACCCATACCCACTAAACGCACTTCCCCCCTTAAGCTTCACTCTCTGATAGCCCAGATCTTCATAAAAAACAGTACTATGGATTATCAGGAGAAGTGGCGAGCCCCCCCCCCTCACAGATCCATTGGCTGGGGTCGCCTAGAGGATCCAGCACTTGTCTAACACCTGCAAGCCCGTTTTCTTTGATCTGCACTTCTTTATGGATGCTTTCGGGTTGAAGCCGCAGTTGTGCCTGTCTTTCTTCGCACTTTTCATGTTTCTCCTCGAGGACTTCTTTTTTTCCTTAGTTTCCAGGCTTGCTCACTGGAAACAATGTATTCTGTAAACTTTATAAGCTGGATTGAGGTGGATCGCTGACCTCGTGGTGTGGGTCTCCCTCCCTGGCCCATTTCACTCGGACGAGTCTGCTTGCCCTTAACCGCGCAGCCTCCCAGGCCGAGCACTGTAGCAGTGTGTGACTTGGAGTGTCCTCATGTGCCTCTTGGCAGAATACGCATATCGGCGACGAAGCCTTTCCAATTCAGGACAAAGATAAGTTGAAGTTTCCGTGCCCTGTGAGGATTTGGGTGAGGTGATAGGTGAGGTCTCCCCCAGGCCCCTCTATCCATGCCCTGATATCTGGCAGCAACACGCGCAGGGATTCTCCAGGGCCCCCGGGGCGGAGGGGGGGGGATGGCGTCCCACTCCTCCTGTCATGTCTTAATTGCGTCGTTTCTCGCACTGTCTTTTTCTGTCTGGGTAGGGGCATCTAATTCCCATAATCGCTTCCTTTCGAGTGCCTTGAGATCCCAGGGGATCGACCCTGCCAGCACCAGAGCAGCATTCGTGCTGACTGTGCAGTACCCCTGGACCCTCTGGGTCCTCCATAGAGTTTGTTTCGCTTTCCTCGTCGTAAGAGTTGCTCTCACTCAAACTGGCGCTCCAAATAATGCAGTTGAGTCCGCGACCGTCATTAGCAGTGCCCTTGTGCGGGCCCGGGGGCCATGGATGTTCGGCAGAATCTTGGCTATAGCACACACTGCCTTGGCTGCTTTTGTCGTTGCCTTTTTATGTGGCTGAGGCCATTCATCGCAGTATCCAGTGTGACCCCGAGGTAGCAGACTTCCTTTACCATTTTAATATTCTCGCCGTCAAGATGTAGAGCGAGCGGACGGATCCTCTTTTTCCCTGTGAGAAGTATTGCTTCGCTCTTTTCAGAAGCCAGTCTAAGTCCCGCTGCGCTCATTCACTCTGACGTCAGATAAACAGCTTTATTCATATTTAATTCGAGATCGTCGGCTGTTTTAGCCTGCACGACTATCGCCAGGTCGTCGGCATAAGCTACTGTGTTCACTCCTTTGGGCAGGCCTGTCAGACGAAGGATGTCGTCGTAAGCTAAATTCCAGAGAAGTGGGCCAAGTATAGACCCCTGCGGGACCCCGGCTGTCATTTGGAAGCTGACCTGGCCGTTGACAACTGTTCGTGCTTTGAGTTAGACGGAAGTTACATTTACCAGATACGAGGGGACATTTTTTCGTATCAGTGTGTCTAGAATGGTTTTCCATGGTAGACTGTTAAAGGCGTTCTCAACGTCTAGGAGGGCGACTAGGAGGAGCTGCCGTGCCTGTATGGTGGAACTTCGTAGCAAATCCGCCCTACTTGCAACGCGTTGCATTGCAGTTAGGACTGACCCGTTCTTGCGAAAGCCGTATTGTCTGTCCGAAAGCAGGCCGTGCTCCTCTGCAAAGAGCCTCAGTCTTTCCTCAATTATGGCCTCGTATCATTTTGCCAGCGCACTCAGCAGGCATATCGGCCGGTATACCCCGTTTCCCTTGGGAATGAGGACGACTTCAGCACGCTTCCAAGATAGCGGAAAAGTGCCGCTTTTGAGCAGGACATTAAAAGGGTACGCTACTATCTCACGGTGCTCCGTAAAGAGTAGTTTCACTGCCTAAGAGGGAACCCCGTCTGGTCCGGGGGCTTTTCCGGTCGTTTGCCTGTGAGCTGCGCATATAACCTCGTGTGCTTAAATAGTCGGAAACTCGCCTGGGAATGTTCTCATAAATAGCCCTTTCAAAAGGTGCGTGGGCTGGGAATAGCTTAGTTAGGAACCGCCTTGGTTTGCTGTTCGTCCAGGGAAACAGGGGTATTTTTACTATTCCCCCTGACTATCTTGTAAGGTTTTCCCCAGGGATCGTCCTCGACCTCGTTGAGGAGCTTTCTATGGCCCGTAGCTTTGCTGTCGGCTATGGCTTGCTTGAGTAAGGCTCGGTTTCTCCTATACTCTTGCAATGCTTGATTGCGTGCGTCTGCGTCTCGTTGTTTCAGTTCGAGAGCACGCCTCGCTTTGCAGCACTCTGCGATCTCCTGCGTCCACCGGTATTTAAACGGGACGTTTCCTCGCCTGGGGTAAGCGCTGTTGTTAAACGTAGTCCTGCACACCTCCACAAAGAGTGCTTGTAGATCGTCTGCAGTTATGTGGGGGCTGGATAGGGCTTTTATTTTCCTCCCGAGTTCTTCGTTGAACTCGTCTGTGAGTCTGAATCGCTTCTTAAGGATAGGAACTGATCGAAGGTCTTAAATCCTCAGTTGAGCCTCAATGCAGTAATGGTCGCTCAGGTTTTTCTCGTCCACTAGAACCTTCCAGCTTACAGCTTTTGGCGCGAGGATGTCGTTGCATAACGTGATATCCGCGTAACTCTCGCTGCCGTGGCGGTAGAAAGTAGTTTTATTTCCGTCGTTTAATACTTGAAGATCGAGTGATGCTGCTCATTCTAGTAGAGCTGTGCTCCTTTTATCGGCTTGAAGTGATCCCCAGACTTCTGACGCTGAGTTAAAATCCTTGGTTATTAGCACTCCGATTCCGGTTTTTGTGTCGCGTATCGATTCTGCGAGGTCATCTAGGAAGCGCTCGAAATCTTCGTGCAAGCAGTTGGGGCTGATGTAGGCAGAATATATTCTGCCGACCTCTTTTACTTCGATCCAGCAAAACCCATGTCCGTATTTTCTGTCAAGCATCTGTACATTCTGTTTAGTTATGAGCGCTGTGTCTAGCATAGGGTCTTTGTCCCAAGTCTCTGATTCTTCGGTTTTCCTCCTATTGGGTTCGCTAAGGATTATCACATCAGTTTTCTTCTCCATGCTATTTCTTCTATCATATCATGGACCGGCCTGCTTCTATTGCAGTTAGCCTGCTGATTTTGCTAAGCATTGTTGTGCGGAGCAGTCGCGCTGGGTCGAACCTCTAGCCGCGCCCCTGGGCCACTGTGTCCTCCATTCGTAGGGTCCCTTTAAGACAGTGGCAACAGCCTGTTGTTCGGTCGTAGGCTTCTCGTTCTTCTTATTCGGCTCTACATGCCGTCTTGTCCCTGCTAGCTTGCCTTACAGTTTGGCGCTCCTGCATCTTAGCTTTAAGAAGTTAAGTAAGAGTGTTGCCGTTTTGGCCATCTGTTCCTCAAGGCGTTTCGTCTTGACCATATCGATCTGTTCTTTTTCTAGCTTTTCCTGACAGGCTTTGCATCGTAGCTCTGTCGCGAATGGGGTGCTCAATGAGGGTCGTGCCTCTTTTTGGGCGGCTAGTCTCTGCAAATCTAAAGTGAGAGCCGCGGTATTCTCGTCGGCCTGCTTCCGGAGAATTGCTTTCTCCTCCCCCGTTTCCTTTTTGGATTTCTTCAGTTCCCATACCGCCTTATATTTTTTTTACAGGGGCCAGGAACAAAAATGCATAACGCACACCCTTTGGTCTAGGTAGTGTGGGACTCTCAAACCCACTAAAAACCTGGTAACCCCCTAACCTACATGACCGGGATACTTGTGGTATTACTTCAGTGCATGTAGGGAGCCGCTAGTCTGGCTCTCAATCTTCGGCCTGGCGGCGCTCCATGCGTTGCCGCCTCTCTTCCGTCAGCTTTATCTTCTCTCTCATAACAGTTTCCACAAAATCAGAGCCCGCCTCCCAACTTTTTTTCAAGCTGAGCATCCCTGAGAGTAAGTCTCTCGTCGTATTGCACTGCACGTCTAGCCGTGAGCGGGTTGTCTGTCTCGTGATCTCAAGAGCTCTGCATGCAAAAAGCGTGTGATCCACGTCGTCGGTCTCGCCGGCATCGCACAAGACACATATGTCTACCTCAGTCTTCCCAATCTTTACCATGTAGGTCTGGAAGCTGCCATGACCGGTGAGAACTTGGCTTAGGTAGTACGTCGTCTCCGCGTACTCGCATCGGTACCATTTGATGAGATCTGGGATTATTGACCTCGTCCACGACCCTGGTGCATCTCGTTTAGCCCCAGTCCACTCAGCCTCCCAGCTTTCCAGAGTCTTTACTCTTGCATCGTCTTTTCTAATTGTCTGCTCCCGGAATAAGAGGATATTCACCTCTATCCGTTTTGGCCAAGGTATCATGCGGGAAATTACCAGCACAGCGTCTGTAGACACCGGCCTGTACGCTATGGAGACCCTGATGGCCAGCACTTTCTGCGCCTTCCTTAGCTTTTTCTTATTCTTCTTGGTCTTCAGTGCAGCTGGTCCCCACACTGCTGACCCGTAGAGCAGAATTAAATCAGCGACTGATGCTAGAAGACGGCGCTTTTTCTCCGAGGGCCCTCTTGTTCTTGGCATTAGCCTGGCGAGTTTGCCCGCAACCTGATGCCCTTTGGCCGTTGCATAATCAATGTGGGCTGTACAGCTTAAGTTTCTGTCGAGCATAACACCCAGGTATTTGACCTGCTTGTGTATTTGGATCATGTGACCATCCACACGGATATCCAGCGCCCGGCGGTGCTTTCTGCCAATAAGCAAAATCGCCTCGCTCTTTTCCAGTGCTAGCATCAGGTGGTGCGACTGCATCTACCGGCTAACCCCATCTAAGGCGTCATTTGCTCGGTCCTCCAATAGCTCCGCATCCCTTGCGGTGACTAAGATTGCCAGGTCGTCGGCATAGGCGACGAACTCAACACCGCAAGGCCTGCTTATCTCTAGCACGCCGTCGTACGCTAAGTTCCATAGCGTAGGTCCTAGCACGGAGCCTTGTGGTGCACCTGCAGTCATCGCGTACTTCCTGCCGTCGTAGCTCACACTTCGTTTGGCCAGACACGACGCTATCATACGCCGAATATCCGCTGGTACTCCTTTTTTCTCCACCGCATTCAGAATCACCCTCCAATTGGCGCTGCTAAACGCATTCTTTACATCCAGCAATATCAGGAGGCAAAGATTACGAACTCTGGGGCTTTTCTGTCTCTCCTCTTCGGCCTTATCGAGTATCTTGCTAATGGGCTGAAGCGTGGATCTTCCTTTACGAAACCCGTACTGATCCTCTGAGAGCGAGATTTGCTTTTCCTCGATTGCGTCATTGAGCCTGCTCGCGAGTATTGATTCCACGGCCTTGGCAACTGTGTCAAGAAGACAGATGGGCCTGTAGGCTGAGGCCGAGCATGGCTCCTTCCCCGGCTTTGGGATAAGAGCGAGGCGGGCCTTCTTCCATTCTTCTGGAAACCGTCCCTCTCTTAGAAGTGCGTCTACGACCGTTTTAAAGGCCGATGGGCACTCCTTTATTAGACATTTGATTGCCTCCGGGGGTATGCCGTCGGGTCCTGGAGTCGTGCCCTCTGACATCCTTTCAGCCTCTCGCTGGACCTCCTAGAGCGTTACAGGAGGAATATCGTCCTCATTCACCGTAATAGGGTTTCTGCCTTCCTCCGTCTGCACCGGAAAAAGGTGACCCACAATGGCTTCTACGAGATCAGGTGGGATCGTTAGAGCTCTCTTGCCCAGTTTGTCTATCACAATTTTGTAGGGCTTTCCCCACACGTGCTCGATCTCCTTGATCAGTTGGTTCCAGCACCGAAGCTTACTTTTTCTGATGGTGGTCTTCAGGTTCACGCGTTTTGCCTTGTATTCGGACTAGCGATCATCTGCTTTATCCCGCCACTCCTGCTCAGACGATTCCGTTCTCGGCTTTTTGGCCTTCCCGCGAGCCCTAGTGTATCGGCGCCGGGCTTCAATGCACTCTCTCCGTGCAGCGGCCACCTCGGGGGACCACCAGTCCTTTGGTGCAGCGTTTCTCCGCCGCGGATGTACTGGAGCTGGCATTGCTTTCTCACATGCTTTACGGAGGATTTTGCCTAAGCTTTTCTCGTTGAAGGTGTCCTCCAGTTCGTTACAGCCCCGAACTATCTCCTCCTTGAGCTTCTCCTTCCTCATCCTGCGAGCCGACCATCTGGGCCTGTGGCATCCAGCGGCAGGTACCGTGCTTTTGAGTAATCCGTCGTACGTCACCGTGTATGTAATATATCGGTGGTCACTAAGGTTCTCTTCGTGTTCGAGGACATCCCAGTTCACTACTCTGTAGGGTGTGCTCGCGGCCGCTTTTGGGTTGTTCATAACCAGAAGGTTCCGTTCGGCTAACCATTTCATCAGGGACTGTCCCCGAAAGTTGGTGCGCCTACCAAAGCACAGACGCCGCGTTGAAGTTTCCCGTGATAATCTGGGCCTGATGATCCTGCGTTCTGACGCTGACGTCCAGCGCCTCAAGGTATTCTGCAAATTCCTCTTGGCCTCTGTTGGGGGAGAAGTAGCAGCTATAGAATACTGCGCCCCCATCGATCTGTATCCAGGTGAACTCCTTTCCCTGGCCCCTGTCCCGGATTGCGATGTCTTTTCGACGGTTTGTCCACCAGATCGCGGTGTCCGTTCTTTCGTCTACTGTCCATACCCTTTTGTCCGCTACCTTTGCCAGGGCCTCGTTGGGCTCTGACAAGTGACATAGGTCAACTCCCAACCGGTCTAGTGCTGCCGCAAGAGGGTCATGTGCGGCCCTGCATCTATTGAGATTAACCTGCAAGACCTTAATTTTTATAGCTTGTCGAATTTTCCTGATCCGTTCTTGCCGCCATAGCTGCATCTGCCTGTTGCATTTTTGGCTAAGGTGGGAAACTTCGTCGTGTGTCTCCTACTTGGTCTTTTCCAACCACTTTCCTCCGTTTCGTGGTTTGCCCTAGTCTCCTCTGTTGTCGGGCAACTGGCACTATTCTGCGGTCCCTCCTGTCGGAGTAGTAGACTTATCTTCTTCCTTCGCAGATCGTCCACCCCTTTTCTGTAGGCAGGACATGCCATTGAGTTCGCTGAGTGCCCTGCCACAGAGCATACGTAGCACCTTCTGATCTCAGCAGTGCAATTTCTAGCTAGATGTCCAGTGGCATCGCAGCGATAACATCTGCGGTCTTGAGGCATTTCTTCAGCACAATCCTTCGCCGTATGGCCCATCCCCTGGCATCTCGTGCAGCATGAAAGATCGATCCGTTCGGTCACCCGGCAGGTTGACCAACCCACACTAAGTCGTCCTCTCTTCAGTAGGGCCTCGCCGATCCTTCTACTTATAACCAGGGCAGAGATCCAGCCTCCATTTGCCGCATTGCGTGGGACCTCTGCTGTTACCTCGCCCTCCTCCTGGACCTGGTTTTTGACGGCTTGCTCCAGTTCCTCCTTAGAGGTGCCCTGTTCAAGGCCGTGGAGGATCAGCTTCATTTGTGCGTCCCTTTGCCAGGTTTTGACACTAACGTTCGATGAGACCTTTAGCTGGTTTGCGAATTTTTCGCACCCCCCCCGGCCTCTCTTTCGCGTACTTTGAGCCGGATGTCTCCGTTAGCCGCTCCCTTGACCTGAACCTGTACTCCGAATTGGTCCGGGCAGACTTTGGTTTGCAGTTCTTTAAGGATGTCGGCGTAGGAGCCACCTCTCGTTTGGACCACCACTGTGTTCGTTCTGGCGGTTCTGTGCGTGCTTTTGGCGCCTTCTTTTTTTCTCTCTCCTTTTTTTCGGGCCTTTCTTGAGGCAGAAATCTACTGAAGCGACGAGTAATCCTCTCCAACATGCCTCTGCGGCCTTTAGGGCTATTACCGTGTCCAGGTCTTCCGGGAAGTGGACCGCTATCGGGCGTCTCTTCTGGCTCGTTTGACCGGCGTCTCGCTCCTGCGGCCCTGCGTCTTGTTCAGCTCGCTGTAGATGCGTGGTCATTTGTCGGAAGAGCCTTACGACGCTTTTGACCTCAACTTCTCTTTCCTCTAGTTTTCCGACCACGAGAGTTCTAGTGATCTCTGGTAATTCCTCTGCGGCGGAATCTCCGTCTTCAGATACCATTTCCGCACGGGTTCGAAATACTGCTACGTTTCCAGGTTTGACGACCTTTACTCGGGTTACCGCCGGGAATTGCGGCGTCAAGCGAGCAAGGAGTTCTGAGTCTTTGACCGACCCTTTGCGTATGACCACCGCCCTCACTTCTCTTTCCGTCAAAATGCTACCGTTAACATTATTTGTCTTGCTATAGAGTCGTATAGGCCAATTCTCTTTGACCTGCGTGACCACCTCCTCATCAGTCGTTACCTCGTTCATGCGCCTGTGCAGCTCTGCTGCGCGTTGATCCTCTTTCTCTTTCCTAATCTCCTCGGCGCTGATCTCCGTCTTAAATCTGTCGCAGATTTGCGGATCTCCAGATGCCTTTGTGGCTAGGGTCGCCTCTGAAGCATCTGCTGGCTGGAGCTCCATCGCCAGCTTTAGAGTCTCTTTTAGCTTACTTCGCAGCTCTGCCAGTTCGATACGGCCATCTTCATGCAGTCTCCTGGCAACCCTGTGGAGCTTCCCTGAAACCCTTTTGATGTCAGTTTGGGTCTTGGTGTGCTTCACGGTAAGTGCTTCCAATTCGGACGCACTTTCTAGTAGTGCTTCAATCATGGAGTCCAGTCTATAAGTTGCTTCGGTCGCCTTTTTCACTTTCTTGTGGCCCGTTTCTTCGGGCTTCTCTAGAGCGTCCTGGATCATTCGCTCAGCTCCAGCTCCTGCCGTTTCTTGATCAGTGGTGATCCTAGTCGTGGCCACCGAGCCAGTCTCCAGTCCGCCGCAAGTCTCTTCTATCTGAACTCCCGTTGAGCTAGCATCCGGGGCTCTTGTTAGGGTCTTTCCTTAGGGAGGATTTTCTCCGTCCATACAGGCCGTAATGGAATCTTCGTCCATGGTCAGGTTACGCTCATTCACTCATTAGCCCCTTGTCCGGGCGTAGGTTGCCTGGTAGGCAGCAGCGGTGAGTTTTCTCCACCTGTGTCTTATATATACCTATATCGGTACTGAAGCACTACCACGCATACATATACACATATAAATACACACTGTTCGGTGCAATACTACCACATATAGTGTACTGCGTATATAGACTGTGTGATACAATATTGCGATATATAATGCGCCATATATAATACACAATATCTACACGCTAGTCTATATATATATATATATATATATATACAGAGTGTGGTACAGTAATTTGCTTTTTTGCTATCTATCTGTACCCACGCCAGACATTTTTTATATAATGCAGTGTTACCTTGCGTTAGTTGAGCTGCCGTTAGAATTCAAATTTGAATGCTCGGCGGACCGCTCGGAGCCTTCCGACCGCTGCGCGGGTAGTTTCGTTTTGCTTCACCCTGCCGAGAAGGACTTGTTTGAACTTTACAGCAGCCTGGCCCCTTACCCCTTCGTCGCACGGTCACGCACAATGCAACAAAATGGTCACTGAGTTTCACACATCACTAGGGTATGTCACTCTCTAGGTTTGCCTGTCTGTATACACACGAGCAAGCATAACCTCTAGGAGCTCCGTAGGCACACGTCCGCACTCTTTGGCGCCAAACCAGCTTCTATACCGCCTTATCTAGGCGTGTGATAGCGGCCTTAATATCGACCTGGGTGGTTTTGTGCTTATCTTTTAGTGCCTTGAGGTGTTCTGTAACTGCCTCTAGGTCTTCTAGAGCTTTGTATTTATTGTTTGGAGTGGGCTCCTTTTCCTCGGAAGACTTCCTCGCAGCCTTGGTCCTGCTAGTAGTGCGGGCTCGGCTGCTTTCAGCCTCCTTCGGGTCTTCTGGCGTGGTTGCCATCAATCTCTTTCGTTGTCCTCTTGCGCTTACCGCTTCTTTGTGGTCATTGTCGCCCTCGATATCGCGCTCCGAGTCAGCATCCAGGTCCGTGGCAGGTTCAGCCTCTGCCATCTTGTCGGCCTTAATTTCGGCTGCCTCCGTCTGCTGTCCCCGTTCAGAAGAGTCTCGATCAGAAGACTCGCCTGGACCCCTAAACGGGTCCATATATATGTATACTTTTGTCCTTCCCTTTTCCTCTCTCTTTATTATTATTATTATTATTGGCGCCAAGGAGTTCGGACGTGTGCATATGGAGCTCCGAGAAAAGACACCCATCCGTTAGTGTGCAGGACGGTAAACCCAGCAAGTGACATACCAGAGTGATGAGTGTAACTCAGTGATCATTTTGGTGTGTGTGTGGCCATGCGACGAAGAAGCCAGCAGCTAAGACGCTAAGAAGTTCCAACAATGCCACGATGAAACAAAACGAAACCACTCACATAACAGGTCGTAGGCTCCGAGCGGCGTGTCGCTATCATTCAAATTCGAATTCGTAACGGCTGCTCAACCGATATTTTGAGCTTAGAGCGTCTGATCTACTATTCAAAAGAAAAAAAATCACCGCGCCGACAATTAAAACGCTATTTTCACTTGGCACGGCGAGGCATGTGAAGTGGACAGCCACAGCAAAGCCAGCAACTGCTTAGCTTCAAAAAGGTAGCAGTAATGGCTAATGAGTTTCGATGCCAGTGGTGTTCTATGTGTTTTCCCACGAAGCGGGGTGTCCAGATCCACGCAGGAAGGACTCATAAAAAGAAGATAGCCGAGCCTAGTGGACCAGCAGTGTTCCAACAGGCCGCTACTAGCAGCATCTCTTTCTCTTCACAAGTTACTCGCCAACGCCAAGATGACACGCAAGGTGCTGCGCAGGATCCCAAAGGGAGCGAGAATTCCTTTGCGCGGACTCTTCCACCGTCTGCTTAAAGACGTCGTGAAAAAGAATGACGAAGCGAGCTGGACCGCGCTGCTTACCCTCGCCCCAAAAGTCCTCCACGTCGACAAGGAAACCCAAGGAGGCCATAGCTTGGCCAGCGTAGTCAAAGAAAAGGTGGCCCATTTCGGAGCTGCCACTCTCACTTGCATGGAGGCTGAGGGGCGAGGCAAACGTGTATTGACGAATAAAGCTCGCGCCCAGATCGTTGCTCACAAGCTTTCCATGGATTTTAATGTGCGGAGCGCCATTAGAATCTTGTCTTCCGATGACACGATTGCGCCCGTCACAAAGGAGTCGATTGATGAGATGATCGCAAAACAGCCCCCTGCTCCCGCAGAAGACGTGGTGCCACCATCCCCTATCGGCTTGCCAGCGGTTGGGTCATGCTCAAGCGAGGATGTTGCCAAGGCACTCCGCACCTTTCCATCCGGTGCGGCGGGAGGCCTCGACGGTCTCACGCCTGACCATCTAAAATGCCTTCTCCCTGCCAACGGAGACCACAACGATGTGCTGGAAACACTCGCTAAGGTATGCGACATCATACGTAACGGGCAAGTTCCGGAGACTGTGAGAAACGTCATATATGGAGGGTGGCTTATTGCCCTGAAGAAGAAAACCGGAGGATACCGACCCATAGCCGTTGGCTGCACCTTGCGTAGACTGGCCACAAAGACCCTGCTTCCCCAGGTCAATGTGAAAAACTACCTGCAGCCTCGGCAAATGGGGTACGCCACTCATAATGGTGCAGAAATAATTGCCCACACGGCTCGCACCTTCCTCGAAAACAACGAGAACGAGCCGCAGCGCGTCATTTTTCATGCACTTAATCTGGACATCCCGCCGAAAACTCGTAATTACTCCGCAACCACAGCTCGCATTGACATATGTTTGGTACCAAAATGATCGCCATGAATTGCGCATTGACTGAATATGTCCGCTTTGAGCGCTGTGAGTGGTTGTAGGGTTATGATTCTAAAGTATTTGGCGTGAACGCTAATGAAGAACTTCATTTTTGGCGAATTTTCTTCTAAGCGACCATGTCGCGTCTTCTGACCGGCCTTGCATATTCATCAGATGGAGCAGAATTTTATCACGAACACGACGGTGTGCTTAGTTTCTGTCTAGGAAGAAGAGTTTCTGTCTGGTTGTCTCGCAACAGCACATTTCGTGCTCCTATGTCGGGCAAAAACACCAGTGTCACAAATTGTAGTAATTTCACTGTAACTCCGAAACAAGACTTCTCAGAGCACATGTTCCATTGGAAAAAATATTCGTTTTAACGAGCTCTACAATTTTATGTATCGCTATAAAATTCGTTCAGTCACACCCTGTATATGGAATTGTAGAGCTCGTTAAAGCAAATGTTTTTTTTCAATGGAACATGGTCTCTGGAAAGTCTTGTTTCGGAGTAAGAGTGAAATTACTACAATTTGTAACACTGGTGTTTTTGCCTAACTACAGCACACCGTCGTGTTCGTGAGAAAATTCTGCTTCTTGAAACAATCTCTTCATTCAAAAAAACATTTAAGGCCGGTCAGAAGATGCAACATGGTCGCTTAGAAGAGAATTCAAAAAAATAAAGTTTTAAATTAGCTTTTATGCCAAATTCCTCCAAATCATTGCCCTACGACCGCTCACGGCGCCTTAAACTAACATATTCAAGCAAATGCGCATTTCATGATGATCATTTTGGCACCAAACGTATGGCAACGCGAGCTGTGGTTGCGGAGTAATTAAGATTTTTTGGCCAGATGTCGAAATCACAAACACGACGGTGTGCTTAGTTTCTGCAAAAACGCCATTGTTACAAATTGTAGTAATTTCACTCTCTCACTCCAAAACAAGACTTCTCAGAGACCATGTTTTATTGGAAAAAAACATTTGCTTTAACGAGCTCTACAATTCCACATATAGCGCTACAAATATTCCTGAAACACCCTGTGTATATATATAATTGGTTTTAACATCACGATTAATTTCAAATGTACGGACAAGGTACAAATAAAAGTTATGACATTTTTCTTAAAATATGTATTTTTTCTATATGACTAATGAAGGCGTTTAAAAGTTGTTTGTATGTATACTGTGTTGTGACATTTTTATTGAGATTTTTGTACTAAGAACAGATAGTGTGAGTGTTCTATGGAGGGACAGGCTCTGTGACCTACTCATTGAATTTAACTGTGCCCTTAACCCACTACTTGCCGTGTGGCATATCCATCAGAGGAAGTTCGTTCTCGTACAGGTTCCACAACTGGGGATCGCGAATAGACTTCTGCTGACATGCAAGTGTCATCTTGTCGTTGTGTACATCAATTCTCCGATTAAATATCAATAGTTCGATTTTATGCGAAAGGGGCCATATAGAAGGTGTTATGTATCTTCAAGAGAAGGGACGGGCCTCAAGTGATAATAATAGAGAAGATACCTAATGCTGCAGAGAGGCGTTAACCGGGGAAGGCTCCAGAGCCAGTCGGAATCCCGCTTTCAGAGGTCAGGTACAGTACCGGAAAAAGTGCAAAAGAACTGGATCTTAATGCATGAAAAATAATAGTATATAACACTTAAAATTGTTGTCAACGACCACAAATGTTGAATTATTTAGCCAGTACGGAGAACCGCAACACTCGAGTATTTTGAAAACATACTACGTGGAGGGCCCTCTAACACTAACGGAATGAACACAGTGGTGCTAGAATGGCCAGCGGTGGGGGCATAGTCCTCCATAAAGTGGGTGCAAACCTTATCTTCCACCGCGGTGGAAGGGAATCGCACGTAGATCTGATAGTCTGCGAACGAGAGTTGATAAACCAGAATTTTCGCGAAGGAACACGGATTTCGTTCGCCCCCCTCCATATAGATTAAGAAACAAAAGTTAGCCCAGACCGCTGTCCACCGAGTTGCTACCAAGGCTAAGCCTCTGCATAGCTCAGCCATATATCCCAGAAATATATTTTTTGTAATCTTTCTAGACGTTCGGAACGCATTGACCAGCTTGCCGCGGAGGACAGTACTATGGGGAATGAGGTCTGACCGTATCTCTCTGTCGTGTAATGGATCCGCTGGGATAACCTCCCATTATGGGTGGATGGCCTGGTCATTACGGTACCGGCAAAAATTGCACAAGAGCTGGAGCTCAATGCTAATAATGCTGAGAGTCTAGTAGGAAATACGTTGACAAAGCCGGGCTTGTACTTGTTCCGAAAAGAAGCAAAGCCAAACTCCTAACTGTAAGGAAAAAGGTTGGTTCAGACTATACCTGGTGGAACAGCAAATTAGGCAGCCTATGGAGGCCTGATACTGAGGGAATTACTTAAACCTTGCGGGGCTCAGTCGCAAAAATATATGCCCGGCCAGGGCGGTCAATGTACTTGCCCAAATTCTGCTAAGCATTTACGTAACACGATAATGCAGATGAAAACTGCTGATGTTACTCAGTTTATTGCATGTCATTTATTGATATTCCATAATGTGAAAATTAATAGCAACTATAGTACGTAGAACATTGCAGATTTAGCTCTTAGGAGAAAACTCGTTTGCTCCCTCACATTGGCTTGGCCTTCGTGGAATTCTTGGAAAACGCCGGGCACAATGGCCAACTTTTCCCTTGCGAAAATGTGACGAATTTGCTCTGTACACCCAATACCTGGGTAGAAGCATTTATTATATTCAAATAAAAATAATTTAAGATCCCGTTCAGCGTATACACTAAATAGATCCTAACAGCGCTTTGTTGAAATCTGATTTAGTACTATGATTTAATGGCAAATGCTAAATAATAAATCTACATTTATTTTTTAGTAATAGTAAGTGGAAAGAAAAAGTCCATATCCGCAGCTAGCAACAGGGTGACGCTGCGTAAAGCCCAACGAGTCTCCGCTTTGAGGATCACAATGGCCTATAGTACAGTCAGCGCGGCGGTTGTTCTCGTTTTGACTGTACGGTCCCCTGGGACTTCAAAGCAATTCACCAACGCTGTTTGTAGGAAGACCCGACAAAGGAGAAAGTGGAGGTCAGAAATATAACTCTCGACATTTGGCAGGGCTGAATGGAACTCCACTTCGGACGAAACGCCTGGTTACCGGGCAGCGATTCCCGGATATCAGGGCCTTGGCGAATCAGCCAGGCGTCGAGCTGACGTTTCATAGAACTCAGGTTTTTTCCGGTCGCGATGATTTCCAGCCTTTATTGTTCAGAATTAGGGAAGCCACAGCTCCATACTGCAATTACTGCACACCAAACAGTGGACACGCCTGAACGTGCCATCTTATGTGCGTCCGACTGAGGTTCTCAGCGTGTAAATTTACCTAATACCAACGACGGCATATTTAAAGCGCTCATATAGCCTTTTTTATATATTAAGTTGCAAAGGAGTTTCCTGTAATGGTGCCTGTGTATTTTATTTAATTTTCTAAAAAAAGCCCAACTACTCATTTAAAAAACTTGCTTTCACCTTATCTAGACTACCCAGCTGCGCTGCCCGAAATGTGTTCCATACCAGTGTGCTGCCATATGAGGCCACCGGTATGATCTTCATGTTAAAATTAATTATGACCGTCTTAACAGAGAGCTTAACCCCCGTTTCTGGGGATATGGGATGGATGCAATAGCGACTGAGTTTTTGCTGACTAGACAAGAGAGGTGGGCTGCGAGAGAGCTGCCGCTAGGTGTGAGTGTTACGTGGTTTTTAACCCGCGGTCTTACGAAAAAAATCCGAAACGGTCTGTTCCAAAACGTTGCAGTAAGAAGAATAACACCGTACACTGCAAAGTCGTTTCAAGGAAAGACGGCAGTGCCGTCCCGCTGCCCTTAAAATTCCACTGGAGCATCTTTACTTGAAGCGATTAAGCCGAGGATCACCATATATTCAAATACTATATAGTGTTTGCGGCAATTCAAGAAGACAGCAAGTTCACCAAGGAAGTCGATAAGGGGCCAGTCGGGTGGGCTGTGTACGAAGTAGTAACTTTGACCAGAATGTGACCGGTGATCTAACTTGGCTGTTATGAACTCAGCTGTCGTAGAGGGCTTCGGTAGACCGAAATCGGCGTTAAACTCCTTTAATAAAAAAATCAGCAAAAATCCGACTCTTCTTCTGCAGCACAAGACCCTATCATTATAATTAGTATGGTATGGACAGAATTTTCCTCCTCCTGGTTTTACAGTTACAGTTATATCATAGAAAGGAGCAAGCGCTAAGGCAATTTGCTAAACTTTCGAAATAGATCTAATGCTGCGCGACCAGCGATTTCCTGGGTTCAAGTTTTTACTTATCTTGGCTTGTCAAGTCGGCAGTTTAGGTCAGATTGCAGCGCTTCTACATCTATTAGGTAAAATCGACGAGTGAAATAAACCAGGTCCGTCCACACCTGGTTTATATATATATATATATATATATATATATGACTTGACAAGCATATCTAACTACACTTGCCACGCCCTTATATCAAGGGCGCTTAAAGCGGCAGCATAAGCGGATATTTCAATTATTCCCAATGGGCATCAGTTAAAGAAAATTCGATCAACAACAGGGATCGAACCGGCGATACCCCGCTGAACAACAATGATTAGGGCATTAGTCCCAAACCACGCCACCACCATATATATAAGTATTTTTTATAAAGCCTAACTGGAAAATTTGGGATGCACAACGGGCGTCGTTGTCAAAACCACGGTAATGTGGGAATCACAAACTCACCGCAATAGGCCAGGTTTACTGTGAGTCCGAGGGACGTTACAAATAATCATGTCTAGTTTGCCAGACGGTGTCTCTTCTTTACGAGCTGGACGGAGCCCATCCTCGCTATCGAGATATCCAAATATCATTGTTTCTAATAAAACAGCTCTGAAACTCTAGGTGGATTACTCGTATTCTCAGCTGAGCGACGATTTTGCTGCTGTTAACAAGTTAAAAAAATTATTGCCCGTGGTAAGGGGGCTGCCATCTTTGAGTGTGGCAATGTTATTGTTGACAGAGGCACGGCCTGAATGGGTGGACAATCTGCCATATAATGAATTGCTAAATTAGCAAGAATCATGAATCCAGACATTTCAGCCTAGACAGAACTTGGGTGTGATAGAATTACTTGTTACAGTCTTCCGACCTAAATCTCGTCGTTGGCTTAGCAGGCAGGTCCGTTATGTTATCGATCTACATTTTGGGATCACGTTTCTATTTTGGACCGGTCGTATCAGCGATCATCTGATGTAATATATATATATATACCCCAAAGCCGGGGAAGGAGCCATGCTCGGCCTCAGCCTACAGGCCCATCTGTCTTCTTGATACAGTTAACAAGGCCGTGGAGTCAATACTCGCGAGCAGACTCAATGACGCAATCGAGGAAAAGCAAATCTCCCTCTCAGAGGATCAGTACGGGTTTCGTAAAGGAAGGTCAACGCTCCAGCTCATTAGCAAGATACTCGCTAAGGCCGAAGAGGAGAGACAGAAGAGCCCCAGAGTTCGTAATCTTTGCCTCCTGATATTGCTGGATGTAAAGAATGCGTTTAACAGCGCAAATTGGAGGGTGATTTTGAATGCGGTAGAGAAAAAGGGAGTACCAGCGTACATTCGGCGTATGATAGCATCGTATCTGGCCAAACGAAGTGTGAGCTACGACGGCAGGAAGTACGCGATGACTGCAGGTGTATCGCGGTGTTGAGTTCGTCGCCTATGCCGACGACCTGGCAATCTTAGTCACCGCAAGGATGCGGAGCTGTTGGAGGACCGAGCAAATGACGCCTTAGATGGGGTTAGCCGGTGGATGAAGTCGCACCACCTAATGCTAGCATCGGAAAAGGGCGAGGCGGTTTTTCTCATTGGTAGAAAGCACTGCCGGGAGCTGGATATCCAAGTGAACGGTCACATGATCCAGATACATAAGCAGGTCAAATACCTGGGCGTTATGCTCGACAGAAACTTAAGCTGTACAGCCCACATTGATTATGCAACGGCCAAAACGCATCAGGTTGCAAGCAAGCTCGCCAGGCTAATGCCAAGAACAAGAGGGCCCTCGGAATAAAAGCGCCGTCTTCTAGCATCAGTCGCTGATTCAATTCTGCTCTACGGGTCAGCAGTGTGGGGACCAGCTGCACTGAAGACCAAGAAGAATAAGAAAAAGCTAAGGAAGACGCAGAGAGTGCTGGCCATCAGGGTCGCCAGAGCGTACAGGACGGTGTCTACAGACGCTGCGCTGGTAATTTCCCGCATGATACCTTGGCCAAAACGGATAGAGGAGAATATCCTCTTATACCGGGGCCAGACACTTAGAAAAGAATAAAGACTCTGGAAAACTGGGAGGCTGAGTGGACTGGGGCTAAACGATGTGCACCAGGGTCGTGGACGAGGTCAATAATCCCAGATCCCATCAAATGGTACCGATGCGAGTACGCGGATACGACGTACTACCTAACCCAAGTTCTAACCGGTCATGGCAGCTTCCAGACCTACATGGTGAAGATTGGGAAGACTGAGGTAGACATATGTGTCTTGTGCGATGCCGGCGAGACCGACGACGTGGACCACACGCTTTTTGCATGCAGAGCTCTTGAGATCACGAGACAGACAACCCGCTCACGACTAGACGTGCAGTGCAACACGACGAGTGACCTACTCTCAGGGATGCTCAGCTCGAAAAAAAGCTGGGAGGCGGGCTCTGATTTTGGGGAGACTGTTTACATCTCTCATATAAGATAAAGCTGCTGGAAGAGAGGCGGCAACGCATGGAGCGCCGCCAGGCCGAAGATTGAGAGCCAGACTAGCGGCTCCCTACATGCACTGAAGTAATACCACAAGTATCCCGGTCATGTAAGTTAGGGGGTCACCAGGTTTTTAGTGGGTTTGAGAGTCCCACACTACCCAGACCAAAGGGTGTGCGTTATGCATTTTTGTTCCTGGCCCCTGTAAATAAAAAAAAAGCAAGAACACCGTCCTTGTTATATTAGACTTACAAAAAATAAACTATGCGTTTGATTGTTGTTTTTTAACGTCTCACACGTTGTCCGCGGTGATGCAATTTCTGTGCCAATTGCAGCCGATTATCACACATTAAGATGCGCCTTTGCTGCAGCTGAACAAAAGTGCGTTCGTTCTAAGTACTGCTCATATACACAAATCCAAGACTGACGAGGCACTTTGTAGCATGTTAAGTGGCTCATGTCGCCAGTTGAATGAAACCTTAACTGTGCTATTCGAAGTTGGGGTTGCGTGCAGCGGGGGTGGCGTGGATTGCTTCCGTACGACTGGCAGCGGCAGAAATAGATCGAAGACGCTTCTTCCAGCTCGTTCTACAAGGTGTCCGCCAGTCTGTGCGCAGTGGCCTTTCGAGTACATAAATAAAAACGAGTAATAAAATAAAAAGTAAAAAAAGTTTATTCATTTATATTAGTATAGGAAACATGATAAACAGAGCATTACAGACAATCGAGAAGAAGAGGTACCGACGACTTACGACAGAGGTCGATGCCAGTTTTACCCTAGGTTTTCCTGCCTAGTCATGGTTACATGCTATGCAGCGGCACGCTTCTAGTGCATGACATACTTATAATGGTATTATTATTATTATTATTTTTATTCTGCTAATTGGCAGCGCGCTGCCGTGTATTCAAAAACCGACACTCGTATTCGTCCGACGGTACTCATATTCGCTTGCATGCGTTTGGTAGCGCAGACAGTTAGCTGCCGCATCCAGCCTTACGTGTCGAAACAGCGACGGTGAATCGTAGCCGCTTCTCTATTACTGTGTGTGAATCTGTGTGCTACTTCGTTCCGTCGTCGTTGCTTCGCCCGTCAAGGGGGTTTCGCTGCAAAGCTGCGCAGTTCTGGGACAGGCATACATACATACATACAAACAAGCCTACAAACAAACATGTATACTCGTACATTCCTGCGGCACGTGCGAGTCCTTGGTTCCCATGCGTCGCGGTGGGTGGAGAAACACCGCGTGGAAACGCAGTCGTGTTCTTCTACCCGCCACCCTCCCTCGTAAATGTGGTGTATTCGGATGAAACTACACACTCGTTGTATACGTGTACCTATGGGTAAGAGCGCACACGCAACTGGCATTTCGAATTGGATAGAGGCAAGGAGAATCTGAAGCAATATCAGAAGTCAGAGCGGCAGGCACATTTCTAGTCACATGCTACTCTCACTGCCAATGAATCCAGGCGAAACGGGAGACGCATATCGGCGAGCGTCAGTTAGATACGAAGGCGGGTGCTGTTAGATACGAATCGTGTGAGACAATAGCTAACGAATACTTTGGCTGTTGTAAACTCTCGTGTGTTCATGCTTTCGTCACGGGCGCTCACCACACAATGACAAATCACGCTAAGCTCCGCAAGCTTGACTAAGTACTGGAAGAATGGTAGCGAGGATGATTACCCTAAATATGATCTTTTGAAGCTTGTCTCCTCCCAAAAATAGTAATAAAAAAAAAACATTTTCCCTATTTTACCTAAAACATTTTACCGCTGATTATATTAGAAATGTTACGAAAAACTAACTTAATTCAGTCGTAAATCCGCTAGAAAAGCAAAAACTAAACAATGAAGTAAAAGCGTAAAATAAAACAATTTACCACGTGAATATAGATAAATTGGTCATACTGCCTGCTCAACTTCGAAATCAAATAGTGTCATAATAAAGCTATGACTAATAGCTTTATTATGACACTATTTTAGCTAAACGCCGTGGCTGGTTGGTTTTTAGTGCCGTTTCTGGTCGGATGGAGTCAAAATATACTGGTAAACTGTGTAGGGAGTGATGAAAATAGACGACTTGATGAGAAACCTCAATGTAGAGTTTGATCGCTACCGCGTAATGCACTTGTGGCTTTGGAGCCGTTTTTGTGGTATTTTGTCGTTTCTAGTATAGCACTTGACAGGCCGCTTTCTTTCCGCAATAACTCCACATCTTTACGGCTTGTAGAGCCAATCATGCTCCTGACACCTTTCGGTGCACATGCACATGTACTATTTGCATTTCTTAATGAACGTAATGATTAACTAATTTATGCGTTGGATTTTAATAATCGGCCATTGACTATACATAGACAGTTTTATCTCAGGCAATACATAATTCATTATTAGACTTAAGGTATAACGATTGTTGTACTGCTATGCTACAAACTTCTGCGATACGCAAGAAATCTTCTAATTTTCGGTTTCGTATGTACAGTAATAATTGCTTACCTAGTAGCGAGGCGCAGTGCAAACACGTTTTTAGACTGCATTTCGTAGAAATTATTTCCTCAAAGGGTATATTTCGAACTAGATCGAACCCTCGCGGCGTTCAGTTCTAGTCGCGAGCCATTTTCCTGTCTTCGTTTCGTCGAAAAGATGAGGTACATTGTCACTGGCAGCAAAGTAAACTTGCTACTTATGCAAGTGTTTATGTATATATATATATATATATACATGATGGCGCTTACATCCTTGGGCGCTTACTGTAAGCTGCTAAGACGCTTTAACGTTGCCTGGCGAAACTACTGGCTGGCTATCGAGCTTCTTGGAACGGTATGTTGAGTATTTGCGACTACACTTGTACAGCTTCCTGAGTAAATTCTTAAGATTCAGCACTAGTACTTCAATTCATTTTTTAAGGGGGTTGTTTTTAATTCTAAGCAATCCTACGTACCCGACGGGCTTGTACTTATCGCTGATTTGCAGCGGTGTGGTCCATCGTCAATAATTATCGCTTTTAAACTCGATTAACAACGGGGATTGAACTGTCAAAACCTCAGATGCCAACCACGAATAGTGCACTATCTGCCTAGACCACGCCGCCACGTGCTGTTTCTGTGCACGTGTGACTGATGTCATTCTGATGGACTCACGCTGATTTGGGCCTGGGGCCCGTGCAGTGTTATTAACCGCATCAGGAGAACCCCCCCTCCCACTAACCGCCCCAAACTTTATGGAGATTAAAGGCAAAGAGCACATCCTCCTTTCTGTTTCGCCCTTCCTCCTCTCCGCCATCTGTTCGGTAGAGTTATTCCTTACAGATTGTGCTTGTCATCATTGTAGGATTGCACAGGATATGACTCTCATAAATCACTTACACCGGATCACCTAGTGGCATGGATGTACCTATGCATGCATGCATGTATAATTTCACAAGTGGATACATATATGTACACGTGCGTATGTACATATACTGCATGAGATTACTTTAATTTGCACTTCAAGCCTACGACGGTGGTGGTATGCGAATGGCAGCTAATGCGCGTTCCCGGTCTAACGCCGTCGTTGCGCTGGTGCGAAAGCGGAGAGCAGAGACCGATGAAGAGGCTTGCCGCTACGGCATCATCATGCTCTCGCCCCGCTGTGTGGTGGAATGTGGTGGCGGAATCATTGTTGCTGGCCGGCGGCAGCGAACAGAGAATCCATTTTGCCAAATATGCGCGTATGCTTAGCGTTGCAAAAACGACGTCTCGAGCAGTCAGCCAGCCAACCATCCAGTCAGACCGATAGACAGACGGACAGAGAGTCAGAAAGGCAAACAGACGTATTTCCGGAGACGTATTTCCGGCCAGCCCATGTGGGCACATCCGTTCTGCGGGTGACCCAACGGCAGCAGCTCAACAGCCCAGATGAGTGGAGGATCTCTACTGAAGGCGGCTCGCAACCCTTCTTGCCTTCTCGCCTTGGTGCAGTTCGACGCGATCCGAGTCCCCTACCAGGGGCTGTTTGCGCGAACGCTGCTGTTGTTGCCGTTGCGGCTGCACGAACGACGACGAGCAGGGAGAGACCCAGTATCAAAGAGAATATGGTCCGCGCCGGCTCAGGCGCGGGCGGAACGTTTTTCTCCATTCCTACGATGCATCCCTACGAATGTATGCAAGCTGGCACCGATAGAGGCAGGCTCATCGTCAGCCTGGCTGTGCTGTCATTTAAGTGACATGAGTGATGTTACAGCGACAATTGCAGTCTGTGCTCTGACAAGCAGCAAGAGGAGATGAGCGTCTGACTATCGATTTGAATTTGATTGTGAATGTACTTGCGATATTTTAACCGTAACCTAAATCAACAAATCTGCAGAGAAAGATTGCTGCTCAAAAGAATCGAGTCCACGACCTCTAGTGTCGGTGCCAGTCATCTTTTCCACTCCGTCTCGCTCCTTCAAAGCGACACATCGTTCAGCGATTTTGTTTTGTGTTCTCCTTTATGTTCTGCTCTGTTGTCTGTGCCATGAGAGGCTCAATTTAAAGTGTATTCAGTTCATGGTGAATGCTAACAACTGGGGTCGGGAACTAGTAAAACCCTTAATGGCACAGCCGAAACACTTACGACGTGATTCTGCCTTGCTGTAGACAAACTTAAAGTGTTGGTGTCTGAGTGTATAACACATAACATAATAATAGTTAATTATATGTTATACCCCCCTCTGGACAACGCTCGTTAACAAATGCCTATCCCAAGGACGCATTCCTGAAACATGGAGGGAGTGCTTTTTGAAGGTGATCCCCAAGGGTAAAGGCGACCTTCTTCTTGAGTCATCATGGAGAGGGATAGCAAAGAAAAGCTGTGTGTACAAGCTGTTGTTGTCTCTGCGGTACAGGCGACTGTCTTCGTACCTGGAAGTCAGAGTGGCGCTCCCACAAGAACAACACGGCTTCAGGCTGCACAAGTCAACATCGACAGCATGCGGCGAACTTCTGGATGAGATAACTTCATCGTTGCAGAAAAAGCGGCGGCCACTGCACGCCGTCTTCGTGGACCTAAAGTCCGCGTTTGACGTGGCACCTAGGGACACCGTGTTGGAGAAACTCGCCCGCTTCGGCATCGGCCGACCACTGCTCATCCTCCTGGCAACGGGGTACCCCCAGGGGAAAAACCTGAGTCCCCTGCTCTTTGCTATTCTCCTAAGCGACCTGCCCGCCCTTGTCAAGGAGCTGTGTCCCATGGTGGGCATTCTTCTATATGCGGACGACATCGTCATGTTTAGTCGCATCAGGCGGGACCTCCAGGCTTCCATCAAGGTACTGGAGAAGTACTGCGACAACAACGGCATGTGTGTGAACGCGTCGAAGACCAAGGCTGTCAAGTTCAGGGCAGGTGGCGCCCTCGCCTCTCACGATCGTCTTTGACTACGCAACTCGCCCATTGAGTATGTGAGCAACTTCTGCTAACTTGGGGTGGTCTTCTCCAGCAGGGGTGTGTGCTTCAGCAAGCACATCACCGAGTGCGTATCGAAGAGCGTCGTGGCCATGGCGATGATCGGCGAGCCACAAAAGCTCTCCCTGTCGACCGCCCTTCAACTCTTCCACGTCAAGGTATCTTCGGTTGCTTCCTACGGAATCGATGTCATCTGGGAGCACCTGTCGGTACATCAGCTGGACCAACTGGACAAGATCAAAGCAACGTTCTTAAAGAGAGTCTTGGGCTTACCGCGGAACGCCCAGAACCGACTGGTGTACGCGTTGGCCGGGACAGGACCATATCTAGAGGACCTCGTGCCACGCTTCCTGCTCTGGCCCACACCTGCTCTTCAATCGTTCAGGACTACTTTCGCAGAGAAGATGAGCGACATCCCCACGGATTTCTACCGAACTCGAGCCATGACATCCTCTGCTTGAAAGGAACCCCTGCAGGACCTCCGACATGTCATCATTCGATACGCTGTGCCTGGCCTCCATCACCAGCTTTGTTCCCGAATAGACGTTCATGCGCCTCAAGCAACCTGTATATGTAGATATTGCCTTCAGCATTGCCCCCGATATCATTTTGAGGGGTGCCAGAGCTTCGATAGCCTACGACGGTTGGCAAGGGAAAGTAACTAATTAACTATTGTTTTTAAATTGTTTTTAAATCATATGACATGTAATATACCTTTTTGGTCAATAAATGAGAAGTTGAATATGTTACGAATTAAAAAATACTGTCGGTTGATAATCCGTTAGCGATTATGCTTGTATCGGCGAGATAGTATGCAAGGAAGAATCGGCAAACTCAATACAGAACCAAATTGCAAAACCAAATTGCAAAATCTGAACAAACCCTGGCGGAATAGGTTATACCTTTAAAAGCAAGATTCTTTCAATATTTGTAAATCGGAATCAACAAAGTCGTTTTAAATAACATTTGCCCAACGATTTTGCTTATTACTATTCAAACAATACAATTATTTCTAAACGACAAATTAAAAGTAACGGTTGGCACGTTTTGATTATTAAGACTACTTTCGGGTAAGCAAATGCCGTACAGCATGACAATTGGAGAGACCTTGGTGTGTGACCAAGTGACAATGTGTTCTAATTAAGAGTTCACAACGTTCGCGTGCGATTTGCAATATATAGCGATTCGCGTAACGCACATTCGATTGGCGCATAAATTGAAGCATACGCAAACTACGAAATTTGACATTTGGAAATGGCGTATCGTTTCGCTAGTCCGCCTTGTCACCTGCAAGCACTTTGCTGTAATAGACCATTCAACATCGGTAGATCGTTGGAGGTCGGAATGAGTGGAAAAGGAAAGAGGCTGAAGAAAATGGCATGCTCTCGAGGTCACCAACGGCATGAGCACGAGCTTTCGGTTTCCATTCCGTTACAGCAAAATTAATTTATTAGTAGTTGGGAACAGTTGTCAGATGTCAGCCGATTTCGCTGCAAAGTGGCGTGCATTAACATGCTGTATCTTGGAACGTAATATATACAATACATTTTGGGTTGATGCAAAAGTTCATTTTCTGTTTGAAATAAGTGAAAACGCGAGCTTCGCAAGAACATCCGGGTGTATCTGATTTTCATCGTAATATCGCTTTTTCAGAGAACACCTTTTCAATGATTAGCCAGCTTTTCGGACCCTCGTTTTGATAAGCCTGGATACAAATAGTTGTTGTGCCTAATCTTAGACGTGCTCCATTAAGTTTATTTGTTCTCTTGAAAAGTTTTGGAAAACTCTGAAATCGCGCGTTCTCTTGGTGAAAGATGACCCGTTTCCTTGACCTATTGATCATTCCCATCCATATACAAGCTGGACGCGGTTGGGTCAATTTTCCTCGCGCTCGTTTAAACCGCCTGTCTGAAACCACTTACTAAGCTTAGAAGTTATTTCAAACCTTTGAGCTGCTCGACAATTAATATAAGTTTAAGCGCAGGACGTTATTTCGCAACACAGAGGGTTAACCGAACTTTAGTGTCCCGTCTAAGTTAAAATCTCCAAACTATTTTTGGCAGGTCCGTTTGTTGACAGAGCCGACCGCGAATATGGTAAAGATGTTGTGATAAGCTGAGTCTCTTAAAAACTTGTTGAACGCACTTAAAATTTGCACTTTTACATTTACAACTCTACTGTTTCCGAAATCAGCTAAGTATTTTACGCTAAAGCGTAGCCTGCTGCCATTTTAAATAAGGGATGTTTAAAAGCGCTAATGCGCTTTGGGTAGCGGCAACCAACAGCACCTGGTGTGGTACTACCACCCACTCAAAATCTCAATCCACCCCATCCCCTCCCCAGAGTTCGGAGAGGTGTGGCACTACTTCGAGACCGTGGGAGGAGAGCTTCGTGCTCAACCGGCTGTTATGGATTTCGTCCTGGCCTCAGCTCACTAACCCTTAAACATTCTCGGGCTGACCCTCAGCCAACATTTAAGGTCCACGTGACTGCTTTCACATTGCTTTGTAAGACGGATCCCATAAATAGAAATGTGCAATGGTGGGGCTCGAACCTGTGCACCTATGTGTCACCTCCGGTCGCGAGGCGCACGCGAATTCATCACGTTACCGGGCTCGACAGCTCACTAACCCAACGGTATGCGTCGAACCCCTCTAGGAGGACTGGGTTGCCAGAGCCATTTACGGGGCACTCATCTTATCTCGACCATCAGATTGCACATGCATGGTTCAATTCTTTCTCGGGCCAAAAAATTCCAGAGCGAGCTGGCGAGTGTGCTCTGTGACCATCGTGCAGTACGCATGGTAGACCCGAAGGGCCGTGCGGAGAGCTTGCCTGTTGTGAGCAGTGCGTAGAACTAGACTAACCCGCTTGCATCGCCAAGGACTCCCCGACAGACGTTAGCAGACGGCGGCGCCCGTCCGTAGGTCCCGCCCCCGAGCGAGAATCCTGGCCATATTCTAAGTGACCTCGCTGACCTTGGCGATGATGTGCTTAATATGCAGATCCGGCCCTGAGGGAAACCATACTGGTCACCTGAGAGGGAATGAATATTTTCAATCTCTGTATTCAGGTGTTTCCTTACATTTTTAGACATTTTGCCTACAATGTCCAATTTACAAGTTTGTCTTTAAAAAGTAGAGCTCGGCTTTAAAGTGGGCGCAAGGTGCGCCTGCTTTCATTGCGCGGGGTACGTTTCTGACCATACCCACCAAGTCCTCCAAATGCCGCCTTGCCAAAAAGCGAATGACCCGGGAGGCAAACCGTCGGTACCGGGTGTCTTTCCGGGTGCCTGCGCGTAAGATTTCATATGCCATAACAGGTAGCATATTATCTAGGCAAACAAAACGCATTATATAGCGGGAGCGAACCCTAGATGTGAAAAAACAGTCGAACCTGCTCTAGGGTCGTCTCAGGCGACAAGGCAGAGGGAACGACGAAGCTTCGGATGGGCAAACCCGTGACCAGGCTGTAAGGTGTGCCCACGGGCCTGCCTTGGCCGCCGCCGTTACGAGCTCCTGCCACGCTGCCGTCTTTGCTCAAGCGATGACAGTTGTTAGTGTTTGTCTGCAAACTCTGTAGTTGTCCTGCAATTCGTCCGCCCGTCGCTGAGCTAGAAAGAAGGGGCTGTCGTCGTCTCGACGGCAATTCATGACTTGGCTTGCGTTGAGGTCCTGTTGGCGCTGATGCAGTTTCTCCGGGTGCATCCTACCCCCTGGTGCCACAGAAATGGCCGCACAATCGTAACACATCACCCTTTTTTATGCTGATGTTGCCTAGAGAGCGCTGCAAGCCTCCGACACCAGTGGATACAAAACGGCAAGGCGTTTGCATCAACCTAATACTTTTTCCAACATTTTCATTTTATAAGCTTAACAGTTGTTTTGGATCTGGCTCTCAACAGCTAGAATTATATAGTAATATATGCCTGCTTAGGGACTAAGTTAAGAAAAACAAGAACAATTTTCTTTAAGCTTGTTAATCTACATTTATATATTAGTGTTAGGATGTGTTCAAATGATAATAAGGTGTTTAAAAAGAGTCGTAGATAATTATCTCTAAAATTGCGGCCTAGTGCAGCAGAAGTAGCAGCGAATTGTATGAGCGCTATGAGAGCGTAAAGAAGGATTTTTACACTGATGCTTGCAATATGTTTGGTAGAATATGCCGATCGGATCAAGCATGTACTTCGTACCATAGGCTTTTAAGCTATACAGGCGCTAAGTTATACGCATGCAGTGCGTGTCCGTTGAACGTCTGCTTGATTATTAACAAACAAACTGAGACTATCCTTACTTAACGCCATTACGATATTATAGTGCTAAGTGGCAGTCATAAATCTAACATCTCAAACAAAATTAGAAGTGGCGGTGGCTTAGGCGGCTAACGCACCGTTCGAAACCGGGCGTTGCCATGGCAACCACGGTTAGCAAAACATCGCTAGTTCGAGCGCTGGCCGTGCTGGTTGAATTTGTTGGACGTGGTTGTCATTGCCTTGCTGCTACATACCTCTGCTGGAGAAAGCCTATATAATTCCAGTACGAGAACGCGACGACGATAGATGCATTTAGACGATATCGTGCCACAGGCAACTTAGCTCATTACAAGCGTCTAAAATGTGGTTGTCAGAGCGTTAAAAAAAACGATACAGCGAGAGTCATTTGTCTGTAAGCGCATTCATACATCCAATGGCGTAAACATGAATAGTATTTCAACCCGCACACACATGCTTTCCCGTACATGTACATGAGAGCGTCATCTCAGCGTCACGGTTTTTTTTTCCTGTTCTCCTTATATGTTTCTACATCTCAAATTATTTGGCACGTTTTTACGTTTTTCACATTGCCACCCCCGCTACACGCATTGCCCTGATGTCGTCACCTCTTGTTCTGTAGGGTAGACTTTTCTTTTGTAGGATAGTGTCTCTGTCTTGTTAACGTTACACGACAAGTGTTATCTTTCAGACGGCGTGTACCACATCTACAACCTTCAGGGTTCCCTGCTACTTGGTAGAAACTCAGAATGAGCTGGGGCACACAAGAAAGATGCGTAAGGCTGATAAAATTGCGGGACGGGGTGGCTAATGTTGAGGACAAGAGACTCACAGGGAGAAATAAAGACATAAAACAAAAGAGGGAGAAATTGGGAATAGCAAGGCAGATAGGATATCCAAAGGGAACTTTCATTTACAAGGCAGGCGTCTTGCGAAAATCGCCGCGCCACTAGACTTAGTCTTTGAAAAAACGGGTGACTCCCTGACGAGCGCCTTCAAAGCAGAGAAGGCAAAGCAGGCCAAAAAAGGCGCCCATGTGAGAATGATAAGTAGAGATCAAGTCAAGCTGTGATGTTTAACAGAATCTTGCGCCACCAGCCTTAGTCCCGCATCCGTGCGTATGAGAATCGTAGCTATGTGCGCCTGCGGGAGTGCAGGGCCGCGCGCCAAGTATGCGGCGAGTCGCACTGAGGAATAGAGCCCAAACAACAGAGGTCGCAATAAGGAATAGATCCCAGCCGAATCAAATGCCGCCTACTGCAATGCTCTCTGGGGATGCGGGCAGGCCTCGAGACTTGACTTTTTTTACAATCGCAGGTTTATAAAACTAAAATACAACTCTTCTCAACCTTGGAAGTTTATTGGTGAGTCTTGTAACAGATCCACCGCTATACTGCCATCGGCGGTCAATAGATACTTCATAATTATGGTCAAGCACGGCGGCCACCCTTGAAATCCAGATAAATATCCGAGTTGAATTAGCATAGATTTGGCAGACGAATTAGATATCAATTTAAATTAGATAGCGTCAGTACGTTCAAAGTTAAAGTGGTTCTCCAAAACACGAAGGCGGGCTGAGGCTAAAGAGCTCGTAATGTTCCTTAGGTAAATTCTTAAACATGAACGCCTCGGTACTCGCTTATTTGCTCACCAGTACAGTCAACCTATTCGGTAACACTGTTTCCAACAAGATTAAAAGACGCAAAAGGAGTTACTCTATTCAAGACCAAGGGAGAACGTACAACGGGCTCCTTACTGCCAGCCTAGATTTTTGGTCAAAAACTTGTCCAAAGCTTTCTAGAAGCTTGTGATCAGGAAGCTCGAAAGGTACATTGAGTCAGCTATATTCCGTTTGCCTATCCAATTCGGTTTTAGACAATTGCAGTCCACAGTATTAGCGTTGGCGCACTTTTGACAGGGGATCACTAAAACAACAGAAAATAAGCAGGTCTGACTCGGAGTTCTTCTAGAGTTGCGGCTGCCAATTGTTTACACCACTCGTTCTTGCTTCGAATAATAAAGTGTTTGTAATGCGCGCAAATCACAATTAATTAGTTCAAGAGGAATTCAATATCTGTACACCTCAAGGATCGGTATTTGGGCCTTACATGTTTATAATTTTTATGAATTTCGTCTTGCTTAGGATTTAGAACGAATAATATCGGTAATCAGTTTTTGGTGTTATTGTTAACGCCAGCAAGATCGGCCTGGTCTTATTACCCGCCGGCATAGAGAACGGCGGTTCTTTATGCCGTAGAGAACCGCCGGTGTGCTGCAGGTGGTGCTTGATGGGACTACAACTAGCTTTGTCCCAGACGGCCAAATGTCTGGGTGTAAACTTGCATGAGATCTTTATATGGGAGTGTCATCTGGCTGCTCTAGGACCTAGGTGCTATTCTATCACTGCGGTGTTGAGAATACTTAAAAAAATTGGTTCCAGGTGAGAATCTACTTTTCGTCTACAAGATGCTGCTATTGCTAGCAATATGGTATACTCTTCCCGCTTGGAGGGAGGCTGCGTAGGAATATCTCGTCGCGCCCAAATCGTCCAGAACGATGCACTCAAGGCAATGTTCGGCAGAAACCGCATAAAGTCTATAGCTGATCTGGTTGCCGCAAATATACCATTCGCCTGTTCAACTTACTTGCCGCATGATGCGTTTTGGCCGTTACATAATCAGCGTAGGCTAAACAGCTCAAGTTTCTGTCAAGAATTGCATCCGGGTATTCGGCCTGTTTGTTTATCTGGACCATGTGACCTTCTACATGGGTATAGGCTGAGGCAATGTACCCTCTCCAGCATTGGAATAAATGCCAGGCAGTCTTCCGATATTGTAGGAACGCTTTCAGTAGTACGGTTATAACTGTTATAAATACCGCTGGGCGGTCCTTCATTAGACATGTGATGGCTCCGGAGGTGTGTCGTCAAAGTTTGATCCGTGCCCTCTGGCATCTTTTCAGTCGCTCGCTGGATTTCCTCGACACTCACAGGTGGTATACGGTCCTCATTCACCGCAATCTCGGGTCTTACTTCGTCAGCGTTGGGTGCGAGCCATGTGTCAATTCTAGCGATTTATTCGGTGCTCTATAGCCAAGTTTGCCCATTACGATTTTGTAAAGATTCCCCTCAGACGTCACGCTCAATCTCATCGATCAATTGATTCCAGCACCGAAGCTTACTCTTTCTAACTGTAGTGTTCAGACTCGAGCGCTTCGTCTTATATTCGAACCAATAATTGTCTGCTTTTCTCGCCACTCTCCCTTGGCTAATTCCGGTCTTGTCTATTTGGGCTTACCACGGGCTCTAGTGTATCGGCGCCGGGTTCTACTGAATCAGGTTATCACCAGTACTTTGAGGCAGCGTTTTTTTTTCCGCGATTGTAGTAAAGCTAGCCTTGCCCTCATATGTTTTTAGAAGGATCTTGTTTACGCGTTTCTCGTTAAAAAATATTCCCCAGTTCGTTAGAGTCCCCTGGCCTTTCCGGCCGCTGTCGCCTTAGGGCTGTCTATCACCAGAAGGTTCCGTTCGGCCAACCATTTAATCAGGGAGTTATTTCCTAATGTTGGTATGCCTACTTGTCAAAAGCATATATACCGCTTTTAGGTCCCCCGTGGTAGTCTGGGTATGACGATCCTGGGTTCTGACGCAGACGTTCAGTGCATTGAGGTATTTTGGCAAATTGTCCTTGGCATTTGTTGGAGGAGAAGTATCAGCTATAGGATACCGCGCCCCCAATCGACCTGTATCTAGGTAAACCCTTTTACGTGGCCGTATCTCGTGTTGTCATGTCTTCTCGATGGTTTGCCCACTAAATTGCAGTGTTTGTTCTTTCGCCTACCGATGTCACGTAAAAACGCTCCTAAATGGGTAAGCTGAGTCGGCAGTTATCTTTCCCGTGTTCTAAACCACTCGCTCAGATCAGGTATAATGGCGAGGGTCCGAAAACCGGGCCAGCCCACCTGGGGCTCTATCCACCTTTTCTTCCAAGTGTCTAGTATCTCACGTCAAGCGCCCTTCTGAGAAATATTTTGCTTTACAGGATATATGGAATAAATGGAAGCACGGAAGCGTTATAGCAAAGTGAAATACCGATGTATACAGATGCAGTCATTAGCGGGATCTTGGCTAAGCATAGGGATTAGCCGGCAGTTATTTTTTGTGTGGGAATGGGAAATTAATGTGCAAGGAGTGTGCCACAGGAAAAGTAACTTATGCAAATGTGCACCTCATTCGAAACCAAACGCTATCGCGTTCTAGACAGGCCTACAACGCGAACCTTTGGTCCGCTCATACTCTACATAGCCACAAAATAACCCGTCAATACTCTGTACAGCTGTCGGCATGGAAAACAGAAAAGTTAACTTAAAATTAATTAATTTTGTATTTACTATAAAAATAAACGTTAGTAGCCCGTTTGACGTGCACGTATTGAGTCTCAATTAAACACTATGTCTAGTTCCCCCTGAGCTTCCCCAAATGCACTTAGCATTTTCTTTACTTCGTTGGTGTCCGACTCTAACGCTACTATATAGTTAGCAAACAGCAGCGATAGAGTCCTGATATATACACCCTACCTTATCTGCTTCCAATATCTCCGCCTCTAACATATTAGGTAAGTCAAAAAGTTCGTCGGCTTTCTGGGACCACATTTTCGAAATTCCCGCGCTCTGCAGCAGGGCCGCCTGAGAGTGCGGCTGGGTGTTTACATTCAGGAGCATACCCGTGGCGGCGCGACGGTATACCGGTTCCAACTTTACCGCTTCGTTTTTGGAATTGGCAGCTGTTTGCAATGGAGGACAAAAATACGCATTTTCGACACATTATGTTGTTCTCCTACCGTGAAGGCATAAGTGCAGCGAAAACAACCCGGAGGATATGTGCAGTCTACGCCGAAAACGCAGTACACAAATCCACAGTCGAAAAGTGATTCGCCCGTTTCAAAGCTGAAAACTTCAATCTCGAAGGTGAACAGAGGTCAGGACGACCCAATGTTGTGGAGACCGACGAAGTCATAAGCCTGGTTACTTCGAACCCAGGTTTGACCATAAAAGAAATTGAAGATGTAACGGGAGACTCCCACGGAACCGTTTGGAATCGCCTCCATGATGCAGGTTTCTCGTGCAAGCGGAATATCTGGCTACCACACGACCTCAATGATAGGCAGCTTGAAGGGCGAGTCGATACCTGTCACGCACTCCTTCGGAAGAACTCGAATGAGCCATTTCTAAGGAGATTGATAACCGGCGATGAAAAATGGATACTCTACAGAAACGTAACACAGAAAAGAAGTTGGGTCCCCAGAGGTTCTCCCGAAATTCATCAGAAGAAGGTTATGCTGTGCTGCTGGTGGGACTGTAAGGGCGTCGTGTATTTTGAGCTGCTTCCAATGGGTCAGACGATCAACTCCGTCGTCTACTGCAGACAACTCGAAGATTTGAAGGCTGCAGTAGCAACGAAGCGCCCGGAATTGTCAAACAGGTGGGGCGTCACTTTTCAACATGATAAGGCGACACCACACAAACGTTTGGCCACCCGGCGAAAATTGGCGAAGTTTGACTGGGATGTGCTGCCGCACCCAGCTTAAAGTCCCGACCTCGCACCATCTGATTATCACTTGTTCAGGTCTCTCCAGATCTCCCTTGATGGCACAACATTTGAATCTTTGGAGGCTATAAAAAATCACCTCACTCAGTATTTCAATTAGAAGGACAAGACGTTCTGGGAGAAAGGAATCATGGATCTACCGAGGCGATGGGCGAAGGTTATCGAACAAAACGGTCCATATATCCTTGAATAAAAATACTGTTGTCTGCATAAATAAGGCTCTTTAAAATCGGGTAAAAAAGCCGACGAACTTTTTGACTTACCTAATAAATTGATGCAACTTTGCTCTGCCCACCATATTGACATAACATAACATAACATCACTTTTATTTCACATAAAAGGGTTGGTATCAAGACACATATTATTCTCATTTTTGGCTAGGTGATCCACTTAATTTAATATTCAAGAGATTCTGTGACTCTGGATAAGTTTCCTCATACGTAAGTAACAGATTTTTGATGCCTATTTATTACAATGGTTTTATGCCTTGTATAGAGAACTACAAGCGAACATTCAAATGTATGATACATAGTTCTTAGTATGAAACATAATTATATATACTGTTAGTGAAAAAATACAGCTACCTTATTTTTTTAACTTTTGCCACATTACACACATTTATTATATCCAGCCGTGGAAAGACTACAGTGATACATGGTCATAGAGTAATATCGGAGACTTTCATCGACATTTGGGGTCTCAAATTACTTTGAAACACGAGATTTCTATATTTGACACAACTACACCGCGAATAAATAATACAATCACTAGCAAGATGCATATCTTAGCGAGTGAATTAAGCGAAATAACGACGTTTAGGCTTATTTTACGGCTCGACAGAAACAACCGCAGACCTCTTATCAGAAGTTTTTTCTGTGTTGGAACGATGGGCTTAGGCCGGCGCCTTACGACTGACGAAAAGGTCCAAATAAAAACGTATAAGGACATCGGCCTCTCTAATCGCCTAATGTCTTGTCGATTGGATCGTTTTCATCAAGTAATGAACAACTTTGTGAATTTAGCTAAAAATTACGCGTAAAAAAGTGTTCCGGAAATCTAAATGCCATTTCAGAACAATTCAAGCGTGCATTTTTGAAGCAAGCGTCGAACTCTGCGCTCTCGGAAAGGGCAATTGTGGCGGCGGCTGGTGTGCAAACGAAGTGTGAAATGTGCAAAACCTCCTCAGGACGACACACTGGCTCACGAGAAAAAAACACAAGAGAAAACTACAATTGTCCGCTGACCGCTGAATGCTTGTCTTGACTTTGCCCACGATACGATGCCATGGACCACTGAGTGCCAACGATACGATGTCATGGATCACTAATTGGCACAGAGTGCTCTTTTCGGATGATGGAAAAAGTTCAACTTTGATGGACCGAATGAATTTAACTATTATTTCCACGAGATGCGCAAGAAAGAACAAATCTTTTCAACACTTCACTTAGGTGGCGGTTCGGTGGTGATCTGGGCCGCTGTCGGGTATCATACAAAGTCGTCGAATGTGTTTCTAGACGGTCGTGTTAATTCGAAGCGCTATTGGGATCTACTAGAAGAGCAATCGGCACATTTTGAGCTAATGGAAGGACCAGACTTTGTTTTTCAACACGATAACTCGTCGATTCACACCGTTAGACTGATCGGAAGCTGGTTCAAACAACATCACATTTATGTCCTACGCTGGCCTGCAGTCTCACCTAATCTTAATGTCATCAAAAATGTGTGGAGCTGGCTCGCCCAAAAGGTCTACACCGACGAAAAACAATTTTTGAAGCAGGTAGAATTTTGTGAGGGCTTGTAGCGAGCTCTTGCAAGACATCATCTGAAACTTGTTTAACGCTATACCAAACCATATTTTTGAGGTCATCCGAATTAACGGGAAGTTCACTGAGTATTAAGTATAGTTGCTGCTTTTGTCTCCGTCGAGCCTTTAAATGAGTCTAAATGTCGTTATTTCGCTCAATTCACTCTCTAAGACATGCATCTTGCTAGTGGCTGTATACTTTTTTCGCTGTGTAGCTGTGTCAAATGTAGAAAGTTTGTGTTTTAAAGTAAGCCGAGACCCCACATGTCGATGAAATTTTGTGCTGTTACTCTTGTAGTCTTTACACGATTAGATATAATAAAAGTGTGTAATGTGGCAAACATGGGTGGCTGTATTTGTTTGTATTTTTTTCACGAACTATATATAAATATATATATATTAGTAGGATTAAGTAAGAAATCTCATTGCGCTTACTGTAAAACAAATAGTAGGTATTATGAGACTCATCCTCGATTTTGGGATAGACACAACCTAAGTAAACAGTTCCAGATGGGTTTTGGGACCTCTAGTAGTGGTGCGTTCCATCTCTTGTGGCCTACTTTTGTTTTAGTTCTACTTTCGCAAATCACATAGTTGGAACACGCGGATCTCGAACCCCATCTTACATATTTTGGCTCTCGCGCGTTTGCTATAAAGATATAAGTCAGTTTAAGTCAGTTTCGTACTGCGCGCTGCTGAGAGTTAGCGGCTATGTTGCCACAAGGACTGTTCGGGAACCCTAGATATTTCAACAAGTCCAGCGCCCGGTGCATTGAAGATATGCCTCACGACTATTTCATGCTCATAGAAGACAGAGGATCTCTAGAATTAAAAACAACCTCCTTAAAATTAGTTCCATTATAGGTAAGGCATGCTAAGGTGCTGAAGCAACTCTTTGACATAAGACGTAACAACGTTAAATGTCAACACTCTATTACTTCTAAGACTGTAAGTCGCCCGAAATTATCAGTAAATGCTCATATCTATACATTAACTTAGGTATAGAGATGGGGGACGATTTGCAATATATATATATATATATATATATATATATATATATACAGGGTGTTGCAGGAATATTTGAAGCGCGATATGTGGAATTGTAGAGCTCGTTAAAGCAAATGTTTTTTGCAATGGAACATAGTCTCTGAGAAGTCTTGTTTCGGAGTGAGAGTAAAATTACTACAATTTGTGACACTGGTGTTTTTGCCCGACATAGGAGCACAAAATGTGCTGTTGCGAGACAACCAGTCTTCCTAGACAGAAACTAAGCACACCGTCGTGTTCGTTAGAAGAGAATTCGCCAAAAATGAAGTTGTTTATTAGCGTTCACGCCAAATACTTCAGAATCATAACCCTACGACCACCCACGTGTTCAAAGCTAACATAATCAGCAAATGCGCATTTTATGCTCATTTTACGATAATTTTGGTACCAAACGTATGGCAATGCGAGCTGTGGTTGCGGAGTAATTACGATTTTTCGGCGGGATGTCCAGATTAAGTGCATGAAAAATGACGCGCTGCGGCTGTCGCGTGACACGTCGGCGGTAGTGAACGTCGCCACACAGTCATTTTACATGCACTTAATCTGGACATCCCACCGAAAAATCGTAATTACTCCGCAACCACAGCTCGCATTGCCATAAGTTTGGTACCAAAATAATCGTCATAAAATTTGCTGAATATGTTAGCTTTGAACACGTGGGTGGTCGTAGGGTTATGATTCGTAAGTATTTCGCGTGAACGCTAATAAAGAACTTCATTTTTGGCGAATTCTTTTCTAAGCGACCATGTCGCGTCTTCCACCCGGCCTTGCATATTCTTCAGATGGAGCAGAATCACGAACATGACGGTGTGCTTAGTTTCTGTCTGGGAAGACTGGTTGTCTCGCAACAGCACATTTTGTGCTCCTATGTAGGGCAAAAACAACAGTGTCACAAATTGTAGTAATTTTACTCTCACTCCGAAACAAGACTTCTCAGAGACTATGTTCCATTGCAAAAAACATTTGCTTTAACGAGCTCTACAATTCCACATATCGCGCTTCAAATATTCCTGCAACACCCTGTATATTTATATGTATATATATATATATATATGTATATATGTATATATGTATATATGTATATATATATATATATATATATATATATTATACTCAGTGTCAAACTTTTAGACACAACCCCGCACGCAAGACCTGCAAAGAGGACTTGCAATGCAGTTCAAGTAGGGTATGGTCCAAGACACGCACCACGTCGTACATCGCTATCTATTTGTACGAGGTGTGTTCAAAAAGTATCGCGACTTTTGTGTTTTTTCAAAAATTATTCATCTATTCATGAATATCTATTTTGTCCCCTTCAAAGTAATCCCCATGAGATATTATACACTTGTGCCAACGGTTTTTCCAATCTTCGAAGCACTTCAAAAAACCATTTTTTTTATCTTGTTCAGCTCCTCCTTCGATGCCGTCTTTATCTCGTCAAGCGTAGCGTAACGTCGTCCTTTCATGGGCCTCTTCAGTTTAGGGAACAAGAAAAAGTCACAGGGGGCCAGATCTGGGGAATACGGTGGCTGCGGCATCATTAGTGTGTTGTTTTTGGCCAAAAACTCGCGCACAAGCAACGATGTGTGAGCAGGGGCGTTATCGTGGTGCAAAAGCCAATTTTTGTTCTTCCACAAATCCGGGCGTTTCTGGCGGATTGCTTCGCGCAAATTGCGCATAACTTGCAGGTAATATTCCTTATTGACCGTTCTACCCTGTGGCAAGAACTCATGATGCACCACGCCCCTGCAATCGAAGAAAACTGTCAGCAAAACTTTCACATTCGACCGAACTTGGCGCGCTTTTTTCGGTCTTGGTTCGTGCGGCAGCTTCCATTGAGATGATTGAGCTTTGGTTTCCACGTCATAACCATAAACCCACGATTCGTCACCAGTTATGACCCTCTGGAGCAAATTTGGGTCGTCGCGGACAGAGTCCAACATCTCATTAGCAATGTTCATGCGATGCTGTTTTTGGTCGCAATTGAGCGATTTTGGTACGAATTTCGCGGCGACCCGTCTCATGCCTAAATCATTGATAAAAATCGAATGGCACGAGCCAATCGATATGTTTAGGTCCTCAGCAACTTCTCTAACGGTGATTCGACGATTGGCTAATACCATTTTCTCCACTTCATTAATTTTTTCGTCTGTTGTTGAAGTGCTCGGGCGTCCGGCACGCTCTTCGTCGTTCACATCTTCTCGGCCTTCTGAGAACATTTTGTACCACCGATAAACGTTGCTTCGGTCCAAGGTAGCTTCTCCGTATGCCACAGTCAACATTTGGAATGCATCCGCGCACTTAATTTCGTTTTTCACACAAAATTTGATACAGGTTCTTTGATCCATTTTTTTGAATAGGTAAAAATCGAAGACGATCCAAAACACGTGCAAGCAAAGCAGCTGTCAACAATTAAGTGAACATTCAAAATGGCCGAGCTTGTCGGCATAAGTGAGAGACACGAGTACCAACATAACGCCACAAAAAATCGAAATTCGAATATACGTAACCCGCTAAAATTCAAAAGTCGCGATACTTTTTGAACACACCTCGTATGCTTGCCATGCAGCGCGTTGCTTTCTGCTCGCGTTGCTCTCCCTACCACAGGGATGGCTGGCTGCCGTCTGGATAGCCAGGCGTAAAACGAGCGTTTGCCAGTTGTGTCGGCAATCCGTCAGACGAGACGGGCGAGTCACGAACCCCTGATCTGACCGAACGAACTTGCGAGCGGGCGAGCGAGCGAGAGCGCTGGGGGTTTGCCCCAGCGCTGGGGGTTTGGTCCGTCGAATTTGTCGATTGCGCCTTCTTCAGGCTGACTGGAACTGGCCCAACTGGGCCAACTAGCCGTTGACTAGGTTGGTGAATTTGCATGCGTTTAAAACATTCGTGTAGGTTCTATAGCGTTGTCCGTCAAACATCGACCCGCTGTGCCAACGACACGCTGGGTCGAGCTAGTCGATGATTGATCGTAATTCGTCCGCGGCCGACTCAACTTTAGAAGCTACCGCCGTTGTGACCGCCAAGGTCGTAATGCAAACGACGACGGTTCACGAATGATCTCGATCAGACGCACCGGTTTAACCCACTCGATTTTTGTAGCACCAATGTAGCGCGCGGCAATGCAGCAACGGCAGAAACGTCCTCGACTTTCGACGAAGTCCTGATGATCTTCACCTGTGGTGTGATCTCTAGGTTTGCACCTCATGGCAAACAGCAGCACAAAAAGCGCCATGGTAGTATTTGTATTGCATAGTTACTTTTCTCCGTTTTTACTCGGGAGAGAAAGACAGTAACTATTCGATCAGAGCGCTTTGGTTTGAGATTTTTAATTGTCCATATGAAGAGCGCAAGACTGATGAGGATGCAAGAGTGGCCCTTCATCTTGGACAGTGAGCTTAGACATAACACGCAATAGGAATGCTACAGCAGGACAATGCTTGTCACGGATCACTACTGACGAATGCGCACATGTCCAGTGGGGTGACGATACATATACTAACACTGCATTTATTTGCAGGAAACAGTTTCAGAGCAGGTAAACTCGATTTAACATTTGAAGGAAGAAGAAATATTGCTAAACAAGCAGATCCCGAACGCAAGACAACACCTCAATTTTTCTTTGGAACAAGGTCATTGATATATTATATGCACATTTACCACGGTATGTTAGTTCATATATTTACAAAAACTAACAAATAATATTCACAGTTATTACAATCAAGCGTCAGCCGCCCACGCCACCACGGTTGCTTTTGCGTATATGGCTTATTCAAATTTTGCTCATTTGTGTAGTTCTCCTCTGAAAACTAGCCAAGTGTAATTTGGCCGCGACAGGCGCGCCTATTAAAGTAGCTAATCGAATAATTTTCTGATGTGCATGCATTTAGAGGTTTTCGAAGATTAGCTTCTGACTACGAGGTAGACGAGATGAACCGTACCAAATTTGCATAATGAAGTTGTTAAGTGTACTGAAGGAGGAATTGAATTCAAACCATTCGCGTGCTGATGGTTAGAGAGGGACTAATTACACGATTACTTCAATTTTTGACCGGATAGTCGGTGGACTTCGTCAGGATTTGCATAACCCGCGATAGGTGGTGCGTTTGTATAATAGAAACATTGTTAAGAGCATAGACTTACGCTCTACAGTGGTATACAGTGATGTATGTCCAACCACACGCGCAGCGCTTTAAAATTATATATATATATATATATATATTTGTTTTTTTTTCTTGAGAATGACAAGGTAAATAGATAAGTAGCCAGTGCAGTACGTACGTGATTCAAATTTCTATGAATATGCGCTTTTGCTTGCGTGGTATCGAATCAATTGCTAAATGCGTTTAGATCTTTCTGGCATTATTACACATTTGTCAATTGTTTCACTTGTCGGATAACCTTATCTATAATCTAAGTTCTTTTTTATGGGGGTGGAACATGCATTTACGCACACACGCCGAAGTTGTGGTTGTCGATGATCTAAGTTCTGCCTGACATATAAATGTGTGCATTCCGAGGGGCAGCTTAACGTAGAGTAAATGCACTTTGACCTAATTCATTCAGGTTTGTTCCTAAGCTCTGTTCTCCGCCAATCACGTTTCAGCCGCGGAACGCAGTACACGAAACAGCAGTGGAATACACAAAAATAAACGTTAATAGCAACACAACACCTAATACAAAACAATACATATACTTTATTGCCAGGGCATTTTTGTCGAGACAGCATTGAAAGAAGTCTGCCTGACACGGAAAGGTGAAACTATCGTAAACTTAAGGTTCACTTTTGGAAAGCCAATAGTTAAAGGAAGACAAACAAAAATACAACGCCCACAAATTGATAAGGCACCAGGATAAAATCACATAACAAACAACATAATTAAACAACAACAATATACATTCACGTATATTGTCTTGAAACTAGGAAATGCTATATTTTTACACGGGCAATTTCCAATAGTCCTAAAACGATCGGAATTGACGTCCGTACATACCCAAGGTAAAAAACAAAAATTTGACAATATTGACCCATATCTCTATTAAGCACTATTGGTAAGTTCATTAAGAAATGAATTGCTAAGTAGCTAAATTAGCACTTAAAGAAAAAGCAGCAATATATTACACGATAACCAGTTCGACTTAAGAATTGACAAAAGTACGGAATCATAGCACTAATGGCATTACAGAAAATGTAGGTAGCTTTGGAGGCAGACAAAGGAAACCGAACCATGGCGGTATTTCTCGATCTCTCACGTGAATTTGACACTTCATTGAAATTACGTTATACAATAGTCTTCTCAATAGGATCTTAAACATGGGAATCGCTTCGCCAGCATTTAACGTAACTGCTACGTATTTTAGCTATGTGAAATAAAAATATTCATATAATAGTGAACCGTCAGAGACAGATCTTATACGTTTTGGTGTCCCCCAGGGGAGTGAGGTCGGGCCACTACTATACATATTGTACTGTAATGACAATTTTTATTTACACGACAGATCACGCAAATACATGTTTGCATCGATACTGCACTAGCGTGTAGACAAAACATTTACCGCGGCGGATGCTATGTAGAACGTGGGCTGCGGCATGTAGGAAGATGAATGAAATCATATGGGCTTGTAATGAACCACAACAAGACAAAACTTATACATTTCGAATTAAGAAGTCGCCGTGGCATAGCGGTACCTGACAAAATTCAACTACATAATTAATACTAAACATAACGTGCAAATTATACAGAAAACAGACATCTGGAAGCGATGATCTGTCCAGCAATAATCTGTCATAGAACTCACACGTAGACTATACTGCCCGAAAATTCCGAAAAGGTATCGCAGCCTTCAGCCAAATACTTTCTCCGCTAGTGCCATTTAAACTAGAATTACACAAGCAACTGTTTGTAATAATAAATACGGCGTTAGAGCTATAGCCAGAAAACCCTAATTAGCTTATTAGCTTCTTTTCTGAGATTTTACGTCAAACCTGTACTTCTGAAAGAAGCAGCGACCGAATATTACATTCAAAAATAAAACCAAACAGAACACAGCTATGCAACGGTAAGACATAATTAATACAGGACTTACACAAACGGAAACAGTGCGCCAAATAGCGACTCAGCACTTGATAAAAACTATTAAACATTTATTCCATAGATATTCGCTAACCATCATTCATCCATCGCATATGTCGGAAGTAGGTTGCACTAGTACCGGCTCCTCGGAAAATAAGCCAGGTTTCTAAGTCTAGTATTCGTAGTAGAGTAAACTTAACGCTAAAATTGTGTTCGTGTGTAAACTGTGCTGTAAGAAAACGTACCATCCATAACAAAGTCGTAGTCTGCAAGATTTGTGAAACCATTGTGCACCCAGCATGCACCCAGAGCCAGTCGGATGAGGTCCAACGGCCACCTCCGGTTAAGTTTTAGTAGCGGCGGTGGCTTAGGCGACTAACGCATCGTTCGAAACGGGACGTTAACACGGCAACCACGGTAAGCAAAACAATCGCAAGTTCGAGCCCCGGCCTTGCTGGCTGTATTTGTTGGACGTGGTTGTCATTGCCCTGCTGCCACATACCTCTGCTGGAGAAAGCCTATTTAAGTCCAGCAACGAGAACGCGATGCCGATAGATGCATTTAGACGACATCTATCGTTTTATGGCACGAAATCGTGCCACAGGCAACTCAGCCCATTACGAGCGTCTAAAATGTGGTTGTCAGAGCGTAACAAAAAACGAGTGGATTTGTGAAATTTGCCTAGGCATGGCCGAATCGCCTGCTCAAGAAGTCGTGTTCAGCGCACTGACGAATATTCCGGACTAGTGGAGCCAAATATCACAATAACTGCTATGCCGAAAAAAATTCAGCAAGAAATAGCAGTGCAGAACGATAAACAAACGGCGGTGGCCGACAAGATCCTACAGGTTGGTTGACACTATTCGAGACGATTTGCAACTTCTGCAGCCGCCGCTGAGTTGGCTAGTACACCGACAGCAACACTAGACGGGGTCGCCACTCACACCAGACCTACTTCTGATAGAGCAAGGACAGCAGATCTGTGACTCTGTGCTGTTGCTTCTGCATCCTCGACCCAGCCAGAAAACTACCAGCAACCACCGTACAATTAGTTAATCAACTAATTGCTGCGTCTGGCCTGGATAACATCTACAGCCCTGAAAGCAAAACAGAAATATTACTCCAAGCCGAGCAGTGCTATCATCGTTAGAGCCGACACTGACGAAAACGCACGGAGAGCAATCAGTCGCCTCGGAGATAGAAACACGCCGCTTACAACTTAGATCGTTTTCGCCAGCAAGAACACCACAAGCAGCAGCAGCAGCCGCCGCAACCGTATCAGTAATAACAATGCCACCATTACAGCCACCGCGAATATTGCGCCAGACGATGGACAAGAAGGCGCACGCCTTCTTCTCCCAGCGACTGTCCCTGGAGATCCAAAGAGGTAACGCGACCTCAGTGATCGGAACTATAAGAGACTGGATAGACCCGGACCTTCGCGCCAGGGGGCGGGCAGGACTTCCTCATGGGCATGAGCGATAGAGCGGCTACGGCGCGCAGAAGGAGCAACTAGGTCGACGAGCAGCAACGCCGTGAAGCATTATATATATTTTTCTAAATTATAATAACGCCAAATTTGTATCACTTAAAAATATGTTGTAATTTATTGAAGACACATGACATTGCATTTTGAACCACCAATCATAATTCCACGTTATGTATAAAGTTTAGGGGGGGGGGGGGAGGGGAGAAGAGCAAACAGGAACTCTGAACGATTTAGGAAAATATGAAGTGAAAACACTAATTAACAGCTGCGCCGGCGGCCAAACTAAAACGAGTAAAAAGCGATCGTGCAAGACTTAAAACCAACCAAACAAACAGACAATGCAGACATGAAGAGGCACGATTAGCATGTTATTATTTTGAATTTATTTATTAACAACTTCTGGAACTTAATTGTGTGGAGGTATATATTTTGGGGTTTGAGATTATTATTATGATATTACAATACAACGGGTCAGTCCCAACTATTCATGCTTACCAAATGTTAATACCTTGTCCCGTCCTTTTCGAAGAAGGTCACATACACATGGAAAAAAACTACTAACAATTCTTATCTATTATATTTACAAAAAAATGACGACTCAAATATTTATTAAAGATTAGACGCTTATGCGCCAATTGGGAGCTGCTTGTGGATAAGCTTTCTCAGCTGCCAACTGCCGCTCTGGTCCTCACGGAAACGTGGATTCGCCAGGACCATATGTGTGGTTTTAGCATCGACGGTCCACCCCGGAATATTTCTCGCCAGAAAGTAAAAGCTGAGCAGAGAGAGTTGCAATATTTGTTAAGAGCAAGTACAAATGTACAAGCCAAACGTATGTTTAGTAATTAAATCAGAAGAGAAGACAACTGTATACATTTTTATTTATCAATTTATATTACAATTATGTGTAAGTAAATTATATAACTTATAGTTATTTGCCGGCCATCAAACAACGTTTATTTCACATCAGGATAATTTACAGAGCCAGTGAATCACCGAACAAACTTATTTTCACAGATGCCAATATTGATGTTTCAAAGACAACAGAGGCTAGCCAAGGATATCTAAATGTATTGGCAGAAAAGGGTTTCACACTTTTGAAGACAGAAGCAGCAAGACCAGGTAGTGAAAGTTTCACCACCTTAGACCACATAAACCCCCTTCGAAGTAATGCCAAAGTAATACCGAGTCGGGGGGGTGGGGAGGAATCCGGGTTTAGTGGGTCTGCGAGTCTCTCACTAGTCACGCAGGCCACGCATTGACGATATATCTATCATAACACCAACAGCATTATATTCTCTAGGATTCGCCCGTGAAAACTGCAAAATGGCCTGGAACAGCAAATTAAAACACCTTTATCATCCGGAAACAATGTGGTACGCCATCATAACAACATTTCAAACATGTGCAAACAAGTTAACACAAGATAAAGCTCATAAACGCGCAAGAAATACTACTAAAAACAAAAAAAATTACAACACTATAAAATATAGAACTTCTCGAAATTCGTACTGCTCAAGTTGACCCATCTAAACTGGGAGCCTGTGCAAACTTAACAACTCTGAAGGAAGAGTGCATTTTATTAACTTGCACTTCGCCACAGCTGGTGAAATGATCAGTCTGTCGAATAGATAGACACAAAACGACGATAATCTTCTAACCTCTAGATATCAAGAGTACCTTCGGCCACTGCCACGGGTAGAGACGAAGAAATAGTGGAGACAATTACACAAATTATAGATGACAAATCACCTGGAGATGACAAAGTGACAAATAATAAAATTAAGCTAAACAGTGACATCCTCACGGATATCATCCAGAGCCTGGCAGATTCAGTATTTACGCGCAGTCGCTTTCTTAGTGCACTTAAAGGATCCAAATGTGACTAATATTTATACACGGAGACAGAATGACAATATTAGTAGGTTTAGACCAATCTCATTTCTTATCAACTAGACAAACTAATCGAGAAGTTAACTGTAAAGTGGATAAAACGACATCTAGACGACAATAACATACTATGCAATAACCAGTTTGGATTCAGAAAAGGTTTACAGTCGGCGTTGATGGCTGTGCATGAGACACTAGCTCACGAGATAGGTAAGTATAATAGACTAGTGGGTGTGTTGACAGATTTGTATAAGGCTTTTGACAGCATTCCACACTGCCGTTTATTACATATGATGCAACGCATGGGTCCGTTAGTCGACCCACAAAAAATGTGATTGGTCATCTTAAAACATCTTATATTGCAACGATTGCTATTAAATAAATAAAGACTGCTCTATTAAATACATGTAGTCAGTCACTTTAGAATACGCAACGCTTCGAACGAAGTTTAAGTAGTAGCGGGACGTGGATGAAACAAAACGGAGTTGTAATACATCAGAGCAAACCTACGTTCATACAGTAAAAACTTCAAAGTCGTCCGGCTATAGCACCCATTAATTCTATATAACTATAGCCATAGCGATATCACCAGCTCCATGTATTTTCACTGTCCTTCAGTCAAATGAAACAATACGATCAAACTCCTGGGAATGATGATTTTGCGTAACTTATATTGGCACTCACACGTCAATTATGTTGAAAAGAAACTGAGGCAGGGCGTGGAATGCTAAGCCGAATAAGAAACTCAGCAAAAATAGCACACAAACTAGAGGTGTATCGTGCACTTGTGGAGAGCTGCTATCGGCATGGCTTACTCTATATGGTAGTTACTATCCGACGACAATACAACCATTGATTGTCCTGCAGAAGAAAGCTTGGTCTGCAGTACTGACCAAAGCGTCAATGCAGCAACACTTTTGCACAGCTTAAAGGCTTAGCCTTTACGACGTCAACACGCAGAATCAGTGTTCTCTCATTTTTTTTCCTAGAAAAGACACATGTGGGCGTGAGATACAAGAGAGACAAAGATTATGTCATCGATCTTTCACCAAAATACGTCAGCATGGCAATCTTAATTTAAGAAACACAAAAACTAGAACTACAAAAGAAAGGGCTGGCAGTCTATTTATCAAACTAATAAACAAGTGCCAAAATATCGTACGACAACAAACTACTAAATTGTAATACTAGACAAATCAATAAATAATTATGAGAACACAGTACATCACACCGCCAGGAGCAATTAGCCAGGCTAATTGAATAAACCGTTATTCTAAAAAAACTCAATAACGCACAAATATATCGTCACGTATAACACAAACACAGACAACATCTAACGAGTTTTACGGATGCCCACACACATATATGTAACATTATGGTTTATTAACACGCAGGTTGGGTAAAAAAAAAAAAAAAATATATATATATATATATATATATATATATATATATACAGGTAGTTCAATAAGTTCTTAGAATGAAAACCAAGAAATTTCCAAATCATGTTTTTAAATTTATATTATTCGATATACTCCCCGAGATGCTCAATACATTTTTCCCACCAAGATTTCAAGTAGAATTCCGCGTCTTTAGACTGAAAATAGGCATTGACAGCAGCCTTAACCTCTTCATTGCTGGAAAAACGCTTTCCACCGAGACTATTCTTCAAATGTTCGGAGAGGAAATAATCAGAGGGGGCCTGGTCTGGAGAATAGGAAGGTTGTTCAATAAGTTCGAACCTCAGTTGGGCCAGCTTTGCCGATGCTTGGTGGGACTTGTGTGCAGGAGCATTGTCCTGGTGACCCAGGACAACCTTCTTCTGCAAAGCGGGCCGTTTCACGATGAGTTCTTGCTAAAGGCAGTCCAACAGTCTTGCATAATATTCTCCTGTGATCGTTTTACCGCTCTCAAGGTAGTCGACCAGCATTATTCTACGTTGGTCTTAAAAAACCGTAGCCATCACCTTTCCGGTCAATGCCGTTGTCCGCACCCTCTTCGGAGGTCCTTCATCAGGTGCACACCATTGGCAAGATGCTTCTCTTTGGGTCTCGGGAGTGTAGTGATGGACCCAGCTTTCATCGACGGCCATGAATCTGCGCCAAAAATCCGACGGATTGTTCGACATCTTGGCCAAATTTCGCTGTGAAGCGAAAACAGGCGCGTTTTTTGGCCTTGGTTGAGCAAATGCGGCAGCCATTTTTCTCTGAGCTCTTTCATCTTCAAGTTTTCGTATAGGATAAAATGCACACTACCTAAACTAATTCCTAATGCCTCCGCTATCCCCTTAATGTTCATTCGCTTATCTGTGCCAACGATGTTTCGCACTTTCTCTATGTTTTCCTCATCAGTTGCCGTTTTTGGCTTCCTGGACGTAGTTCATTCTCGGTGCTCCTGCGACCCCTTTTTAACACATTAATCCAGTTGGAAACAGTGGCAAAACATGGCGCAGAGCCACCGTACGTCTCGTCCAACCCAATTTTTACTTGGGTCGCATTCCAACCTTTGAAATAAAAATGCTTGATAACCACTCGAAACTCGTTTTTCTTCATTTTTAAAAATCACGCCGATACGTTGCACGGGAAAAGCTATCAAACGAAATCGCAACGGCCAATCACCATAATATTTTGAGTGCTAGCAGTCGAAAAGTTGCAGTTCCTAATAGCGGTGGAAGCGCGCCAAAATTCGAATTCTAAAAAGCTCATTCTAAGAACTTATTGAACTACCTGTATATATATATATATATATATATATATATATATATATATGTGTGTATTTACATGGTATGAAACAGCACAAACACACATATATATATATACACGGCGTGTTCAAAACGTATCGCGACTTTTGAATTTTCGCGGGTTACGTATATTCGAATTTTGATTTTTTGTGGCGTTATGTTGGTACTCATGTCTCTCACTTATGCCGACAAGCTCGGCCATTTTGAATGTTCACTTAATTGTTGACAGCTGCTTTGCTTGCACGTGTTTTGGATCGTCTTCGATTTTTACCTATTCAAAAAAATGGATCAAAGAACCTGTATCAAATTTTGTGTGAAAAACGAAATTAAGTGCGCGGATGCATTCCGAATGTTGACTGTGGCATACGGGGAAGCTACCTTGGACCGAAGCAACGTTTATCGGTGGTACAAAATGTTCTCAGAAGGCCGAGAAGATGTGAACGACGAAGAGCGTGCCGGACGCCCGAGCACTTCAACAACAGACGAAAAAATTAATGAAGTGGAGAAAATGGTATTGGCCAATCGTCGAATCACCGTTAGAGAAGTTGCTGAGGACCTAAACATATCGATTGGCTCGTGCCATTCGATTTTTATCAATGATTTGGGCATGAGACGGGTCGCCGCGAAATTCGTACCAAAATTGCTCAATTGCGACCAAAAACAGCATCGCATGAACATTGCTAATGAGATGTTGGACTCTGTCCGCGACGACCCAAATTTGCTTCAGAGGGTCATAACTGGTGACGAATCGTGGGTTTATGGTTATGACGTGGAAACCAAAGCTCAATCATCTCAATGGAAGCTGCCGCACGAACCAAGACCGAAAAAAGCGCGCCAAGTTCGGTCGAATGTGAAAGTTTTGCTGACAGTTTTCTTCGATTGCAGGGGCGTGGTGCATCATGAGTTCTTGCCACAGGGTAGAACGGTCAATAAGGAATATTACCTGCAAGTTATGCGCAATTTGCGCGAAGCAATCCGCCAGAAACGCCCGGATTTGTGGAAGAACAAAAATTGGCTTTTGCACCACGATAACGCCCCTGCTCACACATCGTTGCTTGTGCGCGAGTTTTTGGCCAAAAACAACACACTAATGATGCCGCAGCCACCGTATTCCCCAGATCTGGCCCCCTGTGACTTTTTCTTGTTCCCTAAGCTGAAGAGGCCCATGAAAGGACGACGTTACGCTACGCTTGACGAGATAAAGACGGCATCGAAGGAGGAGCTGAACAAGATAAAAAAAAATGTTTTTTTGAAGTGCTTCGAAGATTGGAAAAACCGTTGGCACAAGTATATAATATCTCATGGGGATTACTTTGAAGGGGACGAAATAGATATTCATGAATAAATGAATAATTTTTGAAAAAACACAAAAGTCGCGATACGTTTTGAACACCATATGTATATATATATTTACATGGTACGAAACAGCACAAACACACATATATATATATATATATATATATATATATATATATATATACTCGTACAAAGTGCCACAATCATAAACGTGACACGTGAACGACAGCGACGCAGGCCTACACATTGCGTCACTTAGCGCCTCTTTGGAGCCAGCTGTCCGTAGCCGAGGTTAAAACACTAAAACACCACTACACGATAGCGACAGCTTTATCAAATGTCCACTAAAAATAAACGCCCTGACCGGATTCCTGAATACTCTGGCAAAATAATATTTACTGTTTTGTCATTGTTTTTACCATTATTAAATTTAAAACCCAGGTATATGATTTAGGTAGAGAGTTAAGAACACAATTTAAAACCCATACACAACGCGCGGTCTGGCGCGGGCTGGTTAAGACGTCTCCTGATTTAACTCAGAGAGACCGGTTTCGAAAAAAAACACTGCGAACCATCCGCAGGTGTGCGGAATGACCTTGAGCGCTCTTAGCTTATTGACTGCAATCTTCTGATCGACCATGTCAAAAGCCCTTATCTGATCAAAGTAAATACAATGGAAATATTTGTCGGCATTCATGTGCAAAGCCTAGTCATGCGACATCTCTAGTAGTTGCGAACCCGTAGATTGACGAGTCACAATGTTGTGTCGCACCGAATAACGGTGCAGACAGTTTTATGACCAGGGTTATATAACTAGTCATTTGTCTGAATAGAACTCTCTCAAAAACAGTACACACGACGAAGCACTGCAACACAATAAGTCTCGACGCGCCTCTCGGGCCCGTTGCTCCTTTTTATGTATCGGACCAAACATATTTTGTTTATAGAAATAGGAGGAATTAGACGTGACGTATAATTTCTGCTGGCAAAATATATCGATACCCGTGTGAACAATTTATTGCAAGATTTTCTCTCGATACGCTCTACTTATTTTGCCCGTACAAATGCGCTAGACAATGCGTGTACTTAAACAGGTGTACGTCAGGCATAATCTTATATATACATACATATTGTTTATTTCGCAATAATTTTGCATTTCAAGATGGTACATAAATACAATACAATCATCATTATATACAATTTTAACACTTTAGCGACCGTCCCACCGGGCAAGAAAGTGCAAAGACCGCCGATGCGACTGGCAGCTCGCTGCGTGGTATTTAGCGCATACCTGCGAGCAGAACCGGCAACGACATTGATCGCCAACTTGGTGAAATCCTTGAGTTGAACACACCAAGTGATGATAGCCATGTACAATGTACCTTGTGTACACGTGCCGGCTAGTGCATGCCATTCCCTCCCAAAGCTCCCTGGTGAGGTACACATCTAACTGCGCTACCTCAGCCGAGGCCTCGGTCACTTTTCCCTGCCACTCCAACAAAAATTGTTGAAGTGGCATTGTAATAGGTGACTTAAGCCTGACTCTGATTATTTCCACTGCCGGTCCGCAACCCGCTAGCAGGTACACAAAGCGATTCCTTGCCGTGCGCGGCAAGCAAAGAACGCGCTTCATATATATTGTGAAGCATCTTTCTAGCTGCGCAAAATTTGCGGCGGAAAGATGGCCCCACACCCTGCCAAGGCTGTAGCTCAACATTGGCACAATCTTAAGCTCAAAAAGACGCAATGCAGCACTCAGAGACAGTCGTCGAAGATCTCTCACCTCTGTGTGAATAGAGGCAATAGCCGCCCGACACCTGTCGCCGATGTGCTTGGTAAAGGTCGTTCCCGTATAGTGCAGTCTCAGACCCAAATACGGGAAGGAGTTGACAAACTCCAGCGGTTGGCCACAGCAGGGTATTACGTCTGCTGCAGCCAATCGACCCCCACGGCGAAACTTAATGGCTTTCGTCTTCCGCGAATTTATTTGTAGGCCCCTACGGTGAAGGTAACCTTCTACGTCGCCGACAATACGACGAATGGCACCGCGGTCCCGGTGGGCCACTACTATGTCATCCGCGTACATAACAACGACGGCGTTTCTAAACTCCTTCCGCACGTGGCGGGCTAGGTCTGCAATGAGCAAAGAGAAGGCTAGGCAACTGAGAGGGTCCCCTTGAGGGGTCCCTACGTATAATCTTATATATGAACTAGCAAAAAGTAAACATGATTTGAGCTGAATCGAAAATAAAATCTTGGTGAAACGTAATCAAACTATGACCAACGGCCGGCAATAAGGCTAAAGAGAATAGTATTAACGGCAAGTTGTAATTCGAGATAATGCTGCATTCCTAGTGGGTGCCGCGAAGTACGCACTCTTATGAAATCGATGTATGGTTTAAACGTTCATGCCTCATTTGTAGCCGCGAACGAAAATGCAAATTAAACAATACCGTCGCACCTCTCTAAGTCGAGAAGCCCACAGTCGCACTGCTCTGAGTCACGAAGCTTGGAGGGGACATGAGCTGCCACTAAGGAAGGATAATACCTAGGGTGCGCGATCAATGTTTCAGCATTTCGGATTTGCATCGTAGCGCTGAGACGTAGTAAGAAGGAGGGAAAGAGGGTGAGGGTGAGAGAGAGAGAATACCCATTGACAACGCACGCGCTCTACTATTCGGAACGTGTGCTATTGTTGAATCGCAACAATCTGATTCGCCATAGTCAGTGCGATCAGCATTTTCGTCCCGAGCAAGTAAACTAATGTGATGGAGACGGTTGAGGAGGTGAAGCCAGTGGATCGTGCCGCGTTGATGGCCATGGCCACGGCAAGGCGTATCAGCTGACGCGCCCTGACGAACTATCCCAACGTATGGATGGCATAGAGAACAGACACAAACAGTAAACAAATAGCTTAGTTAGCTCCTTACTAATTAGTTGAGATATGCATAACGGCACACAGCACACACAGCGTCGAGCCCGTATGCATAACTAGTAACTCGCGCACGCAGACGAATAATTTTGCACTACTGAGCGAGCCACGTCAGCTTGCCTAGCAAGCTCGTCTTCAACTAGCCATTCAACAAACCGCTCTCGTTCTTCCATTCACTCCAGCCCAGTTTAACCTTGGCATCGGCCTGACTGAAGGCGTGTTTGTCGCGTTCCAGTGTACCGAAATCACGATGTGTGCGGAATGAGTCGTATTTGAGTCGCGTTTGCTCCACATCTCCACCTGTCAGTCCAGCCTTCTGCCCGAAGTCGATGGCCGCCGCATAACTGCTGACGGCCTATTATGCACGCGAGCATTTGAAGGTGGCCGGCCAAAGAAGAAGAGCCAATATGGGCTCTGCGTCGACTTTGCGCCTTGCAAGATGGCCGCCGAATTCGGGAGCGCTATTTGCATTTCGCCATATACATATATGTCATAGTGTCACGCTACTTGGTGCGCTCTCGTTCTCTCTCTTGCTTCCTCTCAAAATCCCGGGCAACTCTTTATATGTGTAGCTAGCTCAGGCACCTCTACGTTGGTGGTTGATTCGAGGCTTCTCGATCGTGGATCTGGTAGTTGTCTTTTCGTGTGGAAAACGGTTTACCGCTTGATAGGTTAATAGATTTAGGCGCTTGATAGGTTAACAGATGGACCATTTTGATAAAAGCGTCAAAGTGCGACAGAGAGACGATGCGTCACAGGGAACTGATGTCGTCGACTGTGACTGTGTCGTCGCCGTCCTTACAATTGAACAAGAGAACTGACGATAATTTTCCTGTCGCCTGTCTTGACCAAATTGTCTTGGCTACCATAAATGCACTAACTAAAGGGCTCGAATAATGAAAAAAAAAAAAAAAAACACTACTGGTTTTATTGTAGCATTCACCGTATGAGTTTACAGCAAATGCATCGATCGATGCTACAGTAGGCTGCATAACGAACCGATGTGTTTATATGGGCACAACGTATTTGTTGTGCCGTTTTTGCTTGTATTGGTTTTTCGATTATTTAGACGAGCGTTACAAGCTCGTTTAAAGAATGTGGAAAAATACCTAAAGTAAGCTCAGTGAGTGAAGATCTGTCCTGTCTAAGTTTCGAAATTGCTTATTTCTTAATTGTGAACAATTTGTTCATGCCAAACCAATTTGATTGATGGCGGCAATGCACCGTTGCCGTGTTGTTGCGCCGGGCTTGGATGTAAAGCTCATTTTAAGCTCGCGGTGCGGTGTCCGTAGTTTATTTTGATATGAAATATAGACGGCAATACTACTGTCAGCAGCCAGACAACAGTCGACGAACTGCGACCTTCACGAAAATCCGCAATTGACTAGAATAGAATGCGTCTGACGATGACATTCAATAGAGCACCGACAAAAGTCCAAATCCGGTGTTACCTATTCCGGCAGATCTGCCTATTCCAGCAGACAAGCAATAGGCAAGTTTTTTCTATTTGTCGTTTGCCGCGCTCGCTACCTAGACGATGGGATTGGCCCAACGCGTCCCGAAATGCGGTGCGGTACAACCTAGATCAAATGAAGATCACAGCGCAGCAGGAAGCACCGCTCACCGTCTGACTACCGTTTATCTGAGCAGAGTGTTTTCCTTTGTTATATCAAGTCTACACAACCTAACCAATTGCTGCGCATCCATCGCCGTTACACTGGCACGAGCATATATATATATATATATATATATATATATATATATATATATATATATATATATATATATATATATATATAGAATGTATTTACTTTATTTAATGTATTTAGGTTAAAATCCAATCATCAGTGTTTGCTAATTGAACAAAAACGGCTCAGCTTTTTTAGCTTTAGATAAATGTTTAGAGCGTGGCACCTCGTCGCCGTTAGTCGTATTGCTTTCCAATGATAGCTTTAAATCCAGTAGATCTAATGTGGCAAACTATTTGAGATGCACTAGGTGTAAACCAACGAACAATGACGAAGCGCCCCACCTTTTCATCGGGGACGAGTAGACCACCAACTTCATTTTTAGATGGCCCAGAAACAGCCTGGACAATCTAATAGATGCGCACATTACTCCGGAAGGTAGCCTTGGAAATGGCCGAAAACGAGGTAGGGCAAAGTGTTGACCTATAAGCAAATTGATTACTTGCATTCTGATGCCTGTGTGAGCGCTTGCAACGCGCTTTCGGGTGCAGGGGAACTTGGCAGCTGGAGAGGATAGCTCTTGGCCAAAACAATTGCTCGGACGGAAAATTGCAAATTGTAGCGATTATTAATAACCTAAGTCATGCAAGTGGCCGAGGAAACCTTTCCGGCCTTAACTGCTACTGTTTTTTGCCAGTTTACGCTAAGTCTTCTCTCGTCCATATAATCAATTATTCTTTCCAGTCTCTGATTAACCCTAAATAGACTTCTACTATAGATTGCAATGTCATCTGCATACATTAAAGTACTTGCCCACTTTTGAGTCCACCCCTGTCTCACCCGGTTAGGTAGCCCTCCCAGTAGTACCGAAGAAGGCAACGGGGACTAGGTCCGTCGCTTTTGCTTTACTCTTCTCACAGTCCCTATACCTTTGTTGATGCATACTATTCTCTTCCTAGAGATGGCCCCCAAAATGTTTAACAGCTGACTCGGAACACCTGCCAAAGCTAACTTCTCCATAATTATGTTTCTCGGCGCTAGATCAGAGGCGGCCTTAAGATCTATAAATACCACATATAACTGTCTTTTTGGCTCGGCTAGAGTTTCCCAAATCTCTGCTAGCAATTGGCGCAGGGCCGTATGAGTCGACTTTGATCTTCTAAACCCATGCTAAATTCATTCCCGTGCAAATTCTGTGTCTTTGTCCCAAGGCCTATTGTATAATATTATTTCTCTTAAAGTGCTGTAGGCTCCCTGTAGCATACCAGCAAAGTGCTTAATCAGTCTCTCAGTCTTCAATGGGCACTGCTGTTTTTTTTATGTTTTAGCCACTTGTGCGGATGTTCCTCTGCCCTTTGTAATAGCTTCCACTCCTGGCTTTCCTAGTACTTCTGTTTTTCTTCCTTGTATGACTTTGCGTCGTTTTCTTTATCATTATAGCAAACGGCCTCATTACCGGAAAACTCTTTACGTAGTCTCAAGTTAGTCTGTTGGCATTTTTTGCTGTTCTACACCGCTCGCTGGACTAGGGCCTTCGTTTTCGTTCCTGACGCGGAACTAGTGTGCTTTTAATTAGATTTACCAGTTTACGTTCATAGGACTCGATGTGAACTTCCTTTCCCCACACTTCCCCAACTCCCTTTACGAAAACCGCACTATCCAGTTTTGTTCCGGTCCCGAGCCTACGGCTACACCCTCCCCACTGCTGCTCACCTTGAATGCCGTCCCCATGGGTATGTGCCTTATATTAAACAATTAACACTATTTTAGGTGGCCTGAGAGATTTAGCAATTTATCTGAATGATATAGAGAACCTCGGAGAGTTGCGGGGCAACATGACTGAAGGTTACGCGAGATCTGGAGACATAATAAGACCAATAAGGATGACGCCTATTAATAAGTACATCGTCAAAACAAGAATCAAATAAAATACCTCTTATAAATTACGCGATAGGTTCGGAGAGAGCAGGTTTAACAAGATAGCACGTCCAAACGAGCTAATAAAAGAAGCTTAAGTTAAATATATATATATATATATATATATATATATATATATAGATATAGATATAGATATATATATATATATATATATATATATATATTATAATGCAGACGGCTAGCTTCTACATAAGATGCACACCGCGGGTTTCTGGTACAGTGGATTCCATGCGGCAATATTTAAAAAACGGCATTTAATTAGAGAGACAGACTCATAATTGGTAGAGCTCGTTGTAGAAGCAAACAACGAACAGACTGTAGATATGTTTTATAAGTTAGGACATATGAAAAGAATACCTAGGAATATAGTGAGTAACAACGGGCCTTCAATATGGCGAGTCTCTACCAGAAGCCCAAAACTGAGAGGAGCAGTCAGTTATTGCATTACATTTATTTTTAGAATAAACAGCACATCCCACGTAATTACAGGTTCCAAGGGGCATACACACGAAGATACATATCGAAAGACCACAAAGGTAAGACGCCGCCGGTGATACGAGATGCGGTGGAACTTGCGCAAAAGGAATCACTGATCGGCCCCGAACGGCACGAGAAAGAGGCAGCTTAAGCCCGGCCAGTCGGGGCAAGATTGCGGGTGGTGAAGTATCGTAAAGGAGAATCCGAATGTAGTGAGTCAACGGGTGCGGTAGGGAAAAGGAGGGGCGACATACATTTTCGGCATGGTAGCTGTGGCCCCGAGATTAGTTACTCTGTGCGAGGCGGGGTGAAGGACAAGCTCGAAAGGACGTGGTGATTGGCAGACACGCTATAATAAGAGCAGCCAAACGGGCATGACGTGAGAAAGGAAGAAACTAGATGGTTGACCTATGACGGGAAGGCGGTGAGCCACGTCTACGTCAGAAAGCAAGAAAGACTTGAGTCAATCGACGCCGAGCCGAATATGCTTGAAGACGCGTGGCGAAAGAGACGGCCATGCTATCTCGACGATTCTGTCACAGAGGGGAAATGAGAAGGAGTGCGTACAATCAGAACGAATTGAATAGTAACGCTAATTCTAGGGCGGGCCGATACGGAAGAGCCGTATTCTTTCTTCCGTGTGCAAGAGCAGCCCTATGTATTCACCAGCGAACAATAAAGAATCGCGTCACTTTTTGTCAAGGCAGCGAACAAGCAAAGTGGTCGTGTATTTGCTCACTCTGATGACTTGATGATAGGCCTAGTACTACAGCGTTCTTTATCGGAGGTATGTGAGTCCGCTTTTTTTACAGAATCCTGTCGATAGGTTGCGTATTAAACAATGTCACAGTTAGAATGTAAGACGGCGACTTACGAATGGTAACAGCAAATAAGAGACCCCTACATTGGGTTGTATGAGCTGCGCACCTGCATCCACGTCCGCGGACGAAAGAGAAATCTGCCTTAATGGGATCTGCCACCGAAGCTTGTTAGAATTGTAATAGTGTTTTCCTTCGGCGTGAGGGAGAATCATGTATGCTGTCAGCGCGGTGTCGGTGGTAGCTATAGCGGCGTCGGTCGCGCTCTTCAACATTACCCAAATTAGCTGACTATCAGCAGCGTGTGTAGCCTTACTTCATCCTCATTTCTCCACGGGAAAGAAGGAGGACTTGTCGACGACGCGCTACAGCGACCTCATTAGCCGGCATTTGTTCTGGCGGCCTAGGCGAGTGAAAAGCGGGTACCTAACTTGGCTTTCGCTTCTCGTTGGTGATCCGTATCTATCTGGCGGTAAGTAGCTCTAGCCGTATCTAAAAAGAGCAGCAAGGGCATTGATTCGGCTCCGCCACGAGACCAACATCACGACGGCCTTACTGTTTGTACGATACAGCATGAGCCTAGGACCAATATTTGCGAACGCGGCCCTTCATACGAAAATAAGGCTGCACTATAAATTGCTAAAAACAGCAAACTGGTATTGATCATGTAGTTAAAGAAAAACTCACTGCGCGTATAGTTTTAAAGGAGCGAGGCGAAAGACTATGGCAAAGCAGAGCCGCATTAATGTCGTAACTCAGATGTAATGGTTTCGGCAAACCGTTGTTGCTTCACAACGTTACAAGACGTTAGCAATGCTGATGAGCAAGTTTATTCGTGAAACGTCTCCTCCCAACCGGTAGGCTTCTAACTGACCAGAAAGTAAGCGGCAACCACCCCCTCATAGGTCGTAGACACAACGACTATAAAACGAGCGATACAGCAAAAATAAGGAGGTCTTCTTATGCAGGGAGTTACGACGGTCCCGTGCGTTTGAACTCACCGGCATTACCCAATCTGTTGGAAAAACGCAACGTAGTCTAGAAAAGCCAGCCAGCTCCTGCTTTCTGGTCGAAAAGCCGTCTCCGCTCTAGGAATGTCTTCCGGTCGCTTAGTCAATTACCCAATCCCCTAGCTCTGATGGTCACGTTCAATCGCAAATCAGTAAGAACAGAGGGGAGAGTTACCGAGAGTTACCGCTGCATCGCTACTAGAAGAGGTTTCGACCTAAATTCCAAGTCCTCTGTCGTGGGTCGTAGGAAGCAGCGGAGTGGTACTCACCACATACGTGTACTTTCTGCCGAAGTTCTACAACGTACATTTGACACATACATACCTGGCTATTTACTTCATAAAAAACTCAAGTTATGAAGACCAAAGCCGGCAATAAGTTATAGATAAGCTATACCATTATGGAGACGGCTGAACCTGACTAGACTTAACATTATTTAATTGGCTACTCTCGTAAACGTTCGATTTTGGTTATCCCTTTAAATATATATATATATATATATATATATATACTCGTATAGGGTGTCAGCATTGTTGTGCCTGAAACGCTAGGTTAGGGTCAAGCTCGGTGAGAAAATCATTTTTGCCCATGCAAAGGGGGAGCGGAAATGCTTCGTATAAGATTGAGATAATGTTTTAATGAAATTTTTTTCAATTGTGATCTTAGGGGTGGCTGTCCCGACATACGTTTACAGAATGCAAGATTGTGAGAGAACGCATTTCTCGATTGAAAAACCGACGCATTGGGGGGAAAATTCTACATTTTTGAAATTATACCCGACCTTAGGTAGCGCAAAGACTATTGTGATATTAAGAAGAGTTTGCAAAATTATAATTTTACTTTGTTAGAATTATAATTTCACTCTTTGTCAATCAAGTCACTCGTCAAACCTGTAAGAGCTCAGAGAAAATATTTATTTACTTCAAATCTTGCTCGAACGAATGCCCACCAGCACACTGAGCCTTTTGTCTGTAGGATGGCAGTCTTCGTTAAGCAGCGCGGGCATAGATAGCGTCGGTTGGAGGCAATGACGAAGCAATTTAAAGACATGCCGGGACATAGAAGATGCCGCAACCCCAGTAACGAAGACGCGGAAAGTCACTAAATGCACGGGCAATCTGTGATATTGTGACGAAGTTAGACACGATGTATCAACAGAACAGCCAACTACTGGCGCCGTCGATGTTGACCAAGCATCCAATTCAACGTATACCGCAACGACATCATTAGCATCATCACCATCAGGCCTCCGTACTTGAATTACGTACGCGGTGATAATGCGTTTAAGCAGCGGCGAGGACAGGTGGAACAATTAAGATACCGAATGTTCGGGAAGGTCCGATTCCATCGTTTAACATTATTACTCTACGAACGCTACGGCGTCCCTTGCGTGAATAAATAGACCGAAAAAGCATGGCCTAACATCCATTCTTCGCTCGGCTGTGCTACGCGCGATCCAGTGTTGTACAGTGCGTCTTAGAATCCGTCGGACTTGATAGAAAGGGGGTAGGGAGACCTGGCTGTCTGACTTTAACCTTGTTCAACAGCGCCCGACAGTTACTGGCTCATTAGCCCTTGCAATGGTCGATGCTGGGGCGGCCCTGGCCGGTTATGCCTCAGCTCTCGCCAAGGCAGGCGACAAGATAAAGGCTTGAAAAACACAGTACAGCTGTGTGCTGCATCCAGAAAAGTCGTTTGACTACAATAGCTATTTTCATTACCACCGTAAGAGAACTGTGACGTTAATTTAGCCGCCAAGCCACCCACCATCTGTATTAGTCAACGATACAACAAGCTGCTTAGAGAAGAGAAAAATTGTGTTTTTTCCTTGTGGATTTGTGTTTAGGTGGATCCCTGAGGTTTGTGTGTGCCTAAACGGTGCAGGCGTTTGTGCATCTAATGCGCGTATCATCGCCGTAGAAAGGATAACACGTCACGAGGGCATACGTGGTAATGCAACCTGGCAAAAACGTAGGCGATGAAAGCCTCCGCCAGTGTTGCTGTTGTGATTGTTTTTGGTGCTGTTGTTGTTGTCTTTAATATTGTCGTCTGGCTGTTTTGTCTAGCGATAACGACGACAGACGCCTTTGAGGCTCGGCCAAATATCGAATGACAGCGAGGAAGCCCTTTTGGTGACAGCCTGTCAGCATGCGCGCGATAAATAGCGCGAAAACAAAGAGCAAGGCGGATAATCTGCTAGGTCAGAGGTTGCTTCCCATTCACGGGTTTAACGATCGACGTTCGTAGGCGATAGAAAGACGAGTTGTGGCCTCGAGAGCAGCGTCACGATAATCGATCAGCCACGGCAATAATATGTCTAACCGCATACCCGCGTACGCATGTCACACATCCGTTTTATTTCTTTAATTATATATATATATGTATATGTGATGGCGATGTGTTCCGCAGTATGTATACATGTGTCTTTTAGGTCGTATCCTCGAGTAGTCAAACAATGATACGTCTAACCGCACACACTCGCGTACGCATGTGACACCCCATTGTTTTTCTTTTATATATATATATATATATATATATATATATATATATTGTTGCATTTATATGATGAGAGCCGCATCTGTCGCCGTCGTTGAGTACCTTTGTTTGAAATCCATTCATTTGCGCGGGCAACCAGCGTCGGCGGCATTCAGTTCGCGCGTTCAAACCCAACGGACGCAACCGTACGATATCAGTCGTACGACAACCACTCCTCCGTCATCATCGCAGCAATAAAGACTACACAGTCAAGCCGTCAGAGAGACGGTAGCTAACTAGTAAGGCAAAGTGCTTGTGTCTTCTTCTCTTGGTGTAGAATAGTACGGTAATTCGGGGCAACAGTGACATAGACGAGAGCTTTCGGTTGACAAGATAGTCAACAATTTGGTGCCGTGACCAGGATTCGTGACTCGTCTGTGACGTTTGCCGACCGAAGTGGCTGTCCTAGCCTGCCGTACTAATGCCCCCTCAGCGGTGGCTATCTGGAACAACTTGTTCTAGCGTTTACACATGCTAAGCCTACCGCCACGACTTCGGCGCGTTTAAGCTTAATTCTCGAAGACATCTAGTTGATTCCGTCGCCTCGTAGACTGTGTGAGTGAATCCAACAAACGTTTCGGAAGAGTTGGAACTCGGCGTCATGATGAGTACTACCGATGACGACAACTCGCTGGCTTCGCTGCGGCGAGCGCGTGACCTAGAACGCCGGCAGCTATCTCGAGCAGCCGAGAAGGCGAAACAGTGGGACAGCGATGTATCCCGACCGGACAGAAATGTGATAGTTGACTTGATATCAGTTGTGAAGCAACGTCAACAAATAATACGTGAACTGGATCTACAGGTGTTTGCGAATAGGTCGTTATCTGATGTAATGTTAGAGGAGGAGGAAGCTCACTGTGCCGAGTATAGTGACATGGCGATGACGACACTCGCCATCCTGACTCGACTGGTTGGTGGCTGCAGCACAGCAGTGCCTTCTACTCTGACGCAGTCGTTATATCGAATACCGGGGGTATTCGCCCAGCGTCCACGACTTGGTTGGCTTATTGGTGGCCCCGTGGAAAAGCGAGTAAATGCCACGGTGCAATCCGTCCAGGGGCACTGCTGTTCGACCACTCCGACCCCGTCCGTTGGCGACATCGAGAAACTGCGGTCGCTTGACAAGCTTGGAATAGAGCCATCTACAGAGACCCGCTTAACTAAGGAAGAAGAGATCCTGCGAATGTTGTTCGAAGCAACAACCCAGCATCGGGCCGTCCGCTATACGGCGACTGTTCCGGAGAAGGATAACATCGCAAACCTAGGCAATAACAAGACCGCGTTGCCACGACTCGATGCTACACTCATCAAGCTGAAACGTGACCCTGATAAGCACGAAAAACATAACGACGAACTGATGACCTTACCCCGCAGCCGGTATGCCGAAGAGGTTTACGACTCCCAGGCTGAGGGACCATCTGAGCGTGACGAACCCAACTATTTGTCTCACCATCGCGTCGGCCCCTACGAGAGGTCTCGAACTGTAGAAATATCCGCCAAGCGGTTGCTGCAGCGGGTTGCTAGAATATTTGATCCGGTTGGATGGATGTTACCGTTTGTGCCACTCGGTGAAAATGAAATTGCCGTGCCAGAAATCGCGCGCTCGCGATTTAAGGACGGGTACTGGGAGGGCCAAGTCTTAAATGACCTGGCTACTCGAGAGACGTACAGCCACCCTAACAATGGGATCGACGCCCATGAGCTGCACGTATCTGCTGATAGATCTGAAAGGGTTTATTCTGCCGTTGCTTACATTCGGACGTTGCACGACAGCGGCTCAGCCGACGCGGCTCTCCTGATGGCAAACTCGATAAAGGCCGCCCTGCACACATCGCTCCAAAGAAGCTTGGTCAGTTTTGAACTGTTCCGATTAATTCGCGGCCAATCACCTACGCCAGCGGTGACCCTGGGGAGCTTCGCGCGATCACGCCTGCTAACTTCCTTCACGCCGCGACGCCACAGCCGTTGTGTGCCGCACTTCCACTCGACCCACTGAGAGGGACGGTGCCTATCGGTGACGGTCCAACTCGTCCTGATCTCAACCGCGCGACCATGGCCATGACTCGCTATCTTAGGGACCACTCCGTTCGATGGAACCGCGAATATCTGCTTCAGCTACGTTCTGCCAACACTGACAGCTCGGTAGATAGTCAATTAACACTTTTCGATATGGATTACGCGCCTAGAACGGCTATGAGGTTATAAAACGGGGACCGTTTTCCCGGGGAGTGTTGCATTTATATGATGAGAGCCGTATCTGTCGCCGTCGTTGAGCACCTTTGTTTGAAATCCATTCATTTGCGCGGGCAACCAGCGTCAGCGGATTCAGTTGGCGCGTTCAAACCCAACGGACACTACCGTACGATCTCAGTCGTACGACAACCACTCCTCAGTCGTCATCACAGCAATAAAGACTACACAGTCGAGCCGTCAGAGAGACGGTAGTTAACTAGTAAGGCGAAGTGCTTGTGTCTTCTTCTCTTGGTGTAGAACAGTACGGTAATTCGGGGCAACAGTGACATAGACGAGAGCTTACGGTTGACAAGATAGTCAACATATATATATAGGTTCTTCGTTTTTCTTTTATATATATATATATATATATATATATAGGTTCTTCGTTTTTCTTTTATATATATGTACAAAGGTTCTCCCAGAAATATTTTGGAGGCCATATAAGGAATTGTAGAGCTCGTTAAAGCAAGTCTTTTTTCTAATAGCACATGGTCTCTGAGGAGTCTTGTTTCGGAGTGAGAGTGAAAATACTACAATATGTGACACTGGTGTTTTTATATATTTGTTTATTTCGCAATAACATTGCATTTCAAGATGTTACATAATTACAATACAGTTCATTATATACAATTTGAACACTTTAGCGACCGTCCCATCGGGCGAAAAAGTGCAAAGACCGCCGATGGGGGTGGCAGCTCGCTACGTGGTATTTAGCGCATATCTGCGAGCAGAACCGGCAACGACATTGATCGCTAACTTGGTGAAATCCTTTGGTCGAACACACCAAGTGATGATAGCCGTGCACAATGTACCTTGTGTACACGTGCCGGCTAGTGCATGCCATTCCTTCCCAAAGCTCCCTGGCGAGGTACACATCTAACTGCGCGACCTCTGCCGAGGCCTCGGTCACTTTTCCCTGCCACTCCAACAAAAATTGCTGAAGTGGCCCTGTAATAGGTGACCTAAGCCTGACTCTGATTGTTTCCACTGTCGGCCCGCAAACCGCCAGCAGGTACACGAAGCGGCTTCTTGCCGTCTGCGGCAAGCAAAGAACCCGCTTCATATATATTGTGAAACATCTCTCTAGCTGCGCAAAATTTGCCGCTGAGAGATGGTCCCACACCCTGCCAAGGCTGTAGCTCAACATTGGCACAATCTTAAGCTCAAAAAGACGCACGGCCGCACTCAGAGACAGTCGTCGAGGGTCTCTCACCTCTGTGTGAATAGAGGCAATAGCCGCTCGACGTCTGTCGCCGATGTGCTGGGTAAAGGTCGTTCCCGTATAGTGTAGTCTCAGACCCAAATACGGGAAGTAGTTGACAAACTCCAGCGGTTGGCCACAACAGGGTATTATGTCTGCGGCAGCCAATCGACCCCCACGGCGAAACTTCATGGCTTTCGTCTTCCGCGACTTTATTTGAAGACCCTTACGGTGAAGGTAACTTTCTACGTCGCCGACAATTCGACGAATGGCACCGCGGTCCCGGTGGGCCACTACGATGTCATCCGCATACATGACAACGACGGCGTTTCTAAACTCCTCCCGTACATGGCGGGCTAGGTCTGCGATGAGCAAGGAGAATGCCAGGCAACTGAGAGGGTCCCCTTGAGGGGTCCCTACGTTTTGACTCAGCTGCAAGGTGTCCTCGCCCCTTACGTTTACTTCAAGGCGGTCTTCAGCAAAGAAGCTGGAGAGCACTCGTAGAAAAGAACCACCCACCCCAGCATGTCGAAATGAATCGACTAGTAGGTGACGGGGAGCTTTGTCGAAGGCCTTGACACAATCAATAAAGACGGCGTACAAGTGACCCCCAGGCACAGCCAACACCCGTTCAACTTCCGACTGGAGTACGTGGATTGCGTCCTGTGTACCTCGACCCTTCCTGAATTCGAATTGCTCCGCAGGTAAGGCCTTCTCCACAGTTGGAAGCACCCTCGAGATAATCAACTTAGCGAAGATTTTCTTGAGAGTGCTTTCCGACGCGATACCCCGGTAGAGATTTGGATCGTCTACATTGTCACCGTTTTTGGCCTTGAATAGCAGAGTAAGCCTGGCCTCGTGCCAAACCTGGGGTATGTGTCCCCCGCTGAGTATCTGATTAAACAGCTTACAAAGCTCCCCTGCTAAAACATCGGACGACTCAGCCCAATGTTCGTAATAGATCCCATCAGGACCACTACTCTTTTTCTTGGGTAGCCCGCGCAAAATCTGCACAACTTCTTCCACCGTAAACGGCGAATTCAAGTGGTGCTGCTCCAGAGTGAGCGGTTGCTCAATAACTGGGTTAGGCGCGGGGGCGTTTGCATCGAGCAGAAGGGCTGCCGCAACTGCTCCTTTGTCATGCTGTGCATGCTTTTGTTCAGCCGGCGAACAATGTAGACATGGGGTCGCGCTCTGCTCTCTCAAGCAAACGAAACTCCTCCTCCTCATCATACCGGCGCTTATTCTCCACAAGCAGTTTCCTGTAGGTTGCTCTATGTTGGCCATAGAGCGCCCTACGATCAGCAACTATCTGGGGGTCGGGGTGTAGAGCCCGTGCTCGGCGCAGGTGCCCCAAGACTTCCCGACGTTTTAAGTAGCAGGCCTGTGTAAACCAGGGACGCGCCCGCCTTTGTCTGTACTTCTTCTTGACTACAGCCGTCTTTACAGTGGCCTCCAAAGCGTGGTTGCTTTGCTCGATGTCAGAAGTTGATCTCAGCAGCTCTAACTCGCGCGTCAATACACGCAAATCTAGCTGCCTAGACCAGTACATTGTCGGCTGCCGACTAGAGGCGCGTCCCTAGCCAGGCAGACACAGAGACGCCAGCACCGGCAGGTGCTTCCGTGCTGGAATATTAAGTACCTCGCATTCTTGAAATTCCGTCGGATGTTGAAGGTTGTGAAACAGGAGGTCGATAGTGCTTCGTCCACTCTGGCAGACGTACGTGAATTTATCACGCTCATTTGCGCAATGAAGGCCTCTATTTTCTAGAAGCTTTATAAGCACATCGCCCTTCCTGTCGGTGGCGCCACTATCAATCCGACAGTTGAAGTCGCCGCCGACCAGAGTGGGTAGCTGGAGGTTTAGTCCCGCTAGTCCAGCACTGATCGCATCGGCAACGTCAACATCATCGTAATGAGGTGGCAGGTAGAACAATGCGAGGTTGAAACTACCTGAGGTGAGTGTCATACAACACTCACCTCGACACACACATTGCATTTGAGGTGACCCTGCTCGTAAATAGATTGAAAGTCCACCTACTGGTCTTCCCCGCCCTCCCTCTGGAAGACTCGCTCGCAGGTGGAAACCTCGCATTTCGTTGAAATGCAGTTTCACTCGCATAAAAGTTTCGGTCAAGAGTACAATGTCCACACCTTCGAACAAACGTTCTGGTGCTAGCTGTAAAGCCCCAGATAAACCTTCACAATTCCAAAGCAATAATTTGCAGCTGTGAGCAGCATGCAGCTGCCTTGACAGAAGGCGTCATTGCTGTCTAGCTGTTAAACCATGCCCGTCAGTAAACTCTTCGCATACCCTAGCCTGAGCCGGCGGAGCCCCCAGGCAGCGCCGGAAAATCACGCCTTTCGGCCAGAAGGCGCTACTTGAAACGTTACTAAAGTCACTATCACCAAAGGCCACGTAGAAGACGGAGTCCGGCCGGGAAACTGAGTTTCCAAATAGCACGCACTACAGTATGTCTCCCGGTTAGCCAACCACGCAGCTGTTCTGCCGACGTTTTCCGGCTGAAGCCGTCCAAACGGAGAGCTCTCATGGGCAACACACGGTTTTTACACAGTGTTAGCTCACCCAGATCTATTTCAGCACTTCCTGCTCGAAGAGGACGGTGCCTCTTATTCGCGTTAGTTTCGCGTTTTTCTGCTGCCGTTTGCTTGTAAATTTGAAAGGCATCGCTCGGCCTCGGCCCCCCACTGGTGTTTTTGCCAGACATAGGAGCACAAAATGTGCAACTGCGAGACGACCAGAATAGAATTCGCAAAAATTAAGTTCTTTCATTAGCTTTCACACCAAATACGTCAAAATCATTATCTTACGACCACTCACAGCGCTGAAAACTAACACATTCAGTCAATCAGCGCACATTTAATGACGATCATTTTGGTACCAAGTGTATGGCAATGAGAGCTGTGGTTGCGGAGTGATTCTAATTTTTCAGCGGGATGTCCAGATTAAGTGCATGTAAAATGACTATGTGGCGGCGCGCTGCAGCTGTCGCACGGCACGTCGGCAGTAGTGAACGTCGTCACACAGTCGTTTTACATGCATTTAACCTGGACATCTTGCCGAAAAATTATAATTAATCCGCAGCCAAAGCTCGCATTGCCATAAGTTTGGAAACCAAAATGATTGCCAGGATCGTGTGTTTGCCTGAATGTGTTAGTTTTGTGCGCTATGTGTGGTCGAAAGGTAATGCTGTTTCAGGTATTTGGCGTGAAAGAATTCCTTTGGAAGGAAAAGCATTTTACTACGAACACGACGGTGTATTTAGTATCTGTATAGAAGAGCTGGTTGTCTCGCAATTGCTCATACTATGCTCCTATGTCAGGGAAAAACACTAGTGTCACAAATTGTAGTAATTTCACTCTCACTCCACAAGACTTCTCAGAGACCATGTCCCATTAGAAAACATTTTTGCTTTAACGAGCTCTACAATGCCTTATATCGCTTCCGAAACATTTCTGGGAGACCCTGTATATAGACATATATATATATATATATATATATATATATATATATATATATATATATATGGGTCTCAAAAAAGTATTTTCGGATTGGCGCTGGCGCGGCTTTCACAGCGCCCGCCCCGGCGCCTAGGCATAGATCATTGGCTCACTCTTTGTTGTTTTAATGTGAAAAAGAGCGGGAAATCTGCTGGTCTCAACCATTTTGATATCTGTTTAACCGTTTGTTTGTAAAAGTGCTGCAAAATGGAGGTAGAAAAATGCCAAACTCAGGCGATTCTACTCTATAAGTTTAAAAATTGACTGAGTGCAACGCAGGCTCACAAGATTTGAGAAGTTCCGAAAGGGAAATTTTAACCTCGAAGAAAAGCCTAGATCAGGAAGGCCAAGTGTTGTCAGTGAGGAGGTTTTTCGAATAAAAATCCAGGAAAATCCCACTATAACTACTGTGGAACTTGCCGAGGAGCTTCATATTACCCAACAAGCTGTAAGCACAGCTTTAAAACGCCTCGGAATAACTTCCAGGCTGTGCGAATGGGGAGCTCAGCGACTTTAACAAGATGACGCGCATACGCGTCTGCACTTCTTTGCTCAGCAGGCATTAAAAATCGTTTTGTAACCTGCGATGAAAAATGGGTCTTCTACGACTCTCCTCTCAGGAAAAGGTTCTGGTCAAGTAAACCTGGCACCTCCGTCACCCAGCCTAAAAAGGACATACACGCAAACAAGGTTTTATTGTGTATTTGGTGGAACGTGGGCGGAATAGTGCACTGTAAACTTTTACCGCGTAACCAGACGATAAATACGGCCGTGTGCTGTCAACAACTCGAAAAGGTTCACGCAAAACTAAAGCAGTCGTACCCTGCATTATTTTTAAGGAAGCGTGTTCTGTTCCACTAAGACAACGCAAGGCCCCACGTGAGTAGGGAGACCCTTTCGAAAATGTCTTAGCTAAAATGGGAACTTTTGGAACATCCACCGTATTCCCCCGAGTTAGCACCATCTGATTACCACCTATTCAGATCGATGCAAATTTTATTAAGTGGTAAAAAATCACTTCAATCATACACGTGCGTTCTGGACTGGAAGAATATTTTGTCACTAAAAACCCAGACTTTTACAGAAAAGGAATCAAAAACCTTGTAAATCGTTGGGCAGAGGTTGTATCTTCCGGCGGAGAATATATAAATCAATAAATAAGACCTCCCGTGTCTCCTATATATGTGTTTTCTTTATAGCGCCAAAACCGAAATGACTTTTTTTTAGCCCCTATATATATATATATATATATGTATATATATATATATATTTATATTTATATATGTCTTTTTGGTCGTATCCTTGAGTAATCAAACAAGACGTTTACTGCGTTGGCTATCTAGAAAGTTTCTAATTATTCACTTGTTTAGGCGGAGCGTGATTCTATCAGTGAAATCAAATATTTGGTTTCATGTTAGGTTTGCTACCGCTTAGCATAGTAAATAGCAGAGGTAATATTTTGACTTGTTAATGTACATGTTTTGAAATTCCAAAACTGCGCCATATGTGTGCTTGCTTGGTGCTGATAAGTGGAACCAAGCATATGTTTTTCTACGACCTCTTCACGTCATTAATGCCCGTCGCGGCTATTTTTTTATATTCCTTCACCATGAACAATAAATAACTAAAATTTATTTGCAGAACTCCAATGTCTTACGTTTGAGTTCTACAAAAAGAAACACGTATCTAGAGTAATTAGAAAATACACATATTTGCAGCGTTGCAATCGTCTATATCGCAAAATTAGGAAACTACCTTTTCACTACCAGAACACAAAGTTTTACAGAAGTGATTGACCGTATCTTCTAAAGAAGAGGTCCCCCGGTGAGTGAGCACATGACAGTTGGAGTTATTTACTACAAAAAGAACTTCGAAAGTTAGTCAATGACTTACCGGTCTTCTAACTGTCGCAGTAAGAGGCAACGAGGCCTCCGATGGAAGGGGGAGGCAATCAAGTAGCCTAATGATAACTTTAAAGCGTCGTAAAGTTGCGATTGATGAACCTCAGACACTTCTGGAGATTCAAGAAACTGCGTAGGATATCCCCGATTCTGAACTTTGCCGGAAGTAGTGAGCGTTGAGCGAGATATGCCTGCTGGTTTAGAGAGCTAGACCTGGAAAATCATCGCATCGCCCTAAAACTATCTTTAAAAAGCCATTTTTTAATTTTAGATTATCCCCCGTCTCATATGGGCCTGGAGTTGCCGTGCAGCATATATTTAATGTACCCAGGGCCAGGATTTTAGTTATTGTGGTAGCATGGCCTCTGACTCTCAGTGAGATGGTTTAACTCGTAAAAAATGGCAAAAGCCCGGTAGATGGCAACCATTACTAGTGCACTAGCCCCCCTAAACCACGCCTGTCCTCGCATCACCCTACTGCACTATAATACCCGTTACTACAGCCGCAAAGGACTCGGGAAATCTTTTGTGGTTCGAGGGCCCTGCACTGAGCAGGATTGCTGGTTGCAACATTGAACTTCTTATGAATTGCGGTTGCTAGATTTTGACTCTGCATTTAATGCAGAATTCCAGTCTTCATCAGTAATTTTTGCCGGCGGAAAAAAAGCGATTTCGGGACAGTAAACTGCCCACTCAACATGCCGGCTACGACAGTTGACATGCTTGGGGCTATATATGTCAATATTAGGTGATCGCTAGTGACGCACTTTAGATAAACGAAATTCATCAAAAAACGGGTTGGTCTTTAGGCAGTTGAAGCATCACTAAAGTGACCTATAAGACCTGACACTCGCAAAAAGAGGCTTGTCGAACGTCAGACTGGCACTGGTACGCAACAACCTGACGCCCGTTCTGGAAGAGTAGAGGCAGCTAACGCGTATGGCTACCGGTCTCAATCCCACACAGATTTTCTCATCTGTAAAATTGGCGCTAATGCCAGTCGTTCTTGTTCTGCACGATGCTAAGGTCGCACAGAAGGCCGCCACCGGCTCACTACCCAACTGATAGATCGACATAACTTCCTATGCAACGTCAGGGAAGGGGGTCTACACAATACCCCCAGGAAAAGAGACGTAGCTCACTGAAAAACCAAAAAGTGTGCATTCCCAAAAGTTTTCTTGGTTTGTTGTCGAGTGATAGGCGACGAGTCACAAACAATCAGCGGACATTATAATTCTATTAAGTTTTTGGCTGATTAAGTTTTGAGCGCGCTATAGAGACATGCAAAATCGGTGTTGAAAGGAATGATGTCTCCACGATATATCTGGCTAGATAATTGCGGCAGCCAATTGTCGTTGACCCGTAAACTTTTATAACTATGCTGTTAAGGCTTAGTCTTATTCACTGTACCTTGGGAATTTGCGTACCGATTCCCTTTAAACTTGGACTTAAAAAAAACGTCTAATTGAGTTACTACGCAGCTAAATGGCAGCAACATTACTTAGTCTACGCTGATGCTATGTATACAAACAACTGGACCAAATATAAGAAAAATATTCACAGTATAAGTATGTTGAGCTACTAGTAATAGCCTGCTTATGTTTCGGACTCAGCATCCTTATTAATTAGCTCTCTCCTCTAACTAGCTCTGGCTGTCCTGTAGTCGTGGCTTATCGGTTGGGGAGATTAGCAAAGTTCGATTTTGCCAAGCGTTTATACCAATGGAGAGAAGACTAATCTTACTTCGAATGTTAATGGAAGCGTTTCTGAGTATTTGTTTTGTTCTGTTTATTATTCTTTCTCTTCGTCGTTGTGTGTCTCGTACTTATTTTGTTTCGTCTGTTTTTCATTTGTCCAGATGAGACGATGGTACTCCAAGGCAGCAGCCGTAGATGATCGCCAAATGACGACAAATCCGGAAACCTTTCCCAAATACTACTAACGAGCAAGAGAGAGACAATGCAGGAGGGAGAAATATAATCGCCAGGCAATATAGATAAAATAACTGAGATCGCAACAACACAGCGCAACCTAATTGGAACTGGAATCACCACTACTCCGCGCCTTCATGCTTGAGATCACACACGCGGCCAGAGGGTCTTGCGGTCACACACGGATGCGAACGCCCCGTCTAGTGATACTGTCCTCATTTCTTCTATGTGTATGTATAGAAAAAAAGAGGGACATAAAGTAGAGGAAACGGGAGCAATTAAACGAGTCATTGGGGGTTATATATATATATATATATATATATATATATATATATATATATGTATATGTCCTTTCTGTGCAGTAAGTTGCGGGACAGGCGGAAGAGGTTGCTGCGTACTCTAATGACCAGACCTTTCAGCTCTACCGAAAAAGCCTTATTTTTAAGTGCGCTCTTTCTCTGAGGAGAACAAGCGAACGAAACAGAAAACGAGACAGGACGGGGATGTCGACCCCTAGCTATATTGTCTCATCCCCAAGGCAACATTCTGCATTTAAAATTCCCAAAAAAGTCCCGCATCGTGCAGGCGCACGCACGTCTGAAAAATTTCAAAGTAAAAGAGTGGACAACGAGCTGTGTTGGCGTATGTATAGATATATATATATATATATAAATATATATACGAGTCTCTATCTCAAGCAGTATGGGACTCGAACAGTTAAATGTTACTTCGTTAAGACCCATACCCACTAAACGCACACGCACACTTTCCCCTTAAGTTCGCTCTCTGATAGCACAAATCATCATTGAACAGTACCATGGGCTATCAGGACAAGTGGCGAGCGCCCTCTCAGATCAAATGGCTAGGTCGCCCACAAGTTCCCGCACTTGTTTAACACTTGAAAGTCCGGTTTCTTCGAGTTGCACTTCTCTGCGGCTCCTCTCGGATTGAAACTGTGTCTGTTTTACTTTGCACTTTTCGTATTTCACCTGGAGGACCCATTTTCCGTAGCTGCTCTCAGGTTTCAGGCCTGCGTGGTAGGGACGATGTAATCTGCAAACCCTATTAGGCTGACCCGAGGTGGATCGCTGACCTCGTGGTGCGGAACAGCCTCTCTGGTCCATTTTTCTTGGACGTGTCTGCCGTTAACCGTGCAGCCTCTAAGGCCGAACACTGTAGCAGTGTATTACTTGAAGTGTACTCGCGTGCATCTTTGCAGAACACGTATGTCGCCGACGGAGCCTTTCCAATTCGGAACAAGTACGAGTTGAAGTTCCCATGTCCTGTGAGGATTTGGGTGAAGTGATAGGTAAGGTTCTGGCGTCTCTATCCAGACCTAAATATCTGGCTGCAATACGCGTAGGAATCCTCTAGGACCCTCTAGGGGTTGGCATCACACTGGCCCTGCCAGTGCCAGGGCAGCATTTGTGCTGACTGTGCGGTATCCCTGGATTGCCCTCAGGGATATTTCCCTCTAAGTCCATTGTAGCATCTGTTTTGATTTCGTTCGTCTTGAGAGTCGCCCTTACCCCCAATCTGGCACTCTAAATAATGCTAGTGATTCTACAACCATCATTAGCAGTGCCCTCGTGCGAGCCGTGGGTCATGGATATTCGGCTATTACGCATATTGCCCTGGCTGCTTTCGTTGTCTTTTTTTGTGACTGAGGCCATCGTAGCGTCCGGTGTGACCCCGAAGTAGAAGGCTTTTTTTTTTACTTATGAAATGTTCTGGCCGACAGGCTGTAAAGTAAACGGACCAATTATTTTTCTCCTTGTGAGAAGTGTTGCTTCGCTCTTTGTCCGGGGCCAGTCTAAGCCCCCACTGCGTGTATCCACTCTGACGTCTTTTGTCCCTAACTATCTTATACGCTTTTCTTTGGGAGTCGTCCTCGACCTTGTTGGGGAGCTTCCTCCAGTTCCTAGTCTTGCTGTCGGCTATAGCTTGTTTGAGTAAGACTTGGTTTCTCCGCTAAACGCTAGCAGTGTATGTATGCATGCGTCTGCGTCTCGGTGTTTCCGTTTGAGAGCACGCCTCGCTTTGCAGTTTTTTCGTTCCCTTCGTTTGTCCACGATCTCCTGCGACCACCAGTATTTAGGTGAGATGCTTTATCGCCTAGGGTAAACGCTATTAGTACACGTTGTCTTGCACACCTCTACAACGAGTGCGTGGAGGTCGTCTGCAGTTTTAGGGGGCTAGATAGAACTATTATTTTCCTTCCAAGTTCGTTTTTGGGAGAAAAATAATAACCTGTGATTTCGTCTGTGTATTTGAATCGCTTCTGGGGGGATGGGGAGGGGGCCTGATCAGAGGTTATGAATTCTCAGCCTTGTCTCAATGCAATAATGGTCGCGGAGGTTTTCCTCGTTTACTAGAACATTCCAGCTTATAGCTTTTAGTGCCCGGATGTCGTTGCATAACGTGATCTCTATGAACGACTCGCTGCCGTGGCGGTGGAACGTAGCTTCTTTTCCGCCGTTTAATACTTGGAGATCGAGTGATACCGCCCATTCTAGCAGAGTCTTGCTCCTTCTTTTGACTCTGGGTGATCCCCAGACTTCTGACGTTGAGCTAAATATCTCTGTTATTAGTACACCGTTTTCGGGCATTGTGTCGCCAATCGATTCCACGAGGTCATCTAGGAATCGTTCAAAACCTTCGCGCAAGCAGTTGGGACTAATGTAGTCAGAGAAAATTCTGCCGACCTTCTTTACATCAATCCAGCAGAACTTAAATCCGAGTCCTCTCTGAAGCACCTGTGCTTTTTTTTAGTTGTGGAGCGCTGTGTCCAGCGTCGGGTCCTTGTCCCACGTATCTGATTGTTGGGTTTTCCTTCTGCTGGGTTCGCTGAAGTCATCAGTCTTTCCTCTCCCTGCTATTTCTTCTGTCAAATCATAGGCCGGTCTGCTCCTATTGCAGTTGGCCTGAACAATGCTTATTTCGCCTAACATTTTTGTGCGGAGAAGTCGCGCTGAGTCAGGCCTCTAGCCGCGCTCTTTGACCCCTATGTCTTTCATTCGTAGGGTCCCTTTAGACCGTGACAACAGCCTGCTCCTCGGTCGGTCGTGGGCTCCCTCTCTTGGCTCTACATATCCTGTCTTGTTCCTGTCAGCTTGCTTCACAGGCGCTTCTGCATCTTTCCATTAAGAAGTTGGATGTATTAGGGGCATGCTGTAGATCTGGTTTTGCGACTTTCGTCGTTACAGACGTAGCATTTAGGGAGTATCGCCCTACAATTACGGGCAAGATGGTCCTCCTGCTCACAGCGCTTGCATTTCTGCTTATCTACCTTCATATTTTTACATGCAAAGGCCGTTGCGCAATATCATGGTAGTTGTAGCACGTGGGAAGGGTTATCCATTCCTCAACTCTCCAATTGCTTTCTTCAACGGTCACAATAATCGTTGGCAGCTTTCTTCGAGCTCCACACCTTGTTAAGGCGACCAAGTATTGCCAACTGCCTGTATTTCGTGCAAACGTTTGAGTCTTTAGTAATTTCCGGATAACCTGTTTTGTGAACTGCGCCGTTAGTAACGAGGTGATTCTAACAAAGGACAGTTGCTGTAGGGCCGCTGTACTGCCTGGTGCCGATTTTTTCTCCCGTCTTTTGTCTGAGGAGTAAGGTGCTCAATGAGGGCCGTGTCTCTTTCTGGGCGGCTAGTCCCTGCAACTACAAAGCAAAGGCGCAGCCTTTTCTTTCCATTTCTTAGCCATTTTGGTGATGTCTTGACTACATTCTGCGCATTCGTCGGCCTGCTTTTGCAGAATGGTTTGCTCCTCGGCCGTTTACTTTTTAAATTTCTTCAGTTCCCATACCGCCTTATCTAAGCTGATAATATAATAGCCGCTTCAGTATCCGCCTGGGTATGCTTATTTTGTAGAGCCTTCAGGCGTTTTGTATCTGCCTCTAGGTCCTGTAGAGATTTATCTTCCCTATTTAGAGCGCGCGTTTCTCCATGGAGGACCTTCTCGCGGCCATGGTCTTGCTGATTTTGCAGCTCGGCCACTCTCTGCCTTTCCTGGGCCCTTAACAGGTTTGTGTTCTGCCTTAGTTTTGGCTGTAATTGACAGCCAAGTGATCGTTTTCCGGAGTGCCTAAGATTTGCAGGGCTTAGTAAGTAGTGTATCTCAGTGTAGTCACGACTAGCTGTTTCTGAGCTACATTAGCTTTTCTAAGGTCCAGCCAGAGAGCACGGCAAGTTTTACCTGCCAGATCGCTACATATGTGTTTCGCAGCCGATGCTGATGTTGCTTAAGAGAGGCGGGATTCCTCTACTCTCCGTGCTCTACCGTGCTCATGTGCAAGGCTCCACGTGGTCTAAGGGGCACTATAGCGCTCCATGGCAAAGACAAACTAACCCTTTTTCTTTCGTTTTAAGTTGCAGTTTGCTAGCCTGATGTAAAGACTCCGACGCAAACGTGTTTATCAAGCTCAGATAGTGCATAGTACGTCATCTCCGTGCGTTCTTTGTGGTATGCAAAGCTGTGGCACTTGCCCATCATGCAACAAACCAAAATAATCTTAAGTAAAAATGACTATATGCGCAATCCCTAAGTAATTTATCAGGCAGGCACCAAGTTGAAGTTTTAAAAGCAAACGTTTGCGTCGTGAAACGTTGTCGTTAAGGTACTTAACGCACAGCAGCGCCTCGCTGCTGATATACAAGTCCACTGAATAATGAATACTGGGTGCAGGTCGCGGTCCAACTCACTGCAGTAATGTGCGCTTAAAAGGTACTTACTTACAAAGTTTTCTCTCTCCCTCTCTAGCTTTCTCTCCATCCGCCGGACTATTTGGTCTACCACTGGGATTCACGAAAGAAAGCGCAAAACATAAGGCCGTTGGGTGTATTCTCGTTATTTCATACACCGTGTCAGTGCCGCCGTATCAGGCTCCGGTACAGCAAGATTGTTAAATACAGCTACGCTAGATTAAGCCTGTCAAGCCCGGTGGCGTGTTGCATTCGTCTGCGCCTCGCAACCGGAGGAGACACATAGGTGCGCGGGTTCGAGCCCCACCGTTGCACATTCGCGTTTATGGGGTCCGGCTATGAAGCAATGCGAAAAACAGTCCCGTTGACTTAAATCTTGGCTGAGGGTCAGCCCGAAAAAAATGCATTTATAGCATTACCGCTTAACCGCGTTCATGTGCAATCTTGCGTAATGAAGCGGCGATGGCGCTGTAGACTGTCAAAAACGAGGAAGAACCTACTCTATCTGCCTTTTGGCCCTATGTGTGGCCAACGTCACGAACAAAATTTCCAATCCAAACATTTCTTTTTGACAAGTAACCACAATGTGCTACACAGTGCAGGTCATACTATACTGTGATGTACGTAAATGGTCAGTGGGTCCACAAAAAACGGCTGTTAAGAAATAAGCTACTATTTGTGATTACTTCTAAACAAAATAACTGTTCAATTGCACTGGCACAAGCCTCTAGCTTAGGGCGCACGTCCAGTTAAGATCAGGCGACCATTGTTTGACACGTCTGCATTGGATCTAAATCAATATGAACATAATAGTACTCTTTTTGTTTAAAGCATTGCTGTATATTGTAATAGCTTTACCTCACACAACTTGTCATTTTATACCCAACCAGTAGAGGAGAAATAACTAGTGTCACATATCACTACTGACGAATGCTTCTCAAGCGGAGTGACAATGCGTACACTATAGCTGCATTTATTTGACGAAAACGAAACAGTTTTAGAGCGGGTCTCACACGCTTTTTGCAGCTAATTCAAACATCGAATGCTCTTGTTTTCTTCTTAGGGCGACCGGCTTCCCTCGGGGCTAGAGCAGCTCTAAGTGTCTGATTTCATACTAGACCGCTACAAACAAGCGATTGTACCAATTAACATTGAGACATCCACAACACTTCTGGAGCTTCACGCGATAAAGCTAAAGCGCACCGAAGAGGACACTTGTTGTACATGGCAAGTATATGTGAAATTATCAATATGGAAAATTCATTGCAATAAATATAATCAAAATTACGTTTTACTTAGAGACAATTATGTTAGACGACATTAAAACTCAATAATAATGATGGCACATTATGACGGTACGATCATCAGTTGGCTCTCTCCTTATTAGAACAACCTGTACAGGTGTTGCACCGCTCGACGAAGTGGTCCTTTGGAACTGTCGGCTTCGCAGGAGCGAGGCGCGTGATACCGACATTGATCATCTTTGAAAGACGTCCAAGTCGCCATTGGTGCCTTGGTGCATTGTCCTGATGGACAATTACAACATCCCTAGCTTTAAGCTTATTGCCGGACGCAGCTAGCCGCATGTAACCGCTTCTAAGGTACAAAACGTACTCGTTGCGCCACCTGCGCCAATATACGTACAAGATGATCGCCTCGAGCATCCTGTTGTGTCATGTACCCCCGGTGGCAACGCGATCGTCCCGTGGTTCATGGAAATCCTCTACGTTGCACAGAACGTGATGAAATCCGTGGGCTGCAAAGGCCGTAGTTAGATGCCGATCTTTCACCCCGCAAGCCCTTCACCCAGTGCTTTTTATATCTGCTGTCCCATAAGTCCTGTGTCTACGTCACTAATTTATAATTATATATTAGTGAGAATGAACGGCAGAAACTTACTAATATATAATTATGACCGCATATAAGCGCCAAGGGCACACGTTTTGTTTAGATTCCATCGTTTTTGCAGATTCTCTGTCAGCAGTGGACAGCCTTCCAACACGTGGACCACTCTATTTGTGCACGCATTAGAGAGCGCAAAAATCCTTATTAGAAAGAAAAATCTTACCCCGTTAATTAAACACAATTTATCAATTCCCACCTCATCCCATATTAGCGAATAACAATATGTGGCCATGGGTGATATCTGTATCCCGAAAAGAGCGACTGCTACATGGACCGAAAGCATATGTGGGCATTTAATTGCTGCAGTTGCGGTGGTGGCCTTCTCGACTTTCGCATGCATGTGTGATCCAAAGCTGCTGCTTGTTTTTAATAAGATGAGCCTTAGGTATGTAAATTTGTTTACAAATTTTAATTTATTTTCTCTAAAGTTGAAGCACGCCACCGCTGGCCAGACGGCCGCCTCTTCGTTTTTCATTCATAGCTACTGTCTTTCCCAATTAACTTTTCATCTATGAATGTAGTCGATACATGACTTGTTCCAGTCTGAAAAGGCTGCAACTAAAGATTACCACATTATCTGCGTACAGAAAAATGTCGGCCTACTCCCGGGTCCAGCTCGTCCTTATTCGTTCCGGTAGCCCACCCAGAAGTACGCCCAGCAGTGGACTCAGTCCATCGCCCTGCGCGATACCTATAGTTTGAGTTAGCTAACCCGCAATGCCGATCCCGCTGTCAGTCAGCGCAGTGTTTTCTTTTGAGACGCTGATGAGCAACCCTAGCATTGCTCCCGACACTCTTATTTTTGCCAGCTCTTCAACTATCTTATCTTTTGGTGCTATGTCAAATGCCGTCTAGAAATCTACGAACACAGCATATAGGCAACTCTTCGGCCTGGGCAGCGTATCCCAGATTGCTCTGAGCAGCTCCCTAAATGCCGAGTGAGTTGACCTTCTTTTTGTTTAATCCGTGTTGTTCAACTGGTATTACCCCCTTTCTCCAAAAAAGGACCCCAATCTCCTCGCTATTATTCCTGAGAATATCTTGTACGAGCAGCTTGTTATTGCTATTCCCCTCCAAGCCTGTGGTTTCCATTTCCTTAGGAAATACTATTAAAGTCGCTTCTTTACAGGTCTGTGGAATTTCCCCAGTGTAAGCATTCATTGAATAGAGCTTGGTGCGAGAACTAGGGTAGTTTTTATGTATTCATTCCTTATTAAACAATTTCCGTGCGGCTAGTAGTACGTTAAAGTGTTCGAATTTATAGTGTGAGATAAACTATGGCAACAAATGAAACGCTTTCTAGCATCAATGCAGCTCCCTCCGGTGAGATCTTCCACAATCTCGAAGTGTAGTGCCCTTGTCACACTACGTGCAAACAAGACTATCCACACCTTTATTTCAGTCTTTCCTTAACGACACGTTAATGGCACAAGGTAATCAAGACTGACATGTTTAAACGCCGCCGTGAGGCCATCAATCCTCTCGGCTGGTAATGGAGCTTCTATTGCGTCTTCCGGTTACGCCCGCTCACGGGCACACAAGTGAATAACGCTTTTGGTTAATTGCCGTGACCGGAGAATCCAGAATGTTTGGCGAAGGTTTGTCAATACAATGGCCGTGCGCAGCTAACGCACCCCTTTTACGTGTGCATCATTAGTTATCAGGCAAGACCTAGGTGGTCATTGACAAGGAGAACAGGATGCTCCGTGGATTTCAGCAGATTGTAGCGGCAATGTCGTGAATGACTGAGTTGGTCCGCATAGATTAGCATCTTTCCCCGGCGCAACTTTCTTCGAAGCAGTCGAATATATCGCATCAAAGTGGCATATACCCGGATTGCCTTTGCCAGATACAAATATTTTGTGACATAAAAGCTGAAGATTTACGTTGCACATGCATCCGCGTTGATGGAAGCCAACTTTTGTAATTGTGCGTAGTTATTTTGCTGCCGGAGAAATGCCGGACTCTCCCGCTAAGTTGCAGAGCTGCTCAGCTTGACCATGTCGCAACCTCGAGAATGGGCAGGGTTGCCACTAACGTCAAAGTGTGCCTACTGTATGGGCGTAGAAAGTTTCAAAATCTATTTAATCTGTTGTTAATGAAAAACGTGTGCTTGCTCGGGTTGTAACTGTGAATTTGGTAAAGAACGTTCATAAAATCCGACCAAAGATGACATTTTTCTGCGCTGAGGCCTAAATGATTTGCTACAAAGCCGACAAATCGCGTTGTAGAAAGCCCCGCGACTAACTCCTTTCGCGGAGTAGCCATCGAAATAGACGTGAGCCTACTTTTGGCTGCAACGAGAACCACACTTTTTTTATTTATTTTTCATTTCATTTCACCACCATTTTTTCATTTATTTTGATACTTTTCAGATAGATTACCCCCCGTATATACACGATCACTTGCGTCGGCAAAGCCATGCAATTCCCGGGATGCTATTTGATCAAGTTCCGCTGTGTAGCAACGATGCATTTGGAAAGTCTGCAAGTGCTCAATTCACCAAACCACTTTGTCTAACACGTTTTAAAATGCGGGGGCAAATCTTAATCAAGTATTAGTTTTTGCTTGTGAGCTCCTTGTAGAATTAACTTCACTTGCATTATATATGACGATATTAGACCAATATGATCGTGAAGCTGTGCAACGACTCCCATAAGCGTGTGCTTTGTCGGTTGCGTTTTGCGTACGAATTTAATGAGCGCATTTTCTCTAAAAGTTAAAAGGTAAGCAACCTCCTTTAGAGAACCCCTAGGATATTAGATGCCCCTGAAAAAACGGCTTAAGACTCGTCATCAACAGCATTTCCCCGTTTTGTTAAGTTTCCACTGTCTTTGCCGGTATGAAGATAATCTGCTGTTGTAGTTGCAAAGCCTCTTCATTGGACTCTGCTCCGCTGAGCAAATCGTCCATAAATATATGCTCCCCGAGAGCCACAGCCGCTGCCAAACAAGATTCAGCACACTTGACTGGGTACTTCTATATGTCTGACATGACACTAAACTGTGCGTCTTTACACCGAATGTGTTACGAGTCATACGAAACATCTGAGACTGTCCAAGTTCTGTGTCTCGTGTCCACAGGAAGCACATCAAGTTACGACACTTCTTGTGAACACCTACGGTAAGACAAGCTTTGCAGATGCCAGCTGCAATAGCGATCTTAAATCTTCGAAATTTCAAAATAATTTTGACAGACGTTGGTAACCGGTCTGGTACATCGGTGATGCAATCCTTAAAAGAAATCTGTCCCCTGGTATGCGAGGAAGCAATAAACACAGACCGGACTCTATATGTGTCCTGAACCGGGTTTAGATTAGGTAGTACGTACAATGCAGTTTCACCTTCCGGAAGTAGCTCAGCAAAGCCATCCTCGATCTACAGATTAATTTATTTTGTATAGGCAGACTTTAGATCTCAGTTAGCCTCCCAAGAAGAGAGCTGAATTGTCTGTGGGAAAGACCCAATTGTTGGCGAGTTTAGATGCCTTTGCGTGGCCGGGATTCAGTCGGCACGAGTAACGCCCTATAGACGTATTATGTGTGATGCTTTTCTTAAAGCTATCCGTGAGGTTATCAAAGTCTATCCTTGGTTCAAACAAACAAAGACTTCCGTTGGCTGAATACACATGCGCTCAACTTTCTAAAAATTCTCTAATGAGATTGGAATGGATAACAGGTTTATATGACCAGTGCGTGGAATTGAAGGAGTGACGGCAAACGACCCTATTTTGGTAGGAATTATTGCCAAAGTGTCACTCACCCTCTTCATGGCACAACCATATGTTATGCGTGCCATGTCGAAAGCGCTGACTAATATACTGATATACAATGGCCCTTTTTGGCTCTTCGGCCCAATCTATAGCCACGCTCGTCCGTGTATTCTCAGAGGTGTGTAGTAGTAACTGTGTAGTAGCCGAAATCTCTGGAACCACCAACGCGTTAAAACGCATATATGCGCGCTGCAAGCGGCAAACGATACGGCCGTGAATTTTTGGAGTTGGCCAATGCGTTTTCCGAATTTATGGGCGTAACGCCATTCGTGTCCCTCTGGCTTCAACTACAACAGCTGTACGTACCTGTCGGTGATGTGCGTTCGTGCGTTCTTTACGTGGTCTTCGCTCAAAGGACTAGTTTTAGTCCTTCTGCTGGTAGTAAGTTAGCTTCAAATCGTCTTAAAACTATAAGAAGATCCTAGGCAAAGCCTTGAAATAAAAGAAATAGAATATTGACCGCCACGTGAAACATACGATTGGGCCCTGACGCACTTCGGGCAATGTCAGTATGGGTCTCCCGAGAGGCGCCTTTTTGGATCCAACAGTTCGACGGTAATGTGCGACAGCTTAAGCGCCCGAAACGCATCGTAAGAAATCGAGCTGAAATTACAGGGTTGTTGACAAGCATTTTCAACATCTAACAAAGTTTCTGAGGACTGGGGCTGTATAGGAGTTCTCTACTGACTTTGGAATGAGAGGTGCTTCACGATCTAAGAAAATTTATATTGTGACAGTTCCCTTGCCTCAAAATCTGACTTTGCAAGCTCTTCGAGGACACCATGTTTATAGATCATAACGTAAAACAGAGAAATCCTGCTATGTTTATGCTTCATATTCAGTTGTGACAAAAAAGAGCCTCAGTAGTTAGTATGCAATACCAATAACGCGAGTGTAAGAACTCCTTGTGTTCGAATATATCAGGAGTATACAAACAAACGCACAATATAGATTTACGCCTTTTATTTATACTTCATATTAAATTAAGTTAATAAATACGTTTAAGTAATATTTTGTCTAAGCAAGCGTAATGGAAAAAATATGAAGCACCTTAATAGCGCACTTCAATTCTGCGCTGGTCATTCCACGCTCCCACAAGAAGCAAGTGTCAAAGTTTTAAGCCAAGGATCCGACCGAGTTTGATCAAAAAGGTTGAATTATATACAGCGGATATTGTAAATGATATTATCGAAGAAAAGATTTTTATTAATATTTATTTGCTGATACATAAGAGGTTGCAATTATACCTGTATGAGCATATAGCCTGGCGTCTTCGATCGCGGGTCAAATGCGGGTTCTCGTAGACCCACCTAAGAGTGTTGTGTGCATTAAACACACCATGTTAGCTAAACGAAGCCTCATCCGTAAGGAGAGTAAGCGCAGAGAACCTGTCCCGTATAATCACGTCAGTATTTAGTACGTCGCTGATAGTCACTGAATCGTAGAGCTTGAATTCAATGCAATCAACCAATGTAAATATAGCCTTAGCTCTGTCAGTGTCCTTTGCATAGCAGCGGAACTAACTCCGCCATAAGCAAACACCTGCATAATGCTCGCAGAAGGTCGCTCGGCTAGTTCTTGAGGATGCGCTGTTCCGCATCTGTCTGTAAGGAGATGGTTTCTAATTCTAGACCATCCTCCGTCCCGTACGGGCTTGGGTTAACCCACTGTAAGGTATATCTTGAATGCACCGAAGGCCTGACATGCTCCACAACAGCAACATGCGCGTGCAAGCAAAGCTCACTCTCAGCGGTATGGTTTATCATATATTCTCAACAAGCATCGCCCAAAGAAAATCCGGTCAACAACAGGGATTGAACCGGCGACACCCCGGTGGATAACAGACATAATTAGCGCACTAGTCCCGTAGACCAAGTCGCCATTTTCCGGTGGCCGTCTAATGTCGCAGTAAACGGCCATGAAAGGACCCACTTGCACGTAACCGACTGTATTATATTTTTAAACGTGCGACAGTCACGTGTGAGTCTATTTAAACAACGCTCTGCGTACGGGGGTGCGAGTGATTTTTTTGCTGAATGAAACAGGTAGAAGTGCTGGCAATTATGCATGCCTTCACTTTCAATATGGCTGTCGAAAGAGCTAAGACAAAAGAAAAAACCTTACGCAGCACCATCACATTGGTATGAAATTGATGGGCATTCAATTTGCTATTGCTTGAGGATAGTGGTCTTTGGGCGTAGTGGTTAAATTGTGCACTTCTGAATGTGAAAGCTTTAACGCAAACAGAACAACATATCGACTTTTTATGGTTTTATTTAATCTGTCTATTCGCTTCTCGCTAGCTTGTGTTGGGTGTCATCCGCCGAAGACGCCGATATGATCGATTTCCTCATGCGTTGACTGGTTCTCCCGCAGACGTAGATTTCGCCCAAACATTAATCTAGGTACATACGAATATTATAGGCCCTATATATATATATATATATATATAGATATATATATATATATATATATATATATATATATATATATATATATTTATATACGTTTGATGCTCCAACAAGTGACTTGACATTGTTAAAATGAGGCAGCGTTTACGTGCCACCTTTCCGCTCTGCTGGATGGTGCATATCGTACAAACAGTATGAGCCTACCGAAATGCAATCGCTTCACACACAAAAACGTTGGTGCTTTAAAGCTCGGTGTGCGATTACAATCACATGTACACACACACGGCCACACAGACACATACATACCGTGTAGTTTGTGCTAGATAAATTTGACGGCGCGGGTCTAAATTTCTGTCTGGCTATTTCAATCAGTTGCCTCTCTTAGTTTGTCGCCCATTGCCCATAGAACTATTTACTTACTCGAGTCCTCAGAGACCGGACCTCTAGAGTTTTCGCGCAAAGATGAGCTAATTAGTCGGAGCTGCGCTCTTCTAAACGATAAGCGCCTCTCTCCCAGCATTGCTTGCTCGCGGGTTGGGCAGGGAGGTTTGGGCAGCGGAACGGAGGTTGGGCTCAGTGCGGACGTCGTCCACTATCACTTTTAATTAATTTAGATGCAAAATGAAGCTTTGCATGGTAGTCATAGTAGTAATCTGTGGTCGTAGTATTAGTAGTAGTAGTGGTAGTAATAGTACTAGCAGTCGCCGCTGTGTGGGGAGGGGGAGGGGTCAATGGGATGGGCTTCTCAGGAGTGCCCGATAGCACGGAAGCGCACATCTTGCTACCCCAACTACTGGGAGGGGTTAGTAAGCACTCGGGGGGTGCTGGAAAGACTCCAGGCAACGCTCGCTAGCCAGCGCAAAGAATGACCGTCAACTACTTAAAGGAGAGGACGTCATCGTTCGCCTCGGACGCCGCCGACGTTTTCGATGCTTCCGAACTTCCGGGGCCGGCATCGATTGTTGATTGAACGCATACGGCATACAACGCGCGCTGTTTGACTCAGCTCGAAGGCACGAGAGAGAGAGAGAGAGAGAGAGAGCGAGAGAGAGAGAGAGGGAGGGAGGGAGAAAATTATGATGTAAGCAATAATTTGCAATAAGCAGCCAAGCCGCCACTACGCACGCAGACTAATAGCACATCGTGTAGAGCACTAACTCCCACGCTATTGAAGATGTCTGCCCAAAGTGTTCACGGCGGCGTTACGCGCACTACTGTGCTGCTCGTCGTGACCAAAATCCGTACTGAAATCCACAAAGGAGAATAAATTACAGAATATTAAAAAATAGCTACTACTGGGTAAACACTTTATGCATATATATATATATATAATTTGGTCTTATAAAAAAACAATATATATATATATATATATATATATATATGTGTGTGTGAGACAGATAGAAAGAAAGCTTCTTCCCATGCTGCGGCATCTGCTAGAAAAATACTAATATTGAGGAACCACCTCCGGAATTCTGCAGAATCGCAAGCAACAATGTCTTTATACAAATAAAAAGCATTAATGTATGCATGTAGGCGCATACTGCTTCTCTATACTAGGAAATATCTACAAGTCCCATATAGATCCTTTAAAAGGTTATGCTGTTATGTTCCGCGTCTAACTCAAGGCAGGTGTCCATTAGAATTAAAATACACATTTTTCACTTATGCTTAAAAACGGGTTCTGCAAAAATCTAACTATCTAAATACTTGTATGATAGATGCCCGTAACTAGCCAAACTTCTGAAGTACATCGTAAATTACCGAATTCAAATGATCGAAAATATACAAATATTGACAATTACTTCTCATATTGTGTACAGGCTACTGAAAACGCGACTCATTTTTCTGAACCTCAGTACTCGGCACACCGCAAGGGACCGGCTCGTTTCCCACCTTATCTTAGATCAGTTAAACTGCTCAGTGCGAGTGTAAGAATCTATTAACACATGTAACATGTCATAAATTCCTTGGTGTAACGCTGGATTCCACCCTTTGCACTAAGGATCGTATAAATAATACAGTGGATCTATTGAAATTTGTAATTGTCTGTCTAAGTAGACCTTGTAACATTGAAATGTCCACACATATTTGCATCAACATATACAATCCCCTCTTGGTAGCCTACGTTAATTACGGTGTAATTTTTTATTTAACTATATATGGCACGCTTCAAACGCAGATGTCTTTGCATGTTTGGCTACAACATGACCAAAAATGTTCGCGTGTTACACACTCCTTTCAAATTTGCGAAAAATGAATTTTAACGTGTGAAATATAAACTAGGTGTAAAACTTTAAATCATTTATACCACAAATTAATAATAATAATAAATAATAATAATAATAATAATAATAATAATAATAATAATAATACGACTCTATCCGATGATATGGCAGGTTATAGAGATTTTCAATCCTTGCATGAAACAAAGATACGATCATAGAGTCGCAAACTGGCATTTAGCAGGGAGACTTATTGGGTCCAGCTCTGTTCTGCCTCGGTATCTCTGATCTGGTATCTAGCCACAAAGCCCTTTCAATGTCTGGTACCTAGCCGACGCTGTCTTGGAAGGTCCCGCAAATGTCGTGGCGAGGGACTTGCAGGCTATATTGAACTTCGAGGAACCGGGAGGACTGACCCTCAACGCGGCCAAGTGCGAGGTTTTAGCTCTCGGAGGTACATCTCAAGATCAAGCGCAGGCTATAAACAATCATGGAAGTATTCCAGGGATATCTCGTGCAACTCAGGATAACCTAGATGTTCTAGGTTCCCGTAATGCCTGAAGGAATTCCACGCGCTCTCGATGCTAAACGAGAGACCCTGTTATGGATCCGCCCACGACTGACAAGTTTACACCCGCAGGCGGCTCTGTGTCTATGGAGACACAGTCTTGGTTCACCAATATTTGTCTACATGCTACGAACATGTCAGACTATGAAATATATGGAAGGTCTTGCAACCTACGACGATATCACAAAAGACATTCTAAGTGAGATAC
>QVRM01004963.1:0-119698 GCA_003439945.1 Dermanyssus gallinae | reverse complement strand
CAGGCGGGCGTACACTGCGTTTTAACATACTATCCTATTTTAGCCTATAAGAGTGCCAATATTCTATATTTAGTAGTTGTACGGCAAACAGGCGCTCTAGATTGCTTGACATAAAGTTGACTTTTGCAACCGAAGTAGTGCGTTGCCGTCCCGGAAACGCTCAGAGCTAGTCACCAATTGTTTCCTTGAAAATTCAAGAGATAGACATATAAGCGAAAAAATATTTTAATCGCACTGAGAACAACAGCCAATCTTTTGATAGACAAGTTTAGTGTATGCTCGGAGCAAGATTTGCACGGCTAACTGCCAGACCTACAGCGTCGGCCAACAGTATCACAGCAACGTATATGGAAACGTCGCAATCAGTGAGCTAGTATTCCTCCTCCCCCCTGGGGCGTGCAATTGAATGCACATTCATGTGTAGACATATGTATACTCTTCTGTGTGTAAGTAGACTATGTTTTATGTGTGAGGGAGCGTATGTAGATGAGTTTGCTTATTTTCCACTAGCTCCTCGCCAGGTACACGCACGACCCCGATCTCATTAGATCAGCTCCACTGAGGATCTTCTTTAAGAGGCAGATTTTTCAGCGAGGCGCAGGCAAATTCTGCTGCAGCGAGTCCAATGACGTTTAGTCGCGAGGCCGACCGCCTCTGGCACGCTCATGTACTCATGTATGGTGGGTGGGCTGGCAAATCAGTTCTTCAAGAGGCGTTCGTTGGCGTCCCTCACTTTACGTCGTTGTTGTCGTTGTCCTCTTCGTCGATCTGTTCCTCTTTCTCTTTCTCTCTCTCTCTCTCTCTCAGATGGCTGGTTTATCAGTGCGGCTCTAAAACGGCTTTATTAGAGTACTGGGTGGTCCTTCGCAGATTCCGCGTATGACCCACACGCAGCCGTACACCGTAATAGCAACAGTGCCAACCGCAGCGGCAAGGGCTGCTACGGTCGCAGCGGACGCGAGCCTGGCGTTTCGCCTTTCCCGTTTCGGCCTTCTATTGCTGTGTGAAGGGCCGTCAACAAAAGGTATAGGAGAGAAAAGATAGTTAGAGCGCGAGAGAGAAAAATATAAATAGATAAGGCAAGCGATGGAAAGAGGGAGAGAGAGATGGAGAGAGAGAGGGAGTTGAAATAGAAGAAAAATAGCGTAAGAAATGAGGTAAAAAGAAAGAAAAAAAACTGTAGAAGTATAGCAGCGCCCCGTCAATGGATAACCAGTGATGACCCGCAAACAGGATGATGACCGGGGCGATCTTCAAGTTTGTCTTCGTGACGAGCAAAACACGGTACTAATAATAATAATAATAATAAAATTAATTGTTGGGGTTACAATCTATATACGTATATATGTATACGCAAGTGTTTGTTAGCATCAAATAATCACTCAAATTCAGTTGCCTGTACTGAGAAACATGCATGAGAGAAAGCAATCCTGACAACGAACCGGAGCGGAAAAAATATCGTTCAGAAGGCGTACAGACAATGGACGCAACAAGAAGCTGCTGCAGATGGTTCACTTACGTGCAACTCTAAATAAGTGGCCCAGACAGGGCTGTGTGCTAGGACCGCTACTGCTAACGGCCCTTTAGCGTTGTTGTCCTCGCTTTCCCACTGTACCGACGTGCGCGACACTAATTGGCTTTGATAGGCGACTTTTTTCGTTGCCGTCGTTGTGTCGTCGCGATGGAAGCAACCGCATTAGTGGCAGTAGTAGCAGAAAAGGAAAAAAAAACGGATAGATCCGCGCCGGGGTGTCGCTGGTCAGTAGCCGCTTTCTTGAACTTTCTCTTCTTACTCTTGTACTTATGCTATCGAAGACGGGGAATAATTGTTATATATATATATGTATATACAGGGTGTTCCTATTTGGTGTCCAAAACGCTAGGGTATGGTCAAACTCGGTGAGAAAATCATTTTTGCCAATGGGTGGAAGCCGGGAAACGTTTTGTTTAGGAGTGAGGATGAAATTTATAAAAGCAGTATTCTGTCTTTTTTCTCCTACATAGTTGTGCAAAATCTACGTTGCGGGAAGACCAGTCAACGCACAAAGGAAAGTCATAAAAAGTCGAAATGTACGTTAACGCTTTTTTGTGCAACATCGTAATTTTTTCCATTACGACCAAAAACTGCACGTCCAAAAGACTACTTTCAGGCAATAGCAGATTCAATGCCCACTACATTCGTACCAAGTGATGGTGCTGGCGTACGTATTTGCCAAGTGGACTAAGCTTTTTCGACAGTCATAGTTTGTTATGTTTTACGTTGGAAGTTTTCACGTTTCAGAACCGTAGCATTTTGCCAAGACGTTTCCGCCCCCCTCTTTCATCATTAGAAAAAATTATTCTCTTGCTGAGTTCTACCAAACCTCAAAATATGTACCTAATTTCTCATACACCCTATGCAAGTATGCATGCCTTCGCTTTTGATATGACTGTCGAAAAAGCTTAGTTACTTGGCAACTACGTAACGCGCACCATCACTTTGGTACGAATGTAGTGGCATTGAATCTGCTATTGCCTGAAAGTAGTCTTTTGGACGTGCATTTTTGGTCGTAATGGAAAAAATTACGATGTTGCACAAAAAAGCGTTAACGTAACATTTCGACTTTTTATGACTTTCCTTAATCTGGCTATTCGCTTTTTGCTACGCAAGCTAGTAATGTATACTTTATTATGCAGAATTTTCCGCCAAACACGCGGAATGATCAATTCCTTTGTGCGTTGACTGGTTTCTCCCGCAACGTAGATTTTGCACAACTATGTAGAAGAAAAAGGCAGAATAACTGCTTTTATAAATTTCATTCTCACTCCTAAACAAAACGTTTTCCCGGCTTCTACCCATTGGCACAAAATGATTTTCTCACCGAGTTTGACCATACCCTAGCGTTTTGGACACACAAATAGGAACACCCTGTATATATATATATATATATATATATATATAAATGTATATATATATCTATATATAGCGTAGTGCGTCAATTATTAAGTAATAGGCAACATCAGTTAAATTACCTTTATTATCTATTTGTTTTCATACTCGACGGAGCTTCCTTGGAACTCTGCATTTGTGTGATAGTGTCACACATTTTTGAAATCCCTTTAGAACAGCAGAAAGTCTCGAGCCCTTCAAGATTCGTATCTTCATTAGACAAGAATGTCGTTCCCACGAGACAAATCTGGCTAAAGATGCATAGAGACAAAGTAAAAGATGTGCGTGTAAATGCATATCATTTTTTAGGAGTTTCATAACGAACCGGGCTATAACCTTCTCGGTCGACCACGCAATGTTCGAACCCTTCGGCAAAACATTTATCAGGCGCTGTCCAATGACAGTTCATTGTTTTGATTTTGGCCATACATCGGTAGATCTAAGTGCCAATCGCAGTCACGAATCGGCGCCAAATGTCTTGTGGATTGCGCTTAGGATGGAAAAGCACTGCAGTAATCATAATATTAAGGTTCACCTTCTAAGATGACTACGGCGTTCTGCAATTTTACATGGTGATACAATGGATTTTTTCACAGTTTCTGGTGTAATGACTTAAGGCGGACGTTTAGGGAACGTTTTGTTTTTGATTGATATCCGGCCACAATTGAATTCTCGCTCGCGTTGATTGGTAACCACTCGCATCTCAAAATGCTTAAGTACGGTACAGAGTTTGCCTATATATATATATATATATATATATATATATATTGTTATGTTACAACAACTGCTGACGTGCTCGGTTAAATGTTTGTAAAATGTGATCGAAGCGTCGCTTTTGCGTAAAACTCTGGTTACTTATTCGACGGGTATATATATAAGTTAGGTATATCAGAGAGTGACTAGTATTTTCAGATGTGTTCTTAAAATGTCCGCCTCGCCCCTGAAATTCTACTATAATTACAAAAGAGATATCTATGTGACTGCAAAGGATTGTAGAAGCTTTGAGAAGTTTTGCCTTGCAAAGTGATCTCATTCATTGTCTATGCTATATAAATTCTGTTGGGATGGACAGCAAAAACCTCTGGGTTCAAAAATTATCTCATTGGGACCGTTTTAGTGTCCTATTCTAGTCTCCAAAAATTTGGAGCTTATTCGGCGAGGCCAGCATTTCAACATCGTGCTACAATTGGGTTCAGCAAGTTGCGTTTCCGGCAGCTCAAGCGTTCCCGATAAGGCCCGGAAGGCCTATTACGCTCGAGAAAGACCGCTTGCGCAAAACCGTGGAATATAATTATCGAGTGACTACCCGTGAATTATCCATGGCCTTTGGAGTGTGTTACACAAATATCGCCAACGGCCTTCGCGCCTTGGGTTTCGGGTCAAAGTTGAACCAGTGCAACAAAATCGGGTGTCCAGCATATTGCTCATTTTGGCTTGCCAGACAAAAGTGTGTTCATTTTTAGATCGACCTGTGACAAAGAACTTGTTTTTTCACGACAATGTGTAACATGGAAGATCCTGGTGCGCACCAGTATAATCTTCCCAGAAGAAACCAAAGAAACTTATTCATTGAGAAAGGCTTTGCTCTGTGTTGGTGGGGTGGGCATGGCATCGTCTGTCACGAGTTTCTTCTTGGTGGCCTAACGATAGTAGACACAGGTGTCTACTGTGATCAACTCGACCGTCTCTTGTCGTCCTCTGAAACAAAATACACAGTCAGGTGAGTAGGACGGACGTTATCTTGCACCAAGATAACAAGCTTCGATTGGGAAATTTTGTGACATCCACCGTGCTCACCGTGGACATCGCGCCGTCGGACAACCACCTATTTAGATGTCTGCAGAACTATCTTCAGAAAGAGAAAATCACTTCATCAGAAGCAGTAAAACGCCATTTGAAACATTCCCCGAGATACAGCAGCTAGAAGTGTTTGTTCTAATATTCGATGGGCTATCAGAAAAATCGGCATAAAATAAAAGAAATATAAAATTAATTGGGTGGCGGGTTGATAATATATAAAAGTTGATAAAAAGAATAATATAAACATATCAAAATCTAATATTATTTAATCGTGGAAAAGCTATATCTGGTGCAAATCGCAGTCTGTACGGATTTTGCCGCCTGCTTACGCTTCGCGATGTACGGATTTTACCGCCCGTGTCCGTGTTTGCTTCTATAAACCGGTTAATTGTTACACATGTAGTCCCTGCGGGCGTACTTATACGTCATCAGGTAATCAAGCACGCACACTTACTAGATTGGCTGTATATATCGTTGTTAGCCGTGTTTTTGCACGCCAACAAAGTAAGCGTAAAAACAGTGCAGTGGATATCTGATTTTCTGAGAGGTCGAACCTTCGCCGCTAAAGCTAAATACGGATGAGGGACGTGATGAGACTGTAAGTTATGCTGCTAGTTTTAGGATGTATACTGTCTTTGCTGTTTATGGACGAGATAAGACATACTAGATATACCATATACAATGTGTAGTACACCCAGACATTGCTAAAATCTATATTTCCATAACTGGTTTGGAGAGCACATAAACACTGCAAAGAACACTTTGACCGCAATGAATGGGCCTGATACTAAAAATAGGTCTATAAATGTGCAGTAATGCACATAGGGTCAACGAATCTAATTTTTGGGAGCACGACATTGAACAGATTGAGCACTTTGTATTATGTAATATAAGATTATTAAAAAATCTAAATTTTTCCGAGCAAGTTACTCACGTAATAATAATTCAAAACAAGCAATTGCTAGATATGAAGTATGATCTAACAATAATCGATCCGAGATGTTGAGGGTTTGTACTAAAACCAAAATCTAAAGCCTGCTCGCAGCTTAAAAACAGGTAAAGTGCATGATCTTGTATTCGTGGCGTATTGCCACGCTAGTGTCATGAACACATACAATGTGACAGATGTATGCATGTGCTGTTCAACATGTTACACTGCTAACACCTTTACTCACAAAAAAGAGAGAGATTCTTATTCATCTATTCTTTTTCACTACGTACCATGCATAGTGCGCATGCAGCTTGGTTTCGTTTGGTAATCTAGTGCAGATTCGATATCTCCTCGTAATGATGATCGTGATGCCATCTCATGCACGGCAGCGCGTTACCGCGGCGTTATTGATTTATTGAATTTCGAATCAGCGTAGGCCGCTGTGTTAAGTGGCTATGACGCCCACGGAGGCGATGACGTTTATGATGATGATGGCGGCCGTAGTCTGCGCGTCGAGTACCGAATTTGAGCGCCTCCTTCGTTCGGTCGCGTTCGATTGATTCAGCCGCGGTATGTTCCTTATTTCCTACGAACCCGACTTTCTCCCTATCTACCTTGCAGGCCCACAATATGAACCCCACAATATCCTGTCTCAATCTCTCTATCTGTTTCCGCACAGCTCTCTTCTCTCTCCACCTCTCCATTTCCCTCTCTCTATCTCTCAAATTTTCCTCTTTCTTTTGCTGTATCTGCCCCCTGCCCCGATGTCTCTCGACTGTAGGTCGACGTAATGCACGTACGCACGTCGTGATGGGCGGTTGAACGTGTCGACGAATGTCCGACCAATCATTTAATCAACGGACTCCAACGGGCCCGCGTTCTACAGACCGATGAATACCCACGATCGAGGGCAGGATTGACAGCAGCAGCAGCAGCAACAACAACAACAACAACAACAACAACAACAACAACAACAACAACAACAACAACAACAACAACAACGACGACGACGACGACAACAACAACAACAACAGCAACGACGACGACAACGACAACAACAACAACAACAACAACAACAACAACAACAACAACAACAACGACGACGACGACAACAACAGCTGCAGCAACAACAACAACATTCCTGATAAACGTTACCGCTGCTCGTGCCTCATTGGTCATAAGTAGGACGCCTCCGACCGGTCGCCCATTGCGAAAAGAAGCGCCTTGGGCCTGCAGCCGCTTGCGCTGATAGCGGCGAAGGGGAGGGGGGGGGGTAGGGTGGCAGCAACACATGGCAGTCGTTTATAAAGTCCTCGCTGGCGTTTGTCATCATTGCCTGTCATCCTTGCAACAGGGAACAGAGCCGTTGGATGGGGAAAAAGGCACGTCGAATGCGCATGCTGGCGTAACGCCACGACACCACTCACCAACACACAATAATGGTCTCTACATTATGTGGCTGTGGGTGTGTGTGAGAGGGTGTTTCTGTGAGTGTGTATACCGCTTCTGCCTGGCCGATCGGGTTTAGTGCGGTTTTTGTTGTTGACCCAAGCGCCCACATCTGAAAAGTGTCGCCAAAGGATAAGCTGTTGCGCAAGCAGCCGCCCAGTTTCTGGAATGGCAACGAAGACGACGACGACGACGACAACAACAACAACAACAATAACAAACAAGAGCAATAATGCCGTTCTCATCCGCAACAGCGTTGAACTCCTAAACTTCGACCACTACCACCATCTCTATTGCCCTGCTGGGAACAAAAGCGCCTATTGTGGCTACATGTTGAGCTGGGAGAAAGCCAAGATTTACAATCTGTTTGACGCTATGGCACAGCATGTTATTGCAGCAACTCGTACAAGCAAATGTCACGCCGGTTGGCATGTATATATATATATATATATATATATATGTACACATATATACACATATATTTTGCGTTTGTGGAACGATAAAAACTCGGCCTGTGCATTTCTTGATCACATCCCTCAGTAGTCACCTATCTTTGTCATTCATGGGGTACTACACTGGAAAAACATACGCTAGAATGGTTTGACATAAATATCGAATAATTGTATATACAGTGCAGGAATTTTACCAATGAAGGATCTGAGGATCCAGATGCACGTTTCCGTCGTCTTCAGCATGATTTGTTCAAACTACTCAACCAATTTCATGTTAGATGTCATAGTTATACCTAAATTCCGCATAGCAGTTACATTTTCGAGTAAAACACAGTTGATGGCATAAACGTGGTTGTGATACTTCTTCCAAAGTGCATTACGTTGCACTTTGGGACCGACAGTTTCAAGTCAAGTTTATATGTCCATTCATAGAAATTGTCTATGCATTTCTGGATGCGTCCACAGTCTGACATAGAATTGGCGCGTGCATATATTTTTACGTCATCAGCGTACACCTTCGTCGATACCTCATCGGTACTATAGACAAATCGAGTTTGTATACAAAGTGTAGCAAAAGCGTCCCCGACCTGTTCCTTGCGGACAGCCTTAGATTACCTTAGCAGGAGATGAAATGCAGTCGTAGCAGGAGATGAAATGGCACATTTTATGCTCCCATGTTGGGCAAAAACACCAATGTTACCGATTTTAGCAATATCACCGAAACAAGACTCTTAGAGACCATGTCTCGTTGGAAAAGGTATTTAGTTTAACAAGCTCCGCAATTCTCTATATAGCCCTTCAAATTTTTCTAGGACAAAGTAATTTATGCATGCATTTAATCTCGACATGTTCCGCAATTTCTCCGCAATTATGGCTCGCATTGCCATAACTTAGTACCAAAATGATCGTCATGAAGTGCGCATCTGCATAAATGTGTTAGTGTTGAGCACTGTAGACGGTCATAGGGTTAGGATTTTGAGGTATTGGGCGTGATGACTATTAAAATAACTTTATTTTTGCGAATTTTCTCGCGAATACGACGATTTGCATAGTTTCTGTATAGGAGAACTAGTTGTCTCGCAATAACACATTTAATGCTTCTACGTTGGGCAACAACACCAGCGTCACAAATTGTAGTAATTCTGCTCTCACTTCAAAACAAGACTTCTCGGAGACCACATTCCATTGGAAAAAATATTTGCTTTAACGAGCTTCACAATTCCTTGTATCGCTCTCGAAATAGCCCTGTAACACCCTGTATATGTATATGTATGTATATATATATATATATATGGGCAGAAACGTCTGTTTAGCGGCGAGGATGAAATTTATAAAAGAAGTTATTCTGCCTTTTTCTCCTAGATAGTTATGCAAAATCTACGTTTGCCGGAAAGCCAGTCAATGCATGACATAACTGATCATACCGGCGTGTTCGACGGAAAATTCTGCATAACCGAGTCCCACACAACTCCAGCAAGCGAAAGGCAAACTAGCCGGATTGAAGAACGTCATAAAAAGTCGATATGTTGTTATGTCGTACGCTGAAGCCTCCACGTTCAAAATCGTAAAATTTTGCCCGACCAAAGTTTCACGACCAAAAATGTACGCCAAAAAAAAATCTAATAAATATTGTGTGCTTATGCTTTTTGATATAGCTTTGAAAAACATATAGTTTAATACGCTGACTCTAGATTTTAGAGGGTTAAATTGTATGCGCTCTTGACTAACTTCGACTATTGTGTACACTCTCAGAGTTTTGTTTGTGGGGATTGCCGCTACACATATGTTTCGTTTTGTGAGAGTATTGTTACACCTAGAGAACGCACCACATCAAACCACGAATGCCACATTGTTTAGCGCACCAGCCATGCGTTACAAGTGATGGCAAACCGGTTACAGACTGATGGTACGTTGTTGTTCGTATGAGCAACATCTGACATGACCGGGTTGAAAAACCCGCAGCGGTGTGCCGCAGGAAAGTCGTGTCACGTCGTGTATTGGGGGGCGTCTATCTGATGAGAGCGTAGCCACCTGTGCAGGAAAATGAGCGTAAGAACAATGTGAGACCAAAGACTGTGGCGGGTGCGTGGGCGGACGAATTGCCCATCAACGCTCTGGGCGGTCGCTTAACTAAATGAAGCCGGCATTCCACTGGATGACGTGTACATCCACGTCTTTTCCCGTGCTTTCCCGTGCCTTTTGCTTAACCACGACGACGACGAGGCAAGACGAAGATGAGCTACTATTTTCGTCTGTGTTAGCCAGCGACAATTTGAGCGGCATGTGTCTATCGTGTCTTTTGGCGACGAAGTGCGAGCCTTTCTTAGCGCACTAGCAGGACGTTTTTCGTGTCCGTTCCGACGTACACGGTGCGGATACGTCTGTGCGCAAAACGTCGACTGCAGGGCGTATGCCTTTAGTCGATTCGACGACATTGTTCTTAATTTCGTTCTATTTATGTTAATAATGATTGTTTTAAAGGTGAAATGTGTATGGTTGAGAAATGAGCGACCTGTTGATTTCGTTTCGGAACGGACCGGTTCTATCTTAGATTAGAGATAGCAAACATTGCTAATATTCGATTTCGCGTTCAGGTATTGTCCGATTTGGCTTTCAGGAAAAAAGGCGATTTAATGGTCGACGATTTACGGTGGCATGCACCTTTTTTAAATGTATTTAAATAATCAAAATAGTCTTTGAAACGTAATTAATTCTGGGAGAGCTCAGGGAGCCCTGTGGCGGAGGGAAGGGACCAGTTGACTGGTGCCGCTTTTCCCCACTGAACCTCGAGTAATACGTGCTGCTGTATATACTCTTTAAAATAAGGATTCTTTGAAACTGCCGTTTGTCATCTTCCAAGTTATGTGACTATTTTAAACGTTTCTTGACCCATGCGTAACGTATGTATACGATTGACTAGACAAGAAACTCCAGTAAAGGCTATCCATCTCGCAATTTTGAAACTAAAACAAATACTGGAAAATAAAAAGCAATCGATCAGCACATAAAAGGCATGAAAAGGGCGTGGTAGTTAATCATAGGAAAAAGTCAGATAAAAATATACGAAAATACACACAAGCACGCCTCAAGCTTCTTAGCGAGATACATATATAACTGCGCTATCTCCTCCGAGGCCTCGCTTACGTTTTCAAAGTTGCCGAAATGGTCCTGTAGTAGGTAACCTATGTCTGACTCTGATTGCTTCCACTGCCGGTGCGCAAGCCGCGAGCAAGTACACGGAGCGGTTTCAAGCTGTCCGTAACAAACAAAGAACACGCTTCATAGATACTTTGAAGCATCTCTCAACACCCTCCGAAAGTTAATGGCTTTTGTCTTCCGTGAATTGATCTGCAGGCCCTTATGGTGAAGATAAGGTTTTACGTCGCCGATAGATAGACGAATGGCACCGCGGTCCCGGTGGACCACTACCATGTAATCCGCATACATAACGACGACGGTGTTTCTAAACGCCTTCCGCGCATAGCGGGCTAGGTCTGCGATGAATAACAAGAAGGCCAGGCAACTGAGAAATTCAACTTGAAAGGACGTTTTGATTTAAAACCCTACGTTTTGATTCAGCTGCAAGGTGACCTCAACCATTATGTTTCTTTCAAGGCGGTCTTCAGCAAAGATGCTGGAGAGCACTCGAAAGATAGCACCTCTCAGCCTAACATGTCACAATGAATTGACTAGTAAGTGTCGGGGAGCTTTGTCGAAGGTCTTCACACTCGCAATAAAAGCGGCGTACATGTGACCCCAGACACATCTTACACCAGCTGAACTTTTGACTAGAGAATAGGAATTGAGTCTTTTGTACCCCGACTATTTCTAAATACAAACTGCTCCGGAAGTAAAGCGTTCTTTACAGTTGGAAACGTCATAGAGAAAATGTGCTCATCAAAGCTGTGTAAGTAGCCAAAGAAAGGTCTACGCATAAAGTAAGAATAAATAAGTACTGCATGTGTATAGGCTATTTTGAGATTACAGTCAGTTTATTTGTATTATTATGATCACGAAGCAGTTTTAGTCTTTGTAGTCTGCCTCTAACGGCATTATTCCTAATTGCACGGGTTAAGTACAGAAGAACGCCGTAAGGCGTGTTCATTGAAATTAATTCACTAGATTAAACGACGTTTTATCTGCACTTCATCTCCTTGTATGCCGTCGTGCGTGGCGCTTCCTTCTATGGCATTTTTTACAGATTGAGTCCAAGCCTGGTCGTCGCTTCCAAGTCGGGACGATTTGAAGCTTTGTTCCAGACACCATTGATGGAGGTCTGGTGGACTCCATAGATTCTTGTTGTTCCCTAGTCGGGACGACTTGAAACTCTGGTGAAGACTTTAAAGCTACTTGCTGTTCCCAAGTCGGGACGACTTGAATCTCTGGTGAAGACTCCGATGGTGGTGGTGTGATGGACTCCGAAGTCGCATCTTGTTCTCTGCGTATCATCTCGCGTTCTAGGTAGCGCCGCAGCATAATGCGTGCTCGCCTCTGTGCAGCCGTTCGAGCCATTTTAGATGTAGTATGAGGAACGCTCAAAAGTAATTTGCTCATGGTAGCGAATACTTTATATACCAACTGAAAGGCGATGAAGTGGAAAGAGTGGTTGATTGAGTCGGCAAGCTGGTCGTGCCCTCGCCCAATCAACTACTCAAGAGCTATCGTGTCCTCACCAGCCCTTCATCTAATGGGGATTGGTAGTTTGATTGTGCTTTGTTCAATTGGACGGAGCAATTCCGCTGAATCGGCTTGCCTTTCTTGGGGTTAAACTACTCCCAGTAAATTTTGTCTGTTATGGCTGGTCGTGCCCTCGCCCAATCAACTACTCAAGATCTATCGTGTCCTCACAAGCCCTTTTTCTAATGAGAATTGGTAGTTCAGTTGTGCTTTGTTCAATTGGGCGGAGCAATTCCGCTGAATCGGCTCGCCTTTCTTGGGGTCAAACTAATCCCAGTAAACTTTGTCTGTTATGTATATCCTTATTCACACACTTAAGTATTGTTTACCTTGTTTGACTATCGTTTACAGTCTCTCTCTTTAAAACACGTCCGGTTGCATTAATTGAGCTAAGACATAGCGGGGAGACGCAATTTTAAAACTGAAACAAATACTGGCAATTATAAAGCAATCGATAAGCACATAAAAGGCATGAAAAGGGTGTGCTAGTTAATCATAAAGAAAAATCAGAAAAAATATGCGAAAATACATACATGCACGCCTTTCCATCCCAAATCTTCTTGGCGAGATACACATCTAACTGCGCTACCTTACCCGAGGCCTCGCTTACTTTTCCTGCTACTCCAACAAAAGTTGCTGAAATGGTCCTGTGGTAGGTGACCTAGGTCTGACTCTGATTGTTTCCACTGCCGGTGCGCAACCCGCGAGCAAGTACACGAAGCGGTTTCAAGCTGTCCGTGGCAAACAAAGAACACGCTTCATAGATATTTTGAAGCATCTCTCAATATGGGAAAAATTTGCCGCTAAAAGATGGCCCCACACCCTGCGAAAGTTAATGGCTTTTGTCTTTCGCGAATTTATCTGCAGGCCCTTATGGTGAAGATAAGGTTTTACGTCACCGACAATTTGACGAATGGCACCGCGGTCCCGGTGGACCACTACCATGTCATCCGCATACACGACGACAACGGTGTTTCTAAACGCCCCCCGCGCATGGCGGGCTAGGTCTGCGATGAGTAAGAAGAAGGCCAGGCAACTGAGAAATTCAACTTGAGGGGACGTTTTGATTTAAAACCCTACGTTTTGATTTAGCTGCAAGGTGACCTCGACCCTTATATTTCTTTCAAGGCGGTATTCAACAAAGATGCTGAAGAGCACTCGAAAGATAGAACTGTAGGATAGCAGCGTCCGTTAAGCTGTGCGGGTATATATACATATATATATATATATATATATATATATATATATACCCGCGCAGCTTAACGGACGCTGCTATCCTACATTCTCCCCCCCTTCACCGGCTTGTTTCGGATTCGGCCCCATCTTCACTCACGAACTCCCGTAGACGGCTCGGTGCGCGTCTCATCCGCCGTGGACGTCCTTCACACGGCGCGCTGTTGTTCTCGTGTTGATCTTCTGGCGCACCTTGTATTTCTTCTTCAGGTCTCTGTTGCGCACCTTGATCCGGGCGCTGTAGATAGCCTGGCATCTGCGCTGCCCGTGCTACCTGTGGTTGGCCGGCACGCGTCAACCGGTTTCTGTGCCATCTCCTACCGTCTTCCAACTCGTACATCTCTTCACCGACTTGTCTTTTAACTCTCGTCGGTGGTCCATACTTCTCCTCCCCCTTTGCAGCGACTAGTCTCCGTATTCTGACCCAGTCACCGGGCGCGAACTTGGTTTCCACTGCCGCTCTCCTCCTGTCTGCGTACTCCTTTTGTTTGTTCTGCCTTGTCTCCACTCGCACTCGCTCATCTTCATCATTCTGATTGGTGTTTCCTCGCCGGAGACCCGCGTCCAGTTTCGTCCTCATAGACCGTCCATGTAGTAATTCAGCGGGCGATTTGCCTGTCGTTGCCTGTGCGGTTGCGTTGTATGCGCCGATCATCTCGGTCAGGCGTCTCCGCCGGTCGCCGTTCATTTGGGCGGCCGACCAGATGAAGCCGCCCAGTGTCCTATTGAATCTTTCCACCAACCCATTTGCTTGAGGGTGGTACACGGGTGTACGAATGTGTCGAATTCCGAATTCGGTCATGAATTCTTCGAACTCATAGCTCAGGAACTGGGGTCCGTTGTCCGTTACTATGCTGACCGGAATGCCTTCACGGTATATGAGCCTGTGTAGCATGCCAATGATCCGACGAGCTGTTGTCTCTGCCATGAACTCTACCTCCGCCCACTTCGAGTAGTAATCCATGACAACCACCGCGTATCGCGCTTCCGGTCCCAATGAGGTGTCCGGGCCTCGGATGTCGACTGCTAGCCTTGTCCACGGCTGAGCTGGCCAGGGCGTCGTCCTCACGGGTGCTGTGGTAGCCACCGCTGTCTTGTCATGTAATGCGCACAGCCGGCACTCTCGTACCGCTTCCTCAACTATTTTGTCCATTCCCGGCCACCAGAACGTGTTTCGCAGTCGATGTTTCGTCTTCACCATCCCCTGATGCGCATCCTCGTGGGCCATCTGGAACGCTCTCTTTCGAAGTTGCTGCGGCAGAACTACTTTATCTCCTCTCATTAGTACGCCCTGCGTTTCGGATAGTTCATGAACAACGGAGGCCCAGCGCCCGGCTTGCGACAGTCGGGGCCGTTTTAACCTAAGCCATCTTCTCACGCTCTGAATGTCCGGGTCAGCTAAAGAACAACTTACAACCTCCTCCCACTGTATTGGCCTTAACTTTTCTTCTAGTGTTGCTGGCGGCAATGCTGAAGCAAACTAAATACATGACGCCAAATCGAAGAGGCCGCCACCCTACTAGCGAAGACGCGGGAAGTCACTAAATGCGCGGGCAATCTCTGAGTATATAAGGAGGCATGAGAATAAATGAAGTAGTAGTCGTTGGTGCGAGCCAGGCAGAGGACGTGTGTTGTTTGAGAGAGAGCCTAGCGAACTCGTATCGGTCGTCGTCCGATCGTTAGGGTGGTGGATACTACAAGAACCACTCAGCCTAACATGTCAAAATGAATTAACTAGTAAGTGTCGGGAAGCTTTGTCGAAAGTCACTTTCAATAAAAGCGGCGTACATGTGACCCCAGGCACATCCAACACCAGCTGAACTTTTGACTAGAGGATAGGAATGCGCAGGTTTTCGCCCTGTGAAAAGCCCGTCGTCTGCAGAAAGGGGTCAAGTTCGGCCACGCTCTCGTCGATGGAGATGGGGTTCTCCTGGGGGATGGCGGCCAGCAGATGCAGGATGTTATAGGGCACATCAGCCTCGGCCAACTTAGCGATGATCTTGTCTCTTGGGGCCGAGTCGAACGCTGAACGGATGTCCGCGTAGACGGCGTACATGAAGACGCCTCGGCATTGAAGTACTCGCTGAGCATCATCGATCAGGAAGCTGCAAGCATCTAACGTGGACCGCCCAGCTCGGAATCAATACTGCTCTTCCGAGGTTACCCCGCGACCCTTTAGGTGTGGTCAGGATTGTGGAAAACAGCTTGTAGCAACAGCTAATCTTTGCGATGCCCCTCTAAGAGGTTGGAAGTTTGGGATTTCCCTTCCCCTTTGATATCACCGACCACAGAGCGCTGCTCCAGTTAGAGGGGATGCGGCCGTGGCGAAGACAAGCGTTGAACAGGCTTGTCCAGCACGGTGCCATGACCATGGCCTCCTTCAGGTGCTCGTTGCGGACGAGGTCGGATTCAGATACCTTGTTGGAGCGGAGACGGCGGAGGGCTGTAAGGACCTCTCCGACGGAGAACTCGGCAGAGAGAAAGTCTCTCATCATCTGGGTTGGCTCATCCCACGCGGCGTAGTATTCCAGCACACCTCTCGGCACAGTGTCCGCTGAGGCGAACATGCCGCGGATGATCGGATAGATTGCCTTGTCCAATCGGGCAAGTCCTCCTGCCCGACCGAGGGAGCCACCTATAGGACTGCTCCTCTGCCGCTTGCAGGAGTCGGGACTCTTGAAGCTGCAGGTAATAACCACGTTGCGAGTTATACTTACACTTATTATGTGTTAAATTCACGTATGGGGAGGTTACTATAACATCGAATGGTAGCAGTTATCGAAAACAGTAAAAGCAGAGTGGGAAAAGCAATTCGAGATTTAGCAGCAATTAAGAACCCGCAAACTTTGTCAATTCATACCGCGTCTGCCCTTTTCAAGATTAAAGTAGAACGAATAGCAACATTTGGTATATCACTTATATGAGAAATTAGGAGAGGCAGATCTACAGTTACTAGATAAGGCCAGATTTTTTTTATATGAAACAGGTTTGGGGGTTAGCCAATTCTAGTAGGAATAGAATAGCCCATATCTTAGAGGGAGACTTTAGTGATACAGGAAGTACAACATTGATGGGGTTTACCAAGAACGAGAACGTTTGAGGCCTATACTATGAAATGGACGAATTCCACTATCCTCACCAGGTGCTCGAGTTGCTTAGGCCAGTGTTGTTGTGCCGCAGCATGTCCAGCCGTTCAGTCCATAGCTGAACTAACAAGATGAGAGAAAATTCAGAGATATAAAAGAAGCACTAGTTGTGTAGGATAAGCATATTTAGCATTTACCCAATCTGGGTGTTAATAAACCATAATAATATTTGATTTGATCTATGTGATTTAGTGTGTTTGCAAGTAAAAAGTGTGTACAATATCACAACCTTGTCACGCATTGGCCAGGAAAGAAGAGTTTGCGTCTGTATTCAATTCTGCTGTAATTCTGATGTAAAACGGAATACAAAAAACTTTTTGAGATATCCACGTGCAATTCTGCTTTTGATAAAGACGCGCACCTTTGGAATAAGAACATGGTCACTAACATTGTCAAAATCGGTCCAGTCAATAAACAACAACCATTACTTTTGCTAATGAGGTAAACTCAGATACTTCCCAGCAAAGAGCTCAAGCACATTGGAATATCAGTACGGTAAAATTCCGTTTATTTGTATTAACAGTTTGTTAGTTAAGAGTAGATGATATTGCGTATTGAAGGTTCGTATGAGTTGCTTTGAATTAGGCTGAAAAACAAAAGTGTGAATACTTTATTTATATAAACAACTGTAGACTTAAAAAACAGGAGAATAATTTTGCTAAGAGTTGATGAGGTTAACTCAATTCCGTATTGACGTATTGGCGCTTGATGAAATTGTCCTCCATTTAGAGCCGGATTACAAAAACTGATCCTAGACATATTTACACAACTAGCTTCTATTATCTTAAGTTTCATAATGTCAAATAGCAGTTTTTTTTAATATTAAATCGTTTTTCACTCTTAGTAAAGCTATCCTAATGTGCGAGGCTTATATATGGTATCGTGAGAGTGGTGAAGGCGTCTAAGGCTTTAAGTCGGCGGCACCATCGGTTGGTGTCTGCGAGCTTTTTCCTGAGCGCACTTTCTACCGCCGCTTCCATGAGTGACGCACCCATTAGTTCTAAGCTGTCTTCGGTTACCTCTCTGAAGTTTGAAGCTGTTCCCTAACCAACGTTGTTGACTCCGTGCGCGTGTCTTGAGAGAGCCAGATTACCTCACACTTATCATCGTTTAAGCGTAAGCCTGATTCAGCCTCAAATGCTCTGACTCTTTTGATGTCCTTAACGACCGCCAACCTGTCACCGGCTAGGGTGGCCTGGAGATCGGCTGCCGGAAGAGCTGTTAGGGAATCTCCTGACGGCGTTACGGATCTCGGTCGGCGTAACGACGATTTCCGATACTGATGGAGTCGGCGTCGGTGCCGGCGGAAACGAGGAGTTTGACGGTTGTTGGGGGTGTCTCTCCAGCAAACTACGGTGAGTTTGTGAGTCAAGAGTGGCGATCGTATCAGCTGAAAGCAGCGTCCTGGCGGCTCCTGACACGTCACTTTAAGCGCGCTATGCCTGTGCGCTTATTACTCTACGACGGTCAGAGTCTGCAACGGGGGTTGTCTTGGTATGTTTTCTAGTCGTGTGAGGGTTTTCCGATATAGACGCACCCCTCTGAAAGCAAAGCAGGTTCTGGCGGACTACGGACTGGAGTGTTCGGCCTTTCTCCTTTTTGCCGGGATACTGAACATCGCCGAAAATATGAGTAGCTTTTCCCAACATTCCCGGCTCCCCGAATGACTGACACCATCAATGGTTTTTGCCAGCTCAACAAAAACACTGTTCCGCAAGCTGCGTGGGATGCAGGATAACATCTTGATACCCGCCTTTATCTGAACCACCTTTAACACAAGACGAGCCAAGTCTGAACCAATAGGCGCACGCTGCAGAGTGTATTGGTTAGCTAGATGCGGGTTGTTTGAAATGGAGTGAGCGGCAGGCGCGGCCGACTGTAGCTGTGCTGGAGAGAACCAACGGCGGATATCGGCTTGGCAATTTTGGATCCTGTGAAAAGGACGACTGCCTACTGCTAGGCAAACCGTCGTCGTTTTGTATTTTTTTCGGTGCTATGCAGTGACTGCCCGGGCACCGGGAAAAGCGCTGCTCTTATCGCCTCCTTAATTCCGCGGCGATTTCCTTTCAACTTGTGGAGTAACCTCCGAAACTTTGCTCTAGTCGTGACTAAAGCCGGAAAGAGCGACGACAGGACAGATTCGACAACAGCATCTTTTTTTTGCACGATCGTTTTTACTAGACGAGTAATAATATTTCCTGCGACTGACTCTACTAGCAGATCCACCTTATACACGGAGGGAGCAGCCGAAGCGCAAGACGTAGCTTTGGTGTCATAAATCGTTCCTGAAGTCACATTGGCCGCTTGCGCCTTAACCTTGAATTTATTTTGTACAACGGCAGCAAAACTGCGCTTGTTGAAGGTTGCGACGGATTGAATATCTGCAACGGAGGCGCGCAACTTCATGGGCGCGACCTCAGCCTGCGGCTGGATAGTTCACTTTGCAAACCGTTTAAGAAGCTCCATGCGATTCAGCCGATGTGGACCAAGAACTCTAGCCGGCTTCATGAATACGGCTTTATGATCGAAGCTGTATCACTGGTAGCATTGTTGCGGATCACGGTACAAAAGAACTCCGTTGATTTGTAGGCCCAGGCGCACCTCCACTGGGAAATTGCAGCCCGAATAGGCCAATATTACGTTGTTGGTTGGCATGACAATGCTCGTTCTAATATTCTTAGTGCGTACTCTGACGGCTTCCGTCACCCTGTAGGGCCTCAAGGAGTTGGAGATTGCCGCGTCACAGCGATGGATGAACTCCGGTCATTTTTCTTTTTACTGACGACAGGGAAACCGCTTAGCCTTGATAAGATTGGTACTCCGGCGAGGGACTGCGAACTAAGCAGCACAGCCTTGTCCTCCTCGTCCTTCGCCACAATAACGAGTTGGCTATTTCTAGTAAACTGTGGTTCCTCTACTGTCCCCTTTATGTGGCCGGCAAGAGCATCGCATATCTCCAGTAATTTTTATTCTCTGCTAAGGTCTCACCTTAGCAGTGGCCTATGCGCGACTACTACGCCGAGCGACAATACTTTTACCGCCAGCTCCCATCGTTTTCCATCCAACATCATCCCCCTCCTCAGTGGGTTTTCCCTGCACCGCGACTTGATTCCTACACATAAAAATGGTGTCCTTCTGGTCAACTGATGTCATATCGCTGTTTCAGCCGAAGCGTTGCTGCACCATTGTTCTGCTCATTTATTTCGCTGGCATCCTCCGCGCTCGCTCGGGAGCATTCGGCTTGCGATACACGCATACCTTTGCTGCGGGTGTCTTCCACCGGGCTTGACGCGGCCCGCTTTCCACAACTCGTTTTTGAATGACAAGCTGCACCGCCGGCATCACTGATCGATCCACCAATGCGTTCATCCGCTGCCACTGCAGCGACGTACGTGCTTCGCGTGGTTCCTTCTCGTGCCGGTTTGTCGGCGTCCGTTGCATGACCAGCTGCTGCGCCGCGCCTGTTTACAAACAAGGTACTGTTTGTTTACAGGCGGACACAGGCCGGACTGAAATTAGCGTTCGATAATATTATATTGATTACCGTAACGGGATTGGAGACCACGGCGACGCCAATGATGAAGTTAGTGATGGAGGTTGGTGGTGGTGACGGTGGTGATGACTGTGGGTGATTGTTACCTAAGGCGAATGATGATGAAGAAGATGATGCTAAAGGTGTTCCAATGATGATTATGGAGATGATGCGGAAGGTGTTTCGATGACGATGGTGAAGCTGTTTCAATGCGGATTTTGCTGAATGAGGTGATGCAGTTTTGTTTAACCTTTAATGAAAAAGGTTAAGCAAAACGATTATAATGATGACTAGTGTAATGATGGGGACAACGATGATACTAATGACGATGATGGTGAAGATGGATATGAAACTGACGATGATGGTGATGAAGGTGATGATGCTGACGGTGGAGTGCTGATGATAACAAAGGGTGGTAATGGCGACAGAGTGCTGGCAAGTGATTATGGAGTTGGGGGGTGATGATGATGACAATAGATATTCAGGTATACACTGCACGTATAATTAATGCGCACCAAAGTTTCATGCTAGTTGACTCCTCTGGTTTCAAAGGTTGCTAAGCTCCCGAATGTCTATGGATTTCTACACTAAATTCTAAATTTAGAGATACTTTCCAAGAGTTACACACGAACACGTCTGCACCAGTGGGATCGTTAACACGGCCTGTAAACCACGAATCATTTTTAGACGGAGAGCTAACAAAATAATGATAGATTTTAATTAGCTCATTGGGCGAGGCGCTTCAACCAACCTCGCTTTCCACTTTATCGCTTTTCAGTTGGAATATAATATACTCGGTGGCATGACCGCATTACTTTGCGCGCTCTTCTTACTGTGTCTGAGATGGCTCAAAAGGCCGCACAGAGACAAGCACGCATTATGTTATGGCAATACCTAAAACCCGAGATAATTAACCACTACTTTGCGTGTGCCATGTGTGATCGTCTGGTGCGGCCCCTGAGGATTCAAAGGAATCATTGGGTCGTATTTAGTTTACTTTATTCTGATTGACAAGCATTATCGCAGCATGATTCGAAATGGTCGTAAGTCGAAGTTATACGGAATGCAGGTATGGAACTCCGGTTCCAACATTAAAGGGCAATAAGCCGCACAACTACGCCACCAGTAGAATGCCTGCCATCTCTCCATCGGGTTTGCACTGTAAAATCCTGTTATACGGTGCCGAAAAAAATTCCGTTCTCAAGCTGCGGCGTAGAAGGACACCGTAAACCGCCGGTGTAGAAAAACACGTGCGTAAAACAAACATTTCGGTGAAGTAGCTGGTGAGCACTTATATGGTAAACTCTTAGCATCAGCAGTTAGGCGGAATAGGCAATTGGGAAACTATTAACCACGCTGTGCAAACGACCCACTTTCTTTATGGGTGACTTATAACTGCCGCAAGCAATAATGCAACTCGCAATTGAAGAAGTCTGGTCAAAGTTACAGAAATTGAATTATACGTGTGTAGGCATATATATATATATATATATATATATATATATATATATATATATATATATATATATATATATATATATATATAGACTACAACACCATGAAATGTCTGATTGTCAATAGAAACGGCACATAGGAAACGCAAAAAAGATTACTGAAAACTGGAGTACTAACAGCAGCTATTTAAACAAACGGTGCAAGAAGTGTGAAACATAAATAACGACAGCGGCAATCACGAGAATAACCATCATAATTTATTTATTTAAAATGCACCCTGTTTGAGTATATAAATACAAGCATAATATGTATGATAAACAGGGTAAAATTGTTTATGAGTATTCTTGCTGAAACTAAGAAAGCGACACGGATTCAGTTCAATCGGGTAAGTGATATAGGGGACATAGACCGCCACAAACACGGCATTTGCAGTCCTCTTTGGGTTAATGAAACTCACCAGGCCCGCCTAATAGATGATGAAATCCGTGAACACTGTACCGTGTGGCTAGGTGATGACATGGGCGGAGAGACTCCTTTGGATGCTGCTTTGAGCGTGAATAATGTCGTGGCCGTCCGAACGGACAGCTGTGTTGGGTTTCAGATACCAGCTGCCACAATAAGCGCTTTTGATGTTGTGAAAAGGTTGTATTTCGAGATTACTAAATTACGAACTGCACTTGCTCGCTATAAAATCGCAGTCCATCTGCGCGAGTTCTTTGCCCGCCACGCCGAAACTTTACAGCCTTAGTTTTTGACATATTTACTATGAGGCCATTTTGCGAGAAATCTTCATCAAGTGCGCAAAGCGCAGCCTACAGGTCAGTACGGATTCTGCTAAATATAACCAGATCATCTGCGTACAGCAGGATCATGACGGTCGAGTGCCGCTCTTTCATGATGCGTGGCAGATCGCTGAGTGACGTTATGAATAGCGATAAGCTGAGATTGTCGCCAACGTCGATCAAACGTGTTATGCTCGCACCATCATCGAGGATAATCTGGTTAGCCCTCCGAAGTGCACTGAGTATAGTGAGCATTCGTAGTGCAATGTCGAAGGCAGATTTTAAATAAATAAAAACCGCAGACAAAGGAAAGGTTGTTTCCGGTTTAATGCCATTGTGATCTGCGCAAGAAGTACTACGCAGGCTGAGATGTGGAATAGCCATCGCAGTGGTAGCACCAACCAATACTACTACGGTTTCTACAGATGCTAGAAACAGAAGCAACAGTAACAGCCGTATGAATCATGATATAATCAGAACAGCAAATACCAAGTGCAAAGCGTATGACAAATGCTAACTAATAAAAACTGTATCTAAAATAAATATAAAGCGGTGAATAACGTAACGACAAGGATAATAATAATAACAACAACAACAACAACAACAACAGCTAAAACAACAGCAACAACAACAACAATAACAGCAACAATAGCAACAACAGCAACAACAGCAACAACAACAACAACAGCAACAACAATAACAGCAACGTGAGGTACTCCTATTTCGACAGGAACACTAACAATACTAACCGAAAGCTTACAACAATAATACAAATATAACAATAACAATAGCTGCACACATTACAAACGCGGACATCTTGGTCATAACCATTTATTATAGCATTACTAGCTAGCAGCAGCAGTAGAAACAACAACAACAATGACAAGAACGACAATGTCGACATGAACATCTACTGCACCGAATATGACTACAAAAGGCAAATCCGCAAAGATTAAAGGAAACAGCAATATTAGCCATGGCAAAGACAAAACAAGAAAATAAAGAATATTGTTACATTAAAACGGAATTTGCTGAAAAATACAGCCGTCATTACGAAAATAATCTCACTCAGAAATATCTATGCTGAGCTCGAAAACTAAAAAGTCTGAAAAACGTACGACAAGTTATCCGCACCGTTTGATCAGACAACGCCATATTGTAAGGCTAGCGACCCATCGCCGATCGTCTCGGATCAAACGGTCAAGGTGAGCCTGTTCAACACTAGGCCATTGTAGCGATCAACGACCTCCTGCCGGCGTGTGCGGCCTTGTGCAACTGACCTTTTATACAACTTTGCCCCAAACGTCGACAAACGCTAAAAATATAGGTTTGAGCACTTTTGTGCCGCGCCGCCTTCACGTCATTGGACCCGCTGTGTCACTCGTGTTCGCCGGCCACCGGTTATCTCCTCTGCCTTTTTTCCCGCCCACTTTACCCAGAATCTCTATAAAAAACGTAAATATATATATATATATATATATTATATATATATATATATATATATATATATATATATATATATATATATATATATATCTATATATATATATATATATATATATATATATATATATATATATATATATAGGTGTGTGTAGACGAAAGCCATAAACGTTCACGCGAAAGCTTCACATCTAAGGAGAAGGGCAAAAGGCTCTTATGGAGACATATTTTAACGCTTGAGAGGCGACGGAATGCATTGGCAACTGACTACATTTGACTACTTTTTTTCTAGCTACAGCACACTGGCAGCCGCAGTATCAGCAGCAACAGCAGAAGCTTGCTATACGTTCTGCTCTACTGGACGCTTGCAAAGGAGTTCCGTTGCTTTTCGAGGAGTTGCAGCTAGCAAAGTGTCACTCACATTCAGCCAAGTTAAACTTTCTTCTGAAGGCTGGCTTCAGTTCAGTTCGAGCTGAGTGCCTCGCTGATGGCGCTCCCCGAACCTCTGGGTGGGTGGAAGAAATGGACAAAACGGGGCCTCCTCTACAAGAAACGGCTCGATCACCTGTCCGAGCGCCGGACGCTAACGGTAGGAATTCAGATGGCTGCGGTTTGCGCTTAATTTTCTCATGCCTGTATATGACAACGACGATGACGACGATGACGGAAACGGTAGGCCAGCGCAGAATCCGGAACATTTTCACAGATTAAATTAGGGTGTTCAGACACCTTAATGTACGTCAGGTACAACAATCAAACTTGGGCCTCCGGAATGCATGAATTGTTCAGAGTGGCTGCGACTAATCTTTAGAGCAAATTTCGGTTAGCTAGGTATGTAAGTCGAAATCAGTGGGGTGGTGCATTCACGTGCACCTCGTGACCGGAGGAGACGCATAGGTGCAGGGGTTCGAACAAGTTTTTTTGATAACCACGACATTAGTTCAGAACATTAGTATGCCAGTTTGACTTGCGCTTAACGTTAATTACTAGTCTATAGACTAATGGGGTGTAGTTTGTTATGTCCGACTCAGCCTGCTGAAGGTGCGCTCTCAATGTACTTTTTTTTACTATTTTCTTTGGCCATAACTTTGTGGTTAACAAGAAAAGGGCTACCGCGTTTTACAGTCGGCCGTTTGTCGGCGTATCGGCAAAGCTCCGACACATTACAAATGTTCAAAGTGTCCAATTCTATGACTTTCGCCAGAAGGGTGTATATATAGGTCGGTACAGTTTCTCATTCAAGATGGTCAGGTTGGATTTTTCCGGATGCTCCGTTTGTGGTCGTTTCACTATGTCTCCTTGCTCTCTGCCGTAGCACAAGCCATCTACTAATCCTAGTCCGACTGCCTCTCATCCGTTCACTCATTTTAGGATTCTGTTGTCATTCTGCGACTGTCGTTGGTAGCGTTTTTGTCAAAACTGTTGATCGAACAGTCTCCTGGCTCGTGGTACCTCTTAGCACACAAATTTCGAGAAAAAAGTATTCACTATGTTTGTTTAGCAAGGATTGATAACCAGCCAATTTTCTGGAGTGGCAGCGCCCCCAGGGGTGCCACCTCAACGCTTAATCAGAATCGGGCTAGTGGTGCCCTAATCGCGAGCTAACCGTCCATTAGAAGAGTTAATCTCACTAGACCTCGGCTAAATTCCACGCATGCCACGCAGGTTCCCATACATTGACCCGACAGCTTCTTCTTCTTCTTCTTTTTATTATTATTATTATTATTATGCTGACACATCGCTGATTACACAAAAATATCTCGACTAGGGATCGTAATCTGTTTTCACGTGCGCTCCGTGTGAAACCGAAACCACCTCTGAACTATGCGTACTAGCATTGCTACGACCTCTATCCACCCTGGCACATAGCGCTCTCTCAGTAGCACCTGGACAACGATGATTAGATATGAAGGTGCGCGTTCAGGTTAATGCTCACGCACATAAATGTGTGAATATATATATATATAATGCATTTAGATACTTCTAGTGTAACTAACGACCAATTTGTTGAGGCGTTTCGTGGTGGCATCGTAACGTTCTGAATGCTTCATCATTCAAAGTCCTCCTCTACGTGCATGTGACGGTCGTCCATTGCGTGACCTGTTGTATCCATCACGCCAACACCGGAGCAGCTCAGCGTTGCCGTCGTGGATGCACACAAGCTGTCAGCGCTACATATACGTGCACTCGTATTTGTTGTAGCTCTCATTGCGAGCAAGCGACCAAGCGGCGGCGGCGGCTTATTGTCTACGGTGTGCCGGCCGTCATACTTGCTGGAAATTGTTGTAACAGTAGGCGTAAATGCACATCATGCGCCTACCAACAAAATCCCGCCTACCCACACGCACAAGTTTGCCAAAGCGAACGTACGCACATCGTACGAACACTGGTCACGCAATGGACAGCCACGTGCCGGAGAACGCCGTAAGGCGCGGGGGGGGGGGGGGGGCAGCCAATCATAGCCAATAGAGAGAGAGAGAGAGAGCGCGCGAGAGAGATGGAGAGGAGGGAGGCCTGAGAGAGTCGAAGCGTGGTCCAGCATCTATTATACATTCGGCCATCCAGCCATGTCGGTCAGGTAATCGCGAGAAAACAGAGTTTCTGTTCCGAAGTGATCTGAACTGTGTCGGGCCAACGCTGACGGCGGTGGAGACGCGATGCGGATGGGAGCTCAGCGTCCCATGCGGTTACACCATTAGATCGGGGAACACGACGACGACGACGACGAAGCAGACTCAGTAGTAACTACAGCAGCATACAATGCAGGACAAAAGACGACGCAAAGTCGAAAAATACGGTTACGGCCACCACAAGCACAGCCTCGAGGAAAGAGCGAAACAAAGCCCATAGTCATACGTAACTGCCGTCGTTGTTGTTGTTATTGTTGCTGCTGCTGCTGCTGCTGTTGTTGTTGCTGTTGTTGTTGTTGTTGTTGTTGTTGTTGTTGATGCTGATGTTATTGTTGTTGTAGTTGTTGTTACTGTTGTTGTTGTTGCTGTTGTTGTTGCTGCTGCTGTTGTTGTTGCTGTTGTTGTTGCTGTTGTTGTTGCTGTTGTCGTCGGCCGTGACTGTGGCGTCCTTTGCTGCACTTCTATCGTCTATGCTACTGAAGGCAGCAGCAGCGGCAGTAGCAGCAACAGAAGTGACGACATTCCTTTCGGATGGAACGTTAATGAGGACGACGGCTACTAAGGCGGGTAGGCATGCAGGTAGTCAGTCGGTCACTCAGCCAGCCAGGCTCGAGCCGTCAGACGTGGGCCGACAGAAAAAAGGCCTGTCTTTTTTCGTACCCGAGCAGACGGGCAAAATTTCGCTCTCCGAGAAGAGATCAAACCGTTTGCCTACTACTACCCGCGGAAAGGAATGCGACGCTTCGGCCAATTCTCGTTGTGCCCACACCCAACAACCTGGCTGGAACAGCCATATTGACAATGTTCCGATATATTATTTTCAAACGCAGGATATATATATATATATATATTGGGTTGATACACCGATTCTTGCCCTTTTTTTGCCTAACGCGAAAACACGAACTTGTATGGGGAACATGCGAATTTATTAACTCGTCAATAGAGTCTTCCTTTGTTTCAATGACATCTTGCCATCTTGTCTCTGATCAACTAGCTTTTTGATGACCATGCCAATCAATATCGTCGGCGGTGCGTTTAACGCCAGGATCGAGTGTGAGGGACTAAGATGCGCAATCGCGCGTCAAGACTATACAGATTTGAGTCAAAATAGACGCAACACCATCAGTCTACTGTTTCAGAACCAAGTCAACTGTCAAGGTAAAATCGAAACTAACAAGTGTTGGCCGTTGTCGATGTTCCCGGTATTTGGGAGACCGTCAAAACCCATCGCGCTGATCATATGTATCACCTGCTGAAGAGGATGGTGTTCTCATCGTACAGTGAAGTTAAAAGTTTGTGGCAGAAGAGATCACATCAGTGGTTTTCACGAGCCTAATACCTCTTCTACAGTAAAGTGCTAGGGCTATTGCGCTAAGTGAGAGTAAGAGCGTAAGAGCACCATCATTACTGCAAGCCAGGCCGGATCACTTTAGCTTTAGAAAGATCTATAGAAGACTCTGTTATGAACTTAAAACGGAACACTGAAGACGGATGTTCGGAGAAGCAAAAGAAGAGCGCTTAGAGAAGAGGTTATATCGTACGACCTCTAAGGGTGCTAGGTGACAACATGTGGAGAGTCACCAAACACTAGTCTCTTATTTAATCGGACGCTGTGGCTGTGTCTCAGCTGACTCTCAGACAAGATTTAATGTTTACGGGACTGCTTTTTGCATTGCTTTATAGACGAACCTCCATAAATACAAACGAGCAACGTGGGGCTCGAACCTGCGCACCTATGTGTCTGCTCCGGTCGCGAGACGCAGGCGAATGCTGCACGCCACCGGACTTGACGACCGCCGCACTTAGTCACGACTACACTAATGTACTATTTACGTAGTAGGTAGTAAAGCCACTCGCTGTTCTCTAGTGACCGGCACAGCCAAAAGCCGACGCCAAAAGGGGTCCTCTGGTTGATTTCAGACAAGTTGTATATGGCATTCATCGCGCCCCCTGGTGTTAAGTAATCTCAAGCCGGGCGGTGCGCTTTCATACAATCGGGAAAATCACACTCATCATTCTATGTCATACACTACAGCTATGTTATGCGACATCGCACATAACAAGCAAGTTCCGGAGGAGAAGCGTAAAATACAATGGTGGCATATCACCCTGAAAATAAAACCGGGCAATACCGACCCAGAGCCGTTGGCTGCGCCACAACGATCCTGCTACCTCAGGTCAACGTGAACAACTACCTGCAGCCATGGCAGACGGAGTACACTACTGAGGCGGAAATAATTCTACATACAGCTCGCACGTTTCTTGAAATCAACGAAAAATGCCGTCTCTTAAAATTGTATTTTAAGTAATTATAACTTCAGCGTACAAGGACACCTGTTGGCCCTCTATCCAATGATGCACCAGGCATACCGCCGGCTTATTGACCTAATTTTTGACGGTGTTCCCCGAGATGATGGACGCGATACTAGCTGAAAAGAAGAACAACTCTTCTGGCTCTATCTACGGGCCTGGAACTTAACCTGAGGCATATCCTCAATGCACCGAGAGCTGGACATGTTAAGATATCTAGAGTTTCCCCAACAGTTCTTGTGGAAGCATGGCCGCTGAGTCTCAGCGGTACAGTTCATCATCTATTCTCAATGAGCATCGCTCAAAGAAAATTCGATCAACAGCAGAGATCGAACCGGCGACAGTCCGGTTGAGGACAACCATGACAAGCGCACTTGTCCTCCAGACCACGCCGCCCGCGACTGGGCCATCTTGGGAGCCTTTTTAAAGCCTTTTTTCTGCTTTGGCACGCAAGGCGAGTTCAAATATATTCTTGTACGTACTACGGACCTCACCCACCTTCATTTTGGCCGCCTTCCTTGCCTCGTCATAGAAATAACAATAATAATAGTAATACTAATAATTATTACTATTAGTGCTATTAGCAGAGCATTACATCACGTGATCGCTTATTGTTGTGCTGCTGTAACAGCTGATTGGCCGGTCAGCCCTACGTCCAAAAACACATAATGGGCAGACTGCAAGACGATGACGACGGCCGAAGCTGATATGAGGGCAACCGTCACGTTTGCGACCATTAACGCGATTCCGTTGCATGTATTCCGTATGAACATTCCGTCATGCATTCCGTCGGGAACAGGATAGTACGCAGCGTCGCGCTGGCGTAGGCAGCAGTGGGGAAAGCCATTTTAGCTCATTGCGTGGTGGGCGGCTGTACATCTCTGGCTGTTGGGCAAGAGGGTGCCTGTCTACGTTCCACGTAGAGACAGACATACATGGTGCTCGTATACTCGTATACACAATTACATATATATATATACATTGTATCTTCATATGTATGTAGTTTTGCATGGGCTATGTATGTACGTATGGATGTGATCTGTATATTACCACTAATGCCTTTGTTGTCGTTGTTGCCACTGCAGACGCCTGACATCCGTAAATCTTCCTTCATAGGAGGAGTAGTAGTAGCAGAAGTGGGAGTTGTAGTGCCGCTTATAGACATGTCGAGATAGTGTTTGGTCTTAGCCAAGCACTCCCAGTGCCGGAGTGCCTCTGCTGCTGCACTTGGTACTGTTCATGTCACCGGGCCCGACTCGGACAAAATATAACCTGCAAATGCTTTTGCTAGGAAAATGGTGATATCATACGATCTGCCATATTCGAACATTAGGTGAGCGGTTACAGTCTCTCCTTTTCTATATATATATATATATATACATCTGGTGTATATAGGTGCATAATAATAGCACTGTTATAGTAAAGGATGGCCGTCATACGTCCCAATCATCGGTAGTAAATGGGAGGTGGCAAAAGAGGAAGAACAAAACCAGGAAAAGAATGACGACGCTGGAGAAGAAAAATAAAAAAGCAGAACAATGAGCAGTAGGTAAACAGAAATCGAGAACAACAATATTAGGCACCCGCCCCCCCCCCCCTCCTTCCAACTCGACGATCTATGCTGCTTAAAATAGCCGACGGGACGGATTGAAGAAGATGACCGGCGATTCTACCGCTATCAGTCGTGGTTTCGATTCCGGTTCCACGCATACTCTGTCGAAGCGATTGTTCCTAACATTTTCAGATTTGGGTCAATGTTACGAATGCACCACAATATTCTTGTGCACCATACCTTACACGACGCGGTTTAAACGTCTAGATAAGCTGAAAGCCTGGTATGTTAAGTGTATATTAACATTTTCAAACGGTGCGACGCGGTTTAAACGTCTAGATAAGCTGAAAGCCTGGTATGTTAAGTGTATATTAACATTTTCAAACGGTGCGTTGGCACCACTTGCTGCAGCAATGTGCAGAGACAGAACACGTATTGAAATACCTAGCATCTAAAAATATACCGTTTACTGCAGACATTATATACTTCTATCGATATAGAGGGTAGAAAGATTATACTTGTACCTGATGGAGAATCACGCATGAAGAAGACCCACACAAAAAGAGCCACGCAAAGAAACCGTATATATACCCTATATAAATATATATATATCTATATATATATATATATATATATATATATTTATATAATATATATAAGGAGGTTGTTTTACTTGAGCATCCTCTGTTTACTACGGGCTTGGAATCTCCGTAAGAAACACCTTAAGTGCACCGAGTGCCGGATATGTTGACGTATCTAGGGTTTTACCAGCAGTCATTGTGACAGCGTGGCCGTTGGCTCTCAGCGAAATTGTTTGTCGTCTATTCTCAATGAGCATCGATCAAGAAAATTTGATTAGCAACCGATCGTTGTAGAAATGCGCTTATCATGGTAGTCGTTTTTAGAAACCGTACACATCTGTCCGTCCACTGCAGCCATGATATCAACTACGCTCAAGTTGGCATCCGCACTTACCCACAGTATCCAAACGACGTAAAAGCATCTTAACACTTCGTATTTATGGTAACTGGACTGGGTAATGCCAGCTTTCGTAAGCAAGTGCTTGGCTTGCCATCAAATTCACGCACCAAACTAGCAAACGGGTTTGTGGGTTTAGTGCCATTTATAGATAAACGTATAGGCCCCTTCAATCAAACAGCCGCCCTGGACATGTTCCAATACGAATATTTCTAAAAACAAATGTATCTATACTTCAGAAAATGTTATGTATCACCAGCTATGGACTAACCAGATCAAGAAAATCTCTTCGCCTAACCCTGTGTTTTGCCAGCATCTACTATGTCGACCTGATAGGTTTCATCAACCACCGCGAATGCCGTCGTTGTGGCGGTCCATGCCCGCTGTACCAACCAAGCTGTACTGCATCCGTATCACTTTCTTATGTTCAGCGAGATAACTCATGAAGCTAGTTCACTAGGTGTCCTCTTCGCCCTGTGTCACGGATGGTCGCAGTATGACTGGCTTCTTGAAATTACTTCACTGGCGTTTTTTATCTTGCTATTTGGGCTGTTCGACTTTGTGCGGCGGTTATTATCTGCTCGGTGCCAAATTCTGCGAATCTTTTTACTATAAGCTATTATTCATGATCGTTGAGGAGCACCTGTACAAAGGGTTTACTTGTCAAAGAATTTCCCACATACCGGTGTGTTGTATTTAACACGTTTATATGTAGATAAATCCATATATACAAACGGGCATCATACAAACGTTAGCTAAAGCTTCGCAATCTAAAGCTTATATATACGCATACAGAGCGACGAACTGGCTGCCTACAAGAGTCGTCGCAAAAAGAAAACCAAATAAAAGGGCAGTAATCTTGACGCTAAACGCCAATTAATTTACTTAGATAGACGTAAGGCAACTTAGGGGCTGTTTGAGGCGACGGCATTGCAACTAGGGATATAAAATGGCCTCATCAGTAAACCGAAGGTCGAGATGGCAGCACACGAGTGGCAATGTCAAGAGAGCAGCCATATTTCTAGCAAATTTGCAGTGTTTGAACAAATTCTCGAGAACAGACTTACGCGAGTTGTCTGTCCTGGCTATTGCACAACTTTATATATCTACTATGGTCCGCCTAACCGGTAGTTTACAGGTTTGTTTCACGATTAAGGCTATGTAATCAGCCATCCGCATAACTAACGAAATAGAATATTTGCAGAGTATTTTAAATTCTAGAGTAGAGCAGTTATCAGGCCGCCAAGAGAGGACAAATATTGTTAGACATGGGCTCTGGCACAGTACAATAGTAATTAGCAAAGGTACTGCTTCCTCCACTATTAGCACGACGACAAGCAATTATCCGTACTAAATCTGGCCTAAACTTAACAGTGGAGTCTGTGTTCGTAGTCAAAATCAAAATAATGCGGACAGTATGAATGCAATGAAGAAGTACAAAATTCGAGAATTTCGACGAACTTAATGTGATGCATATTCTAACTAAGTTTGGTTTAGATAAAGTGGACTCTACGTCTCTAAGGACTCCCCGGGGGCCGCGTGTAGAAAATGCTAGTGGACACAGAAACTACTGAAGAAACAATATATATTGAGGCCCAAAAGCCGTAAGCAAGAGCGGCTGGTAAACAGGCAGCCCATTTAATATTGACACTTTGCGGGTTAACATCCACTTAACAGTTCAAAGCGCTTTGAAGTCTCATAAGAGAAGTTTCATATATATATATATATATATATATATATATTAAGGGTATGCCCTACCTATCTGGTAATGAGTATTTAAACCTACTAAAGCTCAGGATCAACGCACTACCAACGCGTGCCAGATTGGCCAGAACACGCCCGGGCTACAACAAACGTTGTAGACACGGGTGTCATGCGCCTGAGACGTTGGCTCATGTCGTTCAGATGTGCGATACAACACACAAACAAACCATGACGACGTCTTTGATCGTGTGGCGCGACTTCTCCGCGAAAGGGGTCATGAGGTGGTTCGTAAGCGAGTATTCCGTCGACCGGGCGCACCGGGTCTAAAGCCCGACCTCGTAATAACAACACCTACCGAGGTCTGGGTTGTAGATGCCGAGGTTTGCGGCCCGAACCGGGACCTGGCAAAAGCGCGGCAAGACAAGATCACCAAATATGACGTCGAGTTCCTAAGAGCGGCGCTCCCCGACCCGCAAAAACCTCGCAGATTCAGATCCATCACTATCTCAATGAGTGGTGTATGGGACTCCGAATCTGCGAGGACGCTCTTGGGGCTCGGCGTCACGAAGAGGAATCTTATGGATCTCACCGTTTTAACTTTGCAAGGAACCTTAAGGATATACCGCTTGCACCGGGTCCATAAGAGCGGGGGCTACCATCAAGCAAGGACACGGACAACTGATACTTAATTTCACGTGACACCTTTTTACCGCCATTTTTATTAAGGCGAGCACTGCCGAGTGTGCAAACGTATTGTAAATAATTAATAAATCATCTCAATATTTTCTATATATATATATATATATATATATATATATATATATATAACTAGTTTTTATTAGAAATGTAAGTGGAGCGACAATTGTCTCACGGGAACGTGTGCACGGGAAAATATTACTTCAGCTCGTGAAGAATGGGCTGGGACCACTCTAACAGCGTGCCCCGGACACGTCGAGATCGAGGAGCTGCCTCATATAAGCCGCAGATCTCTTATCTCTGGTTGCGAGGTTAAGCTGCTTACCTACGCTTTGGAGGAGTTTGCGGAAGACGTCGCGTGGGCCGCCCAAGGTAACGAACGCTAGCGGCGGAATCGTCGGCGGAAAGTCCCTGGGGCTCTAGAATACAGGAAAATTCGCTAGATTGGAGCGCTCGGCTGAAGGTGTCGTTAATAGTGGCGTGTCTGGCACTCCGTCCTTCACGCATGATGCACGATAACCCGTAATGGGCTATCTTGTCAACGGGTTTACCACCTCTGCATTGGCGAGGAGACAAAAGATCACAGTCGAGGCGAAGACCTGCCTCGATTCGGGTCGTTTTGTCGTTCAAAAGGGTGCCCAGTGGGGCGCTTGGAAGCGCATGCAATTAGGCCCCGGGTCTCTTAGCGGCGACCGCCCGAAGACGAGCTTTTGTGGAGTCGTCAATAGCATCCGCGAGTAAGCCGCGATACACTTCGCCGTGTAACAATGCGCTTCAGTCGTGCTGGCTCCAAGGGTTGTCTAGGGCACAACTGCAAATTGTCTTCAGTTCTTCTTGTAGGTGTCTTGTGAGTTCGTTATACTGAACAGCGTCGGCCTTGTCTAGGAGTGCAATAGCATTGTTCTCGGATAGAAGAAAAGAGGAGACTATAGCTGACCCAGCCGAGTTAAGTCGGAGAGAATCACCCTGTTTCAGCCCCGTGGTCGAGGGTATGAGACCATCCGCGACGACCAGGTGAAAAGCGTAACGGTACGCTTGGTGGACGTCGTGTGCCAGCTGGGGTAGTGCGCCCTGACCGCCTTCAACAGGTGATCCCGTCGTACAGAGTTGAAGGTTTCCTGAAATCCAGCTTCACGGGAACCCGGTAGTTAACGTGAATCGATAAAAGCTCAGGCGGCATGCACGGCGGCCCTGGCATGCGCCGCAAAGCCAAGCTGGTGGGAACCCATCGCTTCGCAAATCCTATTTCTAGTTTTATTACCGGCAATCTTTGCGGCTAGCCTGCGCAAAGTAAAGGAGCAAGCAATTGGCCTCACTGATCTGTCATTCTTTTGTAAGGCAAAAAGTCTAGCCCCAAAGATTATAGGCCGCAGTTGAGGTGGAGGGGCGCCCCAGAAGAGCAAGTTCACGATTTTGGCCAATGCGCCCGCCAGCCGACCGGCTGTGTCCCTCAGTGTTATATATATATATATATATATATATATATGAAATATTGATAAAATGCTTAATAAAACTTAACGAAGTAAAATTTGGATGAAATTCAAATTCCACATCATTGAGTAGTTTTAAAAGACGTTGGCGTGAGCGACTGTTTATTGAACAAGTAAATGCCTAGAATTTGTAAATTTTCCAAACTGACAAATCCCAATAAGGACAGGTGTTATATATATATATATATGTATATATATACACGTTTAGTTGTTTTCTCAACTTTACTGTCATATTTTATACTACGCTGTTAATTAAATGTTTTTTTTTACAGATAGGGATGTCTCTTTGGAAAGCGTGCTATTAACTGCACGATTAAGTATATAGACTAAATAAATAAAAATAATATTAATGAGTATGTATATTCATACATATATAGGATGCCCAAAAAAGAATTTGCCGTCTTTTAAAAGTTCCCGCGCTCTGCCCTCTCGGGAACTGCTGTTCACAAACAGAACGGGGTGGGGTTGCGAAATCCAAGATGGCGCATTATTCAGCGAAAGAATGTGTATTTATTTATGTAATTCTTAAATGTGTGCAAAGATTTCCCATGACAGGTTCAGTGCGTAATATGCCGCGCCGCTCAAAACCACGTGACGCTCGTTCGGTTGACAATATCTCCGCTGTGACCAACAGTGTGGAGCAATGTCTGGAAACATCGGTGTGGCAACGTGCCTAACAACTGGGTCTTTTTCGTGCCTCAACCTGGTGTATCTCGAGGTCAGATCTAGCCATGCATCCATATTAAGATTTAACTGACGCAATAGTTCAAGCCTACGGACTATCAGGAGCTGCTAAAGTTTGCCAGTAAGGCTTTCGAGAAGATGCAGCGCGATGGCGGTTTTGTAAATAAATTGATCTTTTCGGGGAAGCCCATTTTTATCCAAATAGAAGTGCGAGTAAATAAAACAGCCGCATCTGGGCAACCGGGAACACTCACGTGATTCACGATGAGCCGTTGTATGTGTCACGTGTGACAGGTGTGGTTCCTGGGCCTGGACCTTATTTTTTCACTCCACGATGATTAGCGTGGAGAGACTGCTTTTGTTTTGCTTTTGAGAGTGAGATGTTCCGGACGGATAATCTCGCGTAAGTGGGCCGCTTACTGGTCTTTAAGATCTTGCGATCTAACACCGTTAGACTTTTCGTGAAGTTCTCGACGAGCAAGGGTAAAGTGTACGTTAATAAGCCCACGACCATCTCTAAACTAAAGACCAACATTGTTTTATGCATTAATGTAGTTCAGCCCGATCTATGTAAACCATTGCTATAAAAATGGATGTCTCGTAACCAGTTTGTAAAAATAAAATAAGGCTACGTCATATAACAATGCATTTCGTTAAAAATTACATACATCCGTAAATATTATTATAAAAATGTAAAAATATTAAATATAGTAATTTTTTATAGATTATTTTTATAATTGTTTTTTTTATCTTAGACTATTTGGCAAGCACCAGGAAGCACTCTATATTATAATTTTAACAATTTCATCGCGGACTCTTTTCCATAAAATTTGCATGCATTTACAATTCCAGCGCTTAGAACGGTCACTCTTCTTCGGGCTGGCTCATCGACGCTAAAGTCGGGGTTATTTGCGTATATCATACACTCATCCATACCTCGTACCCTGCATGGTCAGAAGTGGGCTAGCTAAAAATGTGAAAGTATTCGCTGAAGCCGCACGACGACCAAGCTTTTTTTGCAGTAACGGTCGATTTCTCCCAACGACACCGGAAATCTAACTGGTAAGGCGTATATCAATGCCTATATATATATAGCCTCCACGAAATCCACTCTCCAACGGCTCCTTAATATTGCGGACCCACTTTTAAAATCCCGAGGCCTTGAAATTAATACTAATAAAAGCTTTACTATCTCCCACCTATTTAATAGGAAGGAAGGTAAAGGTTTTATCAATACCGTATCAGAATTTAACGTTGGAGATCGGCAATTGCCAGCTAAAGGTATGAGCGATCGATGGAGATATCTTGGAGTCGACTTTGACAGCAATGGCAGAGTTGACTCCACCAAGGATATACTCCTTAACTTACTCAACAGACTCACGATAGCTCCCCTTAAACCCCACCAAAGACTCATATTTTTGAAAGACTTTCTCATTCCCCGTCTCCTATATAAACTGGTCTCCGGTCCCAGACCATCTTACGCACTCCTTAGTGACCTAGATAAAGAGATCAGAAAGGTTGTTAAGTCGAAATGGCTTAAGCTCGAAAACTCGGTGCCGAACGCCTACCTGTACACGCACAGAGCACACGGCGGTCTGGACATCCCCTGCCTCCAAACATTCATTCCCAGAATCCGCCTCTCCCGCCTGACAGCACTACAACACTCCACGCACCTTGGGGCCCAATGGATGCTAACCACTGAGCACTTTAAAAAAGATCTTGCGAAAACAAGACTTCTTTGCGAGCGCTTGGGAACCTCCATTGAGACCGCTACACAAGAGACCGATTACTGGTCTCAACAACTACACAACACGTTCGATGGGGCACATTTTAAAAAAGCACACGAAACGCCCTTTGTACATTACTGGATTAAGGGTATGCCCTACCTATCTGGTAAGGAGTATTTAAACCTACTAAAGCTCAGGATCAACGCACTACCAACGCGTGCCAGATTGGCCAGGGGACGCCCGGGCTACAACAAACGTTGTAGGCACGGGTGTCATGCGCCTGAGACGTTGGCTCATGTCGCTCAGATGTGCGATATAACACACAAACAAACCATAAAGAGACATGACGACGTCTGTGATCGCGTGGCGCGTCTTCTCCGCGAAAGGGGTCATGAGGTGGTTCGTGAGCGAGTATTCCGTCGACCGGGCGCACCGGGTCTAAAGCCCGACCTCGTAATAACAACACCTACCGAGGTCTGGGTTTTAGATGCCGAGGTTTGCAGCCCGAACCGGGACCTGGCAAAAGCACGGCAAGACAAGATCGCCAAATATGACGTCGAGTTCCTAAGAGCGGCGCTCCCCTACCCGCAAAAACCTCGCAGATTCGGATTCATCACTATCTCTATGAGTGGTGTATGGGACTCCGAATCTGCGAGGATGCTCTTGGGGCTCGGCGTCACGAAGAGGAATCTTATGGATCTCACCGTTTTAACTTTGCAAGGAACCTTGAGGATATATCGCTCGCACCGGGTCCATAAGAGCGGGGGCTACCATCAAGCAAGGACACGGACAACTGACTCTTAACTTCACGTGACACCTTTTTACCACCATTTTTATTAAGGCGAGCACTGCCGAGTGTGCAAACGTATTGTAAATGATCAATAAATCATCACAATATTTTCTATATATATAAGCTTTAGGACATTAAACAGGTCCACCAGCGTTGTAGGTGACGATGACGACGGACCATCTCCGGGACTCAGCTTGGCCTCGCGTCAACCGTTCTGTCGAAATCTAAGAACCCAAGGCAATGAAAAAATCAGTAAGTCCTTCAGCTAATGTCGCTTTGTAATGAATCACCAAAATCATCTCATAAGTTCAAAGAACCCTTTGATGGCACTTGTCGGTGGTAGATTATCTAGTGTTTGCTAGCGTTATTGTCGTGCGCGTCTGCTTGGTCACTCTCTTTTTTTACGATGTCTCTCTTTCTTTTTCCTTATATATATATATATATATATATATATATATATATATATATATATATATATATATATATATATATATATATATATGCTGACGACCGGTTAGTCCTAGGAGTCAGCCCTACGTCAACCATCTTGTCAAATACAAAGCTCAGCTCTTTCTTTATATATATATATATATATATATATATAGAGTCTGCATCGAAGCTTGGGCTTTACGCCTATAGAAGTGGCTGATTTACGAAAAATTGTATATGTTTCTAATAATGTGTACCAAATATAATTCGAGTGTAAACCATTCATCGGTTTCTATTTAAAAACTGTCGCAGGACTTTGTTATATATGCCGACGTTTAAGCAAGACCACATTGAACACACATATATATATATATATATACATATATATATATATATATATATATATATATATATATATATATATATATATATATATATATTTATATATATATATATATATTTATATCATTGTCTCTTTATGAGCGTGTGTACGATACCAATATATGTAATTAGTTGACACGACATTGCGCTTCAACGGTTATATAGTAGCTTTAAGATTCAGTAAGCGACAGCAAATTCTAGCGTCAGGAAAGAAATAGAGATTACAAGACCATGATTGGTATACTTTCTATTATCCTAATACAAAGTCTTTGGGCTTTTTAGGACAAGAGTTTGCAGTATTTGCATGGCTTTCGCAGTGTATGATAGTGTTTAGTTTTTTTATAAACTTACTTAAGAAGATGCTCAAATACGGCCGTTTCCTGGAGAATATTTTCGACAAATTACGCAAAGGCTGCGAGCAAGCACACAAATCGCCATTGCGATAAACTCTTACGTACCCTCCTCGAGCAGACAAATATTTTTTCTTATATATAAGTATGTATATATATATATAGGGTCTACAAAAGTCTTTTCGGATTGGCGCTTGCGCGGCTTTCACAAAGCCCGCCCCGGCGCCTAGGCATAGATCATTGGCTCACTCTCTGTTGTTTTCATGTGAAAAAGAGCGGGGAATATGCTGGTCATTTTTAAATCTGTTTAGCCGCTTGTTCGTAAAAGTGCTGCAAAATGGAGGTAGGAAAATGCCAAATTCGGGCGATTCTACTCCACGAGTTTAAAAATGGACTGAGTGCAACGCAGGCTCACAAAAAGTTGTTCAAATCGTTTGAAGGTGCCTGTTGTACGGACAGAATGTGCCAACAGTGGTTTGAGAAGTTCCGAAAGGCGAAAAAAAACAAGGTTTTATTGTGTATTTGGTGGAATGTGGGCGGAATAGTGCACTATGAACTTTTACCGCGTAACCAGACGATAAATACGGCCGTGTACTGTCAACAACTTGAAAAGCTTCACGAAAAATTAAAGCAGTCGTACCCTGCACTAATTTCAAGGAAGGGTGTCCTGTTGCACCAAGACAACGCAAGGCCCCACGTGAGTAGGGAGACCCTTTCGAAAATTTCCCAGCTAAAATGGGAACTTTTAGAACATCCACCGTATTCCCCCGAGCAGCATCTGATTACCACCTATTCAGATCGATGCAGAATTTTTTAAGTGGTAAAAAAATCACTTCTATCGATCACGTGCGTTCTAGACTGGAAGAATATTTTGGATTTTTTAGAAATTTAGAAGATTATTTAGGAACCGAAAACCTTGTAAATCGTTGGGCAGAGGTTGTATCTTCCGGCGGAGAATATATAAATCAATAAATAAGACCTCCCGTGTCTTCTATATATGTGTTTTCTTTATAGCGCCAAAACCGAAAATACTTTTTTGTAGCCCTAATATATATATATATATATATATATATATAACTCATAATATAGTGTGAGCAATTTTAAATTACAAATAGGATAAAAGTACAAATAAATTCTTATATGAGCACGATTATAATGATTTTTAAGGAATTTTATAAATACTGACCAATATGTAAAGTTTTGGGATTTAAGATAACTTTCATATATAAGTGATGACACATCTGCACGTGTTCTGTATGCTGCGAACTGAACTATCGGAAAATCGCCGTTTAAATAAGGATTTTCAAGTGCACTTGTGTTGAAAGTGGTTTATTACATTCGACTTAGGTTATAGCTTGCATGGCCTGCTCAAAATGGCGTCAGTACCTACGCCTCAGCAACGCATAAGATATGATAGCTTAAACATTGCTAGGCAACCTAAAAACTTTTCGGGCTGACTCTCAGCCAAGATTTAACGTCCACGTGTCTGAACAGAACGCGTTATGTTGTCGGAATTGCCGGAGTTCGCACGCCGCTCTAGAATTTCGTCGAGACAAGCACCCACCAGCCCCTCCGAGCCCCAGCGGCCTCAGGCCCAGATTTCACGTTCCAAACGAGGTGATTATCGAATGATCGACACATTACGGTGATGACAACCCCCAGCGAATGTGTGTCTCTTATATTTGCGGCCAAACTATTTACTCCCAGAAAACGGGACACTGCAGGGCATCCATTCGCCCCATTTATCTACTCTTTAACGACTTGCCGCAATGATAAGTATTAGAGGCAACACTAGGGTTTTTAAAAATGCAGTTAGATTAGATATCAATTAGATTTTGCTACTAAATCCGGAGTCGAGATCGCAGTTCATACCGCTCGCTTTTCTAGCGTTTTGCAAATCTCTGACTGTTCTCCTAAAACTCGAATATAAGAATATCTTTGACAGTGTTAGGCAACCATTTTATCAAGACTATTTAAGGTCGTACACCAAAGTTATGTTTACCATTTTAATTATAGTTAAAATAATTTTGTTAAAAACAGGCGTTCAGCAAGGAGGCCCTTTGGGGTCACCGTTGTTTTGAGTATCAACGGACGTGTGGCTATCTAGTCCTCTTATCATGTGGTAATTTAAATAGTCCCCACAAACCTCATGTAGATAGTTCAGTCCAGCAGAAGCATTTTCTTTACGAGCGGAGATAAATATTTATCTATTGAGCCAGTAGATGTCATGATACATGAACTAAGATTGTGAAACTTGGTGACATCAACCTGTGGCTATGCTTGTTTTTGCTGAAAAAACGCTTGCTCCTCTAAGAACTTGTATAAACAAATTTGAAGTATTCATTGGTCCTCTTCCTTTTGTTGGATCTTACGGTTAGTTCTATGTGTATTTCTGTTATATGAGAATAAAATGTGCAGGCGCGACTCCTGGAACCGAAGTCGACGTCTAACTTCTCCACTTCGAATAATAATAATAATAATAATAATAATAGCAAAAAATGCTATCTTCTGCCTACATAGTATAGGGTCCCGCAGAGTACTGAACTGAATGGCTCTCAACAGCGTAAGGTGTATTAAAAAATAAAGAAACTTCAACATCGGCCAACTGCCGCTCAAGCGAATACACCACCGCAACCTACAACGGCTCACGTCGTTCACGTGTCGGTTTCTCGGCCACCCGACTTCCTCGGGAACCGACGCCAGAGTGCACATCGCAGCATGTTCGCTGAACGGCGCGAACCGCTTAATTCTCTACCGTTATGGCCGGCTCCCCTTCCCTGCTCTAATTGTTCCCCCACTTCCACTGACACTGTTGTCTGATCAAACGGTGCATTAATACAACAACGTAGTTATACAAACAGAAAGAGAACGTTAACAACTTTAAAGAGATCAACTAACACAATTACATATAAGAACATGAAATAGAAGTAAGATGTTGTTTTGAGTAATCATGTATATAGAAATGAGTGAAACCTGAATCTCGCATTAATAATATTATTATTATTATTATTATTATTATTATTATTATTATTATTATTATTTAATATTTGGTTCAGCATAAATTGGTAGTTTACATTGTAGTAAACACACAAATAGTGTCACAAAACAGTTGGTTTGGCTTTCGTTTTTATGTCTAAGAAGAAAGCGGGGGTTTCAGTATTTTACCTATCACAGTTACCTATCACAAGTTGCATGTTGCTCATTTCTATTGAAAAATCGAAAATTTGGTCATACCTGTGCATACCATTGTTATGATATACAATGCACATTCTCTAAATTCCAAAGCGTCAGTTATGGCGCAACTGCTTTGAGGCAGTATTGCACTATGAAGATAATTGCAAATATATATATATATATATATATATATATATATTGTTCGGCTGTGATGTGCATGCAGAATGTAATGCACTTAACTTCAATAATTGAGATCACATCTCGATCAGGCAAACTGTAAATGTACTTCGTGTGGTTGTAATGGTGTCTCGCTGTAGCCTACATATATTATTGTGTAAGTGTGCGTCGATGTTTGGTCTCTCCTATACGTCTCCACATGTTGGCCGTTTTTGACCACGTGCTGTAAACGTTTTGGATCGAGCCTTCGGGCGGCGTAGTGCATTTGCGTGCGCCCTGCGATCGGAGAAGACATCTAGGTGTACGGGTTCGATCGCCGCCGTTTTACTTGTGTATTTTTGGGGTCCGTCTTACGAAGTAATGAAAAAACGATTCCGTGGACGTTAAATGTACGCAGAGAGTCAACTTAAACAAGGTTTTAAAGACAGACTCGGAACGCTTCATGTAGAAAAAGTGCCTTGTTGACTTTGAGCTTACATTTCAAGCTTGAGTTAACAAGTTAGCATATAGCTTAATTTGTGTCAAGTGCTTGCTTTGCATTTGTACTTTGCAATATGCATTTCGAAAATGATTGTTAGAGGCACTAGGTCATGCGCTATCACGCACTTTGTGAGGATCGTCATCATTGTGTTTATTTACTGCGTTTCGCCACTGGTGCTCGTGGCCACCACAGGCGCGGGATTTCCAAATATTTTAATTGTATCTAAGTGGCCCCCGTATCCTCTAAGGTGTACCCTTTCCGGCCGCACGATAAAAAAAAGTACATCTTAGCGGTAGTTTGCTAACATCACCAGTTGGTACTTGAACATTGTAGCTGTTATAGTGTATCTCTATAACAGCTACAATATTCAAGTACCAACTGGTGGATACCGAGGCAAAGGCTACCGGTTGGCTTAACCTCGGCATTCGGGCCAGTGATTCTAGCAGCGCACTCGTTAGGAGCATGGCCGAGTACAGGTAACTGCAGTCGGACCCTTGAACAGTGCGTTGACTTTTGGGCGCGCAACCACATTGCGTGCATGTCAACGGCTTTTATTTATGCTGTCTAGTTTGTGGCTGCTGTCACGCGCATTGCACGTTCATTTTTCCCTACTATGTAACACGGATCGACTCACATGTGTGGCGACTTGGAATGACTGTGCTGCCACGTTGGCTGTTGGCATATCGGTGACGGTGGGATGTGTCAACTGCGTTTTGTTGACGTGACTGTTAATGCTGCTGCTGCTGCTGTGTGATGACTGGCGACAATTTGAGTTTATAATTAGCTGACTTCCGCTCTCAACGGTGTTTCGGTATTTTCTTGATGTATTGTTCAGCGTCACTTTGTAAATCCGTTTCAGCGCTTGAACCTCTTTTGAGCACTTGCACTGAGGGTGTTCTCCTGTTGAATTAAACGTTCTTAGCGACTGGAACGGTTGTAGAAACTTCTATCCAGCGGTATAATTTTTGGCAATTTGTCTTATTTGGATTTGTGTCGAAAATCTCGCACACCAGAAGGCACGCTAGAAGCTATCGAATAAATAGTACGGGAACTTTCAAAATCTGAGTCGGCGGTAAGATGGGTATGTAGACATGTTCACTAAGTGTTTAATGCCTTGTGACAGAGGATGTGTCGCTTGTAGTAGCCTTGGTAGTTTGTAGGGGTTACTATGTTTACTTCAATGTTTGAGTTTACTTATTTTGGCTCATTATTAGCTATAATATAGTATATAAAAACGATCTTACAAACTGATATATATATATATATATATATATATATATATTTGCTTTGCCAATTGATATTGCAATAACATAATAAGGGCATGCAAATTATTAACATAGTGCATTTTCTTTTCTATCTTCTCTCTTTTGGCGAGCATCATCATGGCATCTTCAGGTGCACGCAGGGAAGGCACAGAAAACTGGCACTACCTAGCACTCGAGAGCACACGTATGCAGTAACACGCAAGCGGTATTGAAGGTAACCAGACCACCCCCATCGGAGTCTTCAACAGAGCTTCAAGCTTGGGAACAACAAGAAACTACGGAGTCCACCAAACCTCCATCAATGGTGTCTGGAACAAAGCTTCAAATCGTCCTGACTTGGAAGCGACGACCAGGTTTGAGTTCAATCTATAAAAAATGCCATAGAAGGAAGTGCCACGGACGACGGCATACAAGGAGATGAAGTGCAGATAAAACGTCGTTAAACCTAGTGGATTAATTTCAATAAACACGCCTTGGAAAAGTAAGCGAGGGCTCGCGAGAGGTAGCGCAGTTAGATGTGTATCTCGCCAAGAAGCTTTGGGATGGAAAGGCGTGCATGTATGTATTTTCGCATATTTTTTATTATGATTAACTAGCACGCCCTTTTCATGCCTTTTATGTGTTTATCGATTGCTTTATATTTGCCAGTATTTGTTTAAGTTTCGAAATTGCGCCTCCCCGCTATGTCTTAGCCCAAATTATGCAACCGGACGTGTTTTAAAGATCGGAGTTGTAAGGATATAACTAAATGTGTATTGTATCAGTTCTCCGTATAACCCAAGTAAAGCTATCAGAGACAGTGAAAGATAGTCAAACAAGGTAAAAAATACTAAAGTGTGTTAATAAGGATATACATAACAGACAAAATTTACTGGGATTAGTTTGACCCCGAAAAGGCGAGCCGATTCAGCAGATTTGCTCCGCCCGATTGGACAAAGCAGATTTGAACTACCAATCCTCATAGATGAAAGGCTAGTGAGGACACGATAGATCTTGAGTAGTTGATTGGGCGAGGGCACCACGACCAGCTCGCCGACTCAATCAACCACTCTTTCCACTTCATCGCCTTTCAGTTGGTATATAAAGTATTCGCTACCATGAGGAAATTACTTTCTAGAATGGCTCGAACGGCTGCACAGAGGCGAGCACGCATTATGCTGCGGCGCTACCTAGAACGCGAGATGATACGCAGAGAACAAGAAGCGACTTCGGAGTCCATCACACCACCACCATCGGAGTCTTCACCAGAGATTCAAGTCGTCCCGACTTGGGAACAACAAGTAGCTTCAAAGTCTTCACTAACGCTTCAAGTCGTCCCGACTTGGGAACAACAAGAAACTACGGAGTCCACCAGACCTCCATCAATGGTGTCTGGAACAAAGCTTCAAATCGTCCCGACTTGGAAGCGACGACCAGGTTTGGACTCAATCTGTAAAAAATGCCATAGAAGGAAGCGCCACGGACGACGGCATACAAGGAGACAAACCGTCGTTGAATCTAGTGAATTCATTTCTATGAACACGCCTTACGGCGTTTTTCTGTACTTAACTTATAGAGTTACAGATAATGCCGTTAGAGGCAGACTACAAAGACCAAAACTGCTCTGTGATCATAATAATACAAATAAACTGACTGTAAGCTCAAAATAGCCTATTGACATGAAGTACTTATTTATTCTTACTATATGCGTAGACCTTTCCTTGACCACTTTCACAGCTTCGATGAGCACATTTTCTCTATGATGTTTCCAACTGTGGAGAACACCTTACTTCCGGAGCAATTTGTATTTAGATAAGGTCGGGGTACACAAGACTCAAATCATATCCTCTAGTCTAAAGTTAGGCTGGTGTTGGATGTGCCTGGGTTCACATGTACGCCGTTTTTATTGATTGGTCAAGACTTTCGACAAAGCTCCCCGACACTTACTAGTCGATTAATTTTGACATGTTAGGCTGACAGTTTTTTTTTGCTCTTTAATTAAAGTAAAAGTGTTATATATCGCCACGTTATGGTGCTAAAATGGCAGAGCGTATCCACAGCATAAACCCATTTTGTGGGTTTTTGCTGTGGTAATTCGGTGAAAGTGAAAGTGCTGTTTTTTTTGGAAATAGACCCGGTGAAATAACTTACAGTTGTAAATGCGTATATAATCAACAAATAATATTGTTATAAACAAATTCTAGTAACAAAACCCATGGCGTATTAATGCATGTGTTCCGATTACGAAGAATCGTGATAGATGTACTTCCCAGTATCTTAGCAATTATTTTGGCCAGAGTCTGCGCTCCATCTAATTCCTTTAAATATATATTTTAAACCAGTATTACAATTGTGCGACCTCTATTGTATATTTTTTTAAATGTTCGACTAAAAGTTTAACTCCAGATAAACTAACGTGGCGCTGGAAACTGTTTACGTAGTCAATCCCCCCACAACTGGTGTCCACGTAGCCGGTGGAAGAGCGTGGGCTGCGCGTCCTTCATAAGCTTCTGAGGAGGTTAATAAAATTTAACTTCACTGGCGACTGCAGTTTTCATTTTGTCGACATGGCAGAACAGTGTCTTAATATCGTGTTCATGACGAGGTAGACAGAGTGTTTTTACATTGTGCCGAAAAATGAGAGAAATGCGGTGCAGCTTCTGCCTACAATCTGCCGAAGAAATGCCTTGTGAGTCCGAATCTGGGGGGGGGGGGTATACGGGTTTAGTAGGTTTGGTGAGTCTCACACTTGTTGCCTATAGTTGCCAGAGACGTATGTGCACCATGCAGAAAAGCTTCTGCCCCGCAGGCATTGCAAAACTCGGCAAAGCTGGCTCAACACAGGAAACGAGATTGCGTCGTCGTCGAACACGATGCATGGAAGCTATTGGCGAAACGCTGACATCTCATACGGAGCTGCCATAGATATTGCAACCGAGCCCGACAATATCTAGCGGAAAAATGCACATTAGATCTTTCTTTCTGTGACAGACATAGAGTTTCGACTAAATGAAGACTTACATCCTTATACTTTAGATTTACGTATTTAAATGCATAGCCTGTCGCGTGTATCGCTTCGGTTATACTCAGCAGCTAGATGTTGATAAATGTAGCGTCCTATAGGAACGTCAAAATGTGTTTATTAATTGAAACGTAGTTTTGCTTAAAGTTTGTTTATTGTCTTCATCCGCCCCGGTTGACAAGAGGATGTATGCGTTTGACGTTCGTGTCACAGACATTAAGGCCTATTGCGAGGGCCGAGACATGTTTTGCACTGTTAAATATATATGTATGTTATATTAAAAGACTGAACAGTAGTTTTATTTAAGGTTTGTTCATCGATAAAATTGTAGTTTTCGTTGAAGTTCGTTTAATGGTTAAAACGTAAATCAATTTAAGATTTGTTCATTGACTAAAACGTCGTTCTAATTAGGATCTGTTAATTGGGTAAAATGTAAATATATTAAGAAGTTATTCATTTTTGATTGAAACGAAATTTGATGAAGGAAGTACATGAATACACGAGAAGCATTCCCTTTGGCATTGTCCCCATCCAAAACCGTGCTTTTAGAGCTGTCTTTGAACGTTTCTACGGTTGTTAAGAACTTTTCGAAATTGTCGTTGTTCATAATGCTACAAATTATTTTTGGTGCAGACTTCTCTGCCGCTCCCCCTCCCCCGCCGCCTTCTTAAGCGTAATCCCACCGCGGTTCGTTCAGTTTCTACACTGTGTAATACAATTCCAATATATGTCTTCTCTCACGTTATCCTTTCTCGGTTTCAAAGGTCCGCAAAGACAATAGCGTCAATCTACAAGGTTAATCTTCTTCATCATGTTCTACCTTAGCTAACGTGCACATCGATGTCTGCTTCGTTATCGGTTGTTATGCGTGCCTGTGCACGTGCTTCGTTTCCATTTCGCCGGCCACCACGTTCTTTGCTCGTTGGATGCATGTGGTTGTTGTTGAAGCTGTTGCTGTTACTGCGGTTGTTGTTGCTGTTGTTGTTACGACTAAAAACATGAATGGCGGCGCTGGCGGCATCTGAGCGGCATCAACCGAGAACATCGTTGGTGCTGCCTCGATTGACCAAACGGAGCTCTCGGCGAATGACTTCGCTAGTTTTGCCGACTTACTAACGGCGAACGGCGCACGGGGGTGCCCAAGGCTTAGTTTCAGGTACGATCACTTAAATGTTAGCGTGCGTTTTTTTTTGCATACGAGAGTATGCGACCATACACGCCGCAAAATAGCATTGGCATCATTTCTAAACGTAACAAAATTTGTGTGGTGATTTTTGTGCGCCATTTATTCTTCGCTGTGAGATATAGAATTTAACATGGGCATTTATTGGTGCACGATCATGATGTCCATAGGACGCTTAACACTTAGGTGGACGTCTATTCGTTTTGCTATAGAGAACGTTCAAACATTACCGATCCGATTGTTAAAGCAGAACGTCCCATCTTATTGCTGAGAGCAGAGAGTTTATTTTGTGTATAGTAGTGCGTTTAGTGTGCTTGCCTGTAACAAGGCGTATACAACATGACGATCTTATTGCGCATATCCTTAGTCTGACTCAAGGGAAGTCTTTATGTTTGTAATCAATTGCATCACGTCAATATGATACATATTTTTAAAAACGATTTAAAAAATGACGCCTAATTTTACGTTAAATAAGATCGTGCATCCTTAAATGTAAAACGTAGCAATTAACGTTATCAAAATGTGTATATGAAAATGTGTATAAATATATATATATATATATATATATATATATATATATATATATATATATATATAGGTTAGATGTTACAACCTTTAGTGTACCTAAGACAGGCAAACACAATATATATATATATTTTTTTTTATGTGTCTATATATATATAGACACATAAAAAAAATTATATATATATATATATATATATATTGTTTTTGCCTGTCTTAGGTACACTAAAGGTTGTAACATCTAACCTCACTAATTCGGATTATTTGCCCCTTATGCGAGTAAACCGATTTGGTGGTATTTTACCACTTGTTTGAATCAAGCTGACTTCTCAACCTTGCATCAGAATTTCTCTATCAACTTCATCGTTTATGGCAGTATATAAGTCGAAGTGCAATCCGCGACGCTTCTGAGTCATCTAGTTTAAACAGTTTGCGGCGTTGTAACAAGTTACGACTCCGGTTTCATGTCAAAATGTTCTCTCAGGTACGTTTCCTGTTGCTGGAGCTGGTGTGTCACTGGTGTGAGATTCAATGCCACGGTTCGCCTCAGGCATAACCGTTATATCATAGCGCCTGAATTGCCGAATTATTCAGACAACAGAACATCAGCTCATCGTACTTAATTGTAACGCCCACGAAGTCATAAGATGGATTTCCCTGCCGTTTACGGGAACTGGGTCAGAAACAAAAAGTCACAGGTAAGAGTGAACCATTACGATTCATTTCATTCTCTTCAGGCGCTTGAACTCTCTTTTCTCGAGAACAGTTTGTTTGAGTACGGTGCGCCTACACATATGTTAACGCAACCTGCATCTTTGTACTATAACGCCTAACTATAGATGTCTTCACCTGCCTATAGTCACGTCACTAAACTCCGTCATCACCGGCAACATCATTCGCATAGGACGATGATCAGCGACTAACTGCGAACTGAAAACTAAACGCGATGATTGCTCTTGATTTTGTGCAGGTACAGTTAATCGAAACGCCAACAAGTGCCGAGTGGCAAGAATTCTATAGAACCGAGCGCCATCTCGAGCCTGGAGTGGTGCCGGTTTCATATCGCGATATGGCCCGCCAGGAGGAGGCCGATGCAAGATTGCTTCGTTGTCCCGAATGCCATGTTGAGTGCCCTGGACCGCATTCTCTGGAAACTCACGTTAACGAAGTGCACGCAAGACAGCTTGTCGGAAGAAATCACAAGGGCCCAATACACTCGCATGCATACCCGTTCGCCGAACGAGTGCACAACTTTCTGACGTTGGTCAGTGTCTACCCCAGACCACCGCCGTCGCCTTCTGCTTCTGAAAATAGAACTAACCGGAGATCCCGTAATAGGAGACGTAATCTCAGCAGAAGAAGACGTCGTCCGCAATAGACCCCGCTGTTCGCTAAAGGGTGAATGCGAGTGGATTTTACGGAAAAAAACGCCGTATCTCTCCGACTCCACCGTAGCTCCACTTCGTACTGGGATAAACAAAGCCAGAGGCATACACGTAACGCGAAAATCTTCTGTAATGTTTGTATTGTATAAAATAAATGTAAACACTGTAGACTAGACACTAATTTGCTTGTAGTGCTTGTTTCGTCTAGCGTGTGAGATATGTGCTTAGATACTCCGTAGTTGAGTCACGTTGAGTCATGTGGGTTTTGATCGACCATCGGTAATCACTGCTGCTTTTCTTAACACGTAAATTATATAAAATCATCTGGCTCTTTTATGATCTATTTTGCCCTTAATCCCCAAAAAGGACCTCATTGCTTATCACAATGGATGGACACATCAGCGTGCGGTGCCATGTACATTGGGCTTACACGTATGTACTCGATATTCTAGTGGCATACTTTTATTGGCGTTCCGCTTAAAACTCGAACTCTAAATTGACCAACATATAGCCTAGAAAGTTGTATGCGTAGTTGATACTCCTTTTTACACGAACACAGCTGGTGTAAGTAGTAGCAGACTCATATGGACGGTGGCCTTTTCATAAAACAGGGAGTTTTATCAAAAACGTCACTGGCAGGGAAAGTCAAAGTATTTTTCAAGGTCAACGCAAAAATCGATGTGCGCTCCTACCCGACACGCTACTGCAGTATACAGATTGACTGGAGACGCATATCGAAATAGAGGCATTGCGGGGTACCGCATTGATGATCGTGTGCGCACCAAGTGCTAACAACGCAAACAAAATCAGTCTGCAGAAGCGCTAAGGATGGATATTGTTGCAGGAAAAACAAGCTAAGCGCATTACATTAGAGATCATCCGTCATAGCTCCACTAGTTCGGTGTGTCACTATCCTCTTCAGGTGCTAGTGGATGCTCTGTCGAGTATGCCTCGACATTACTTACCCATTTCACACACACGAAACGCAATCATAACGTTGTTGAAAACGATATCTCTCATACGGGCCACTCTGGGCATTGCGGGCAGAGCCAAGAATATCTGGGGAAAAATAGTCGTCAATATACACACTCATTACAACTTTCGACGAGATGTGTCCTAACATAGGCTGCTACGAAGTACAAGAAACTTGCCCATATGATAAAAACTTCGGATTTTTTTGCTGGCCGCTATATAAACTGGAAAGCAAATAAACCGACTATATAAGTTCTCGTAAGCACAAACATTAAGACTCGTAAAAGCACCATCATGATCTATTTCATACTTCAACATGTCTTATGCCATGCAAAACTAACAATTGGAGTCGCTAAAACTTCTCCCGTTCACACATATGGCACACTTTCTTCAACCTCTTGTCAGGTAGCTAGTTTTGACTAGATGTTTTTTACTCGTTACCCATTTTTTCACCTCACGTTTAAATAACTGGCTGAGATGAATGCGCGGATTTCCTTGGGAAGTTTGGTCAAGATAGTCGGCAAGGTATACGGAAGCATAACGGGTGGACTCCCTTAGAGCTATCAGCCTCACAAATTCCGTTGCACGTCGTGTTGTGTGGTTAACAGTAGCTCTTGTAGAAAAAGGCAGCATCATCCGAAATAACTTCTCTATACGTCATTTTGTATTTTTATTGTAGGCAAGTGTTTTGTTGCGATTATTGTCAAAGACCAATTTTCCGATTTTAATTTAGCTCTGAAACCCTTCAGAATAATTGCCTATCACAGGTTAAGTTATTCCTGCCTCTCTAAAACGTTGATATGTTTTTATGTGTGTGTGTATGGATAATAGCTTATCTCGTATGAGGTTTTCTTTCAAGTTTTCTTTTACCATAGTCCATGGCTGACGTCATTAACGCGCTTTTCGGCGAACCTGGCACTATACAATAGCTAATAAAATAAAATAAAAACATATTTTAAGCGCTTTAAGCTCTATGCTGCGTTATTGTTAATGTCAAGTATGGTGTACTTATTAATTTAAATTACATTACACTTATTCATTAAATCTCGGAAACGGCATTCGTTTCCGTCAATCTTGGACATATATAGAATATGTTGTATATGCATCTCCGGAAGATGTCAGCGACCTAACGCCCAGATAGCTGGCGCTGACCGACATGTTTCATGATGATATTTGGTGCAGACAAGGCCGCAACATTTGCAGCAACACTCATCGGAGGGGTTATGGAACCCAGTGCGGTGGCACAGTTTATGGTGGAACCCATCGACGGAGTAACGGGTGAGAACGTGTCGTTGCTCGAATAGAGGTTCCATCCATGTATTGTCCAACATTGCCGGTGTTTTGTAGAACGCTTTTGGTACTTCCTTCATCTTCTACTCGAAATGCCTACGGAACTCTCGCAGTGACGCGGTGGTCGAAAGTTGGAAGCGATTTACCAGATCCTCGATGAACGGCGTGGTCCTAGACAGACTATACGTTAGCCTGTTTTGTGCATTTCTAGGAAGGCCCAAAACTCTCTTAAGGAACGTTGCCTTCGCCGTGTCGAGAGCGCTAAGCTGCTGAGCGGATAGGTTTTCCCAAATTAATGTGATACCATAAGATGCCACCGAAGCCACCTTCAGGTTAAATAGTATTAGAGCTGTTTTTACTGAGAGCTTCTGTGGAGCCGAGCATGAGGTCATGGCGACGATGCAGCTATTAATTTGCTGAGATATGTGGGCCGCAAAAGATGTGCCGCTTGGCGTAAGTTTAACACCCAGTTAAGTAAACTCCGAGACAACTTTTACAGAGACACCGCCCAAGCTGAGCCTATCACTTCTCCTCAAGGGACCCCCGGGTCGATGAAGTGTTGGCGCAGACGGTCGGAGGCAACTGGACAACTAGAGAACCTAAAGTTCCTTCTAAAAGTGCAGTGAGGCTCAAACCTGACCCTTCGATGTGTGTTGTTGGTGTTCTTATTGGGAGAGTTTATAGAACTGTAAGGAGAAATTTAATTTCAAATGTTTTTTTTTCGTTTTAACGTCAATGTCACGTAGCTCCCTAGTACTTTGCGGTGTCAAGTATAGAGCTTGTTGACGTTGCGCCTAAGACGTCTGGTATCAGGGGAAACTACAAAGTTATGTGAGTTACTAAACTCTTGTCAACGGCGAAACACGAATCGAATTCGTAGCAGAGCTTGTTACAGAGCGCATCAATGGCAGAGAGTCAATATTGCACTGTATCGTATGCTTGAAACTAGTTCCTGCTCTGAATACGGCTGGCAAAAAAACCTACGGAAGCCCTGTCGTGTCGCCGCGTAAAGAACACCGCTGCAGAATTGGTGACATGGCATTAAGGCTATGGTGTAGTGCTGCGGGATCTCCCCTTACCATAACGACAACAGGATAGAGATCAGCGAAAAGCGGAGTTAACTACACTACAAAAACCACACATGAAAACCTACTACAAGCCTTCTACAGCAGTCACGGGCGAGTTAGTTCCGGGATGACATGGCGTCAATCTCTAGAAGAGAAGAACGCTGAGTATTCCTCACAGAGAGATCTGCCATAAAGGTTGATATTCGAGTCTCGTAATAGCAAACAACGAGGAACAGATGTTGCAAGAACAACGCCTATCCAGAACATCGAGCAGAGTGCTTCTGTGAGTAAACTAACTAAAGCGCCAAGAATATAACCGCAAACATTTGAATTTTATTTACTCAAAGACGAAGTTTCTGGACCGTATGGCTGTCACAGGTATATTTAAACGTCCATGAACGTAAAACAAGTCAGTTAAATATCCACTTCACGGTTGTTCACATGGCCTATAGCAGATACCATTACGTTGCAAGTAGAATAGTCACATAGAAACCTGTGGTGCTGTTGGGCAACTGTGTGTTATTTCCCAGCCCCAGCATGTAGGCTTGTCGGTTCCTCCATTCGCGCAACAAAATAGGAATTTTTTTTTTTCATTCATTAGGAATCTTTCTTTGGTGAGGACATTTACTCAATCATTTAGTAAAATCTAAAGTAAAATGTTTTTAAGTTGTCGTGCGCCGCCTTGGTTAGGATAGGCGTGTTCTGACGGAGCAACATTTATAAATAAATCATCACTTACTCCTCGTCGCTAATTAACTAGTGAACGAACACAATAATAAGCCTTTGGCTTCTCATATTCTCGCTTATTCTCTTGTATGGTTTTGAAGTACCTTCTCACCTCTGTCTGCTAGCTGTCCGACAACGACTTCGATTCATAGGTGCTCTGTACGCCTATTGAGCGTTTAATGCAGTATTGTCGGTATATCATAAGCAATCGCGGATGAACTACGGCCCTTGTCCTATAGACTTTTTATCGACCTGCAACTAGGAGAATGCTAGCTGCCCCGCAAAATAAATTGTCGAGACTATTAAGTTCTCCTGTGCTTTGCCGGACCTCGACGGCTCACTTTATTACGTTGAAGCCGACCGAGCAATTGAGCAACACTGCTTTAGGCTGTTTCAGGTCTTGCGTTTCCGTTGGATCGCAACGATACATTGTTTCCTATGAACAAATTCTGTTGACTTGAATTCGTTCGCAGCTGGTCGCCGATGTTACCATGACATCTTCACAACGACAGCCGGAACCAGCATACACATGTAAGCTTAGAACAATCGTTTTCAGAAACTAGACCTAGTTGTTGCATTTTAAATCACAAATATATTTGTTTGCTATGATAATCAAGTTAGAGTAGAGTTTAATTCGGTTTATTTGGTATCGTGTTATAGCCAGTAAAATTCCGGATACAATATCGCAATACACACGGATGCAAGATACTAGCGTGCTCAAAAAATAATTTTGCTTTGTCGAGGACACCATTTGACATTAGTTACCAGAGGCGAAACGGTCACATCACGTGAAGTTCGCAAAAATCGAGACTGGTATGTCACATAGTTGGTATCGTTTATGCTAGACACCAGAACTTCTCGCCATTACGGACATAAAGTAAATACATTTAGAAAACTGCATTTGAAGAGGTATCAAAGCAATGATGATGTGCTTTGTGATATGATTTTACCATGTCAAAATTTTAAGGGATTGAACGTTAAACATAAACAATAAGGCATCACAGAATCTCGTTTTTTAAACTATTCTCGTTATTTTACTTTTGCAAGTCAACGTTGGATGTATTTTTAAACACGTGCGTCTATTCAGTTTCTCCACCAAACAGGTCGTTTTCTCGCTATAAAATGAGAGATAAAAAAGATCGATTAGTGCTTTTCGAAACGACAATAATTTAAAGAAAATCATTTTATATTTCGGGTTTCGTTTTCCAGCCACTCTCACAGTTATGCATCTTTTTTAATCGGAAAGCTTATTTATTTTTATCCTTGACCAATTAGTAGTTAGAGGCGCTGTTGACTATCTCGTTAACAAAGACCAAGGTGTGCCCGACGCACATTCGACGTTCACACGAACAGCTAGTATTCATTCGACGTTCGTCCTTCAGCTATACGAGGATGGCAGATGAAGTCCTTAGGCGCTCGATTGCCTGCTCACAGCGTTCGTATCTTTGAATCGTGACGGCGTCCAAATAGCGGATTGCTTAATCGGAACGCTCTTTTCGACGACTTCTTATTGTCTTCTTGGGTCATCCTCGTCCATCACTCTGTTTCTTCCATGCCCTGCCCCCCCCCCCTCCCCCGCCCCCGCGCGTATCGTCGTCATCCACCCTCGGCGGCATCCTAACTCGGTGTTTTGGGTGCAAAAGGGATTTAGTTGTTTGTCAGATATACAACCCTTTTTCGCCTCCCGGGCGCGTGTCACGCTGATACACGACAATCATTGCCCGCCAAAAGCTCTCCCTAAGCAGGCGTCGCCGTGTCGGTGGTACATGCAGTAGTAGGAGATGCAGCAGCATCAGCAATAACAGCGGAAGCAGGGTAGCACCAGCATCACAACCATCACCACTACCACTAACAGCAGATGCAAGATCAACATTATCAACACTGGCACGCGAACAGATAAGTCCGTCGCTTCGCGCACAAAGCGGCGAGCTAGATCCTGCGAGACAATAACGACGATGAAGACGACGGCTGCTTGACTGTCCCTATCGCTTGTTCGTCGTGGCAAAGTCGCAACGAACATGCAATATGCTCTTTGGCCGCGCGCCCCGCCACTTGTTGACGTTTCTACGTCTATCGCGAAAGTACCGCGAGAGCAACAATAGCAGAATTACCGAATTAAATGACGGCACTGTTCTTGTTGTTGTTGTTGTTGTTGTTGTTGTTGCTGCAGTGGTAGTGGTACGCTCCTTGCTGTTGGTTTGTACTCGTGCAGTATCGTCACGTGTGACGTAGCGGATGCAATGAACGCATCCTCTCTGCAGCGGGAATAAGGAGAGAGCACCCGAGTGTGCGTGCGTGCCCGCCGCCGCCGCCACCGTCGATCGAGTACGTTGCCGTGACTAGTGTGCTGTACTGTCTTCCAGCTCTGAGCGTATTTGGCGTATCTCCTGTTCCATTGCTTTATTCTTCTGTAGCCCTATTCCTCTCTCTCTCTCTCTCTCTCTCTCCGTCTCTTTCTGCTAATACTCGTTTTTGTCCGTTATCCTTTTCAGGGAGGGCCAAGAACATGAAGGTCAACTTCATGTTTTTTGGCCCTCTAGTCATTGAGCTACACTAGTGGTAGCATTTAGATGTCTGTACGTAGGTACATATGTAAGTGCTTTGCTACTAGTTGCAGCCACCGTGGGGTGCTGTGAAGTGATGCACGACGACAAAGGACAATCCAGCTGCTGCAAGCGCCGCCGGCTAGCGCCATCACCGCCACCCACTCCGGCCTTCCGACTAGGACGACGATGAAAACAACAAGTTGTTGTCCTTGTCGGCACAGACTGACACTAAAGCTGAACACGCGTTAGATAGTCGCGCTATTTGGTTCTAGTTCTCGTTTTCTCCGTTTTCTTTTTATCTCTTCATTTGCCCTTTGCCCTTTATATTTGCCGACTGTGTTCTTGTTGTTCTTGTACTGACTGAGGGGGAAAAAGATATATATATAAAGTGAGAGAGCTAGGAAGAGAAATAAATAAAAAAGGGAGATACAGCATGGCAATTTGTTGGTTCGGACGCGCAGCTGGCTGCGACGGAGAAGCGGGCAAAGTGGTACGGGTTGAGGAGACGGAAGCATCCAGCTTAGGCATTCAGCCGGCGCACATTAGTAACATTTCGGCGGCGTTCACTGCGATACGCCGTACGATATTTATCTGCGCGCTCTGACAGCCATCTGTTTGTGACGCCGCTCGCACGCTGTGTGGTGTAGACAGAATAATGCAACAGCGGCGGCAACAGCAACAGCGTGATAGGATTGGTTGGTTGCCCGCAAAGCTCGCTCGGGGCACGAAAGGGCCCGTCTGGGGCGTGCAAAGCCATTTTACTATGGGAACACCCGTCGGGTGGGCCCAGTTCGAGGAAGGGGGGTCGCAAGGGCGATGCGCCGTTCACAAGGGTCAGCAGCAACAGCAGCAGCAGCAACGGGAGGCTGCCTAGGGCTCTAGCCGCGAAGCCCAGGGGGGTGCCGATCGTGAGTACATGCTGCTCCAGTTTCTGCTGCTGCAGCGTGCTTGCCTGCTGCAGGCCATTGTTGTTGTTGTTGTCGTTGTCGTCATCGTCGTGTCGGTACAACGCCAGCCAATGAGGGCACGTAGTAAAACGGATGCAATAAAGTCGACGAAGATACAATGCCCTGTTCGCTCGCACAGTTCTGGCAATTGGACATCGCTCAAGCGCAATAGATTGAAGTAGTGCAAGGAAAACTGGGGAGTTTCATAGTCGTCGCCGATATATATATATATATATATATATATATATATGTCTATATTTTTAGTCAATGCGTATTTTTATTCTGCATTATAGCAAAATATCATGTAGTTGTACTTACTTATATGAAATGTATATGTATGTGTATATATATTGTATATATATATATATATTTTTTTAAAGTTTCTTTTGTAAATGCCGTGTACGGTTTTTGCATGTCATGGCCAAGTTTTAATCCACTCGGCTTTTACCTTGTCTAAATTGGAAATCACGCAAACCAATTTAAAAGTGCCTGGCCTGGGTCTCGAACCTAGACGTCCCGAAAGCAAGGCAAAGGCTTTGTCACTAAGTCATCTTGCTCGGTATATATATATATATATATACCTTTTACAATGTACACAACTGCAAGTACCGATATCACTATATATATATATATATATATATTAGGTAAGTCAAAAAGTTTGTCGGCTTTTTTACCCGATTTTAAAGAGCCTTATTTATGCAGACAACAGTATTTTTATTCAATAATATGTTGACCGTTTTGTTCGATAACCTTCGCCCATCGCCTCGGTAGATCCATGATTCCTTTCTCCCAGAACGTCTTGTCCTTCTCGTCGAAATACTGAGTGAGGTGATTTTTTATAGCCTCCAAAGATTCAAATGTTGTGCCATCAAGGGAGTTCTAGAGAGACCTGAACAAGTGATAATCAGATGGTGCGAGGTCGGTACTATAAGCTGGGTGCGGCAGCACATCCCAGTCAAACTCCGCCAATTTTTGCCGGGTGGCCAAACTTTTGTGTGGTGTCGATTTATCATGTTGAAAAGTGACGCCCCACCTGTTTGACAATTCCGGGCGCTTCGTTGCTACTGCAGCCTTCAAATCTTCGAGTTGTCTGCAGTAGACGACGGAGTTGATCGTCTGACCCATTGGAAGCAGCTCAAAATACACGACGCCCTTACAGTCCCACCAGCAGCACAGCATAACCTTCTTCTGATGAATATCGGGTTTAGGGATAGCTGCGGCCTGAGAACCTCTAGGGACCCAACTTCTTTTCTGTGTTACGTTTCTGTAGAGTATCCATTTTTCATCGCCGGTTATCAATCTCCTCAGAAATGACTCATTCGAGTTCTTCCGGAGGAGTGCGTGACAGGTATCGACTCTCCCTTCAAGCTGCCTATCATTAAGGTCGTGTGGTAGCCAGATATTCCGCTTGCACGAGAAACCTGCATCATGGAGGCGATTCTAAACGGTTCCGTGGGAGACTCCCGTTACATCTTCAATTTCTTTTATTGTCAAACCTGGGTTCGAAGTAACCAGGCTTATGACTTCGTCGGTCTCCACAACATTGGGTCGTCCTGACCTCGGTTCATCTTCGAGATTGAAGTTTCCAGCTTTGAAACGGGCGAATCGCTTTTCGACTGTAGATTTGTGTACTGCGTTTTCGCCGTAGACTGCACATATCCTCCGGGTTGTTTGCGCTGCACTTATGCCTTCACGGTAGGAGAACAACATAATGTGTCGAAAATGCGTATTTTTGTCCTCCATTGCAAACAGCTGCCAATTCCGCAAACGAAACGGTAAAGTTGGAACCGGTATACCGTCGCGCCGCCACGGGTCTGCTCCTGAATGTAAACACCCAGCCGCACTCTCAGGCGGCCCTGCTGCAGAGCGCGGGAATTTCAAAAATGTGGTCCCAGAAAGCCGACGAACGTAGCATCGCTCGTCTACAATTTCAAAAAGCTCAAGCCGACTACAGCGTCGGACAGAGACGTTCTTTGGATGAAACAAAAATAAGTATTATGTGAATCGGTTTCGGATTTCGTTTGTAGCAGGTCTCTTTTGTCAAGTTTGTGTACTGCACACGAGTTAAGTACAATATACACTTCATAAAATATTCTTTATAATTATTTATCGTCTTCATGCTTGTGGCGAGAAACATAGTGTAACGGCTTATGTTCCAGTACTGCCCATTTCACTGCACGATGCTTGGCTCAGCTCTGCAGGCAGACACTGCAGATGTACAACTCATACTCTTTGTGAATACTGTAGCTGTGCTATTGTATTCACAAAGCTGTATATGAGATACAATATTGCTATTGTATACTTTTTAGCAAATCCGAGTGAATGCCAGTGCGTTGCCAGGATAGGTCGGCCTAAATGCGACTGTCTCGGCGACAAAGGTATTGATTTTCTACGGGCAAAATGACGCTATAAACAAGCGAAACCCAGGGCGGCGGTTCGCTTGCTTTGTAGATTCTGATTTGAAAGAGTGTTTACGTGCAGATTTGTTTTTAACTGTGAACAAGAAGAAATTATTTTTCCTGTGGATCTTAGCACAGACAATAGTCGTATTTTAACAATCGTTAAAAGTGAGAAAGCGCATAGAACGCACCGATCAGTTTATTTGTACATTTTTATCGAGGATACGTGAAACGTACCGATGTCTGTGTGCCACATAGGCTCATCGCAAGCGACCTCAAGACCTGCGTTATTTTCTTTAAAACCGAACAGAGGTCATTCTTTTCAGAGAACCTTGAATACCAGCGATAAAAGGTTGATCTCCTACAACAGCACAACTCGCCACAATCGACGCGAGGCATCCTGCCCAACACCTTTACATTACATCACTCATGCACGCGCATGCAGTTCCTTGTGATTGGAAATTTTATTTTTCTAAATTATTTTTATTATATTTTATATATATATTCTTTTATATATATTATATATATACTTCTAAATTATAATAAATTTGCATAAACAACTTTTCTTAATATATAGTTAGTATGTACAATACACGCCGCTTCAAAATGAGACCTAAACCGCTTATAAACTAGATGTATTAGCTTGTTAGAAACTGTGAGCGAGTCGATATTTTAGACTCTCAATCAACCACTCCTTAACTTGGTAATCCAATGGGTTTAAGTTAAGTTGTTAGGTCGTAGGCTGCATTAAGCACCTTTAAAGGCGTCGTGTAGAAGTCCCAAAATATTTGCCTCATTTTTAGTTGTATGACTCGAGATACTGCCAAACAGAAAGGTGAGGCAATTCTGAGCAGTTTTAGGAGGTTACACACTCGGGATGCACAGCTGCACTAATAAAATATAATCCAGTATAAGTGTAATGCCATATGAGGCGACCGGTGCCACCTTCATGTTGAAACAAATTAGGGCTGCCTTGACCGAGAACTTCTGGAGATATGCAATAGATGCCATGGCGGCCGTGCGACTGCTGATCAGACAGGATATGTAGAATACGAGAGGGAAGAGTGTGACGTCAAAGTAGGCGCATGGTTAAACAAATTCTGCTGAGAACGCATCCAAAAGGTTTCTCGGGTTGACGTTGATGATAAGACCGCTGTACGTAATGAGTGGCCGCAGACATATGTTTAGGTTTACGTATACACGGCTGTAGATCACCAAGTCATCCGCGTACAACATTATTCTCGCACGTACGGGATGAAGGTTGGTAGATCACTCGAGAAAGCCGTGAAGAGCAACGGGCAGCTCAAGTAGCCCCTTGCGGGTAACTCGTGGTCTGTTGAAAAATGTGGTGCTAATTGACTCCATCATCAAGCGTGACTGGGTTCGCCCGAGGCATCGACAGTTGCGGTTGCTCCGACCTGAGCATCAACGATTGTTCATCGGCGCTCAGATCTGCAGGACGCTGGGCTTGTTTGCCTTCAGCTTTTGGACGCAAAAAAAAACCTTCCAAGCAGCAACATCTCCGTTACATCTGAGGTATCATCCTGGTCGTGAGTGGTTGTGGCGGCCTTAATGAGCAACTGCCGCGAAGTTCTGGTAAGGGGCTAATCAGTTGGCCTTCCTGTACTCGGGATACAGTATTTGTATGGAGTAGACCGCAAGTTTAGCTCCTTCCGCGTGCTGGTCTACAACAGCCGCAAAGTAGGCAATGCCAGCCAGGAGCTAATTTTTCTTAAACTGTAGGTAGCCCTCTGATCCCGGGTGTAAGAGCATTTCCAGCGCAATGTCCGGTTGCTCCTTTCTCTTCTTTTTCAGTCTCCTGAATAATATCAATCCCACTTTTACCCTCTTGATCCATAACCGTCAGATGCTGATTATTCGGAAGCAACACGCGTAGCAGGCCACGCAGCTTCTTTAATGAAGCATCTGCGATCAGCAAATCCTCCATTTTAGCCCGCGAGGTAATGGGCATATCTGCGTCCGGGGTAAGCCGCACATCCGCTGGCGGACGACTGCGACACCTAAAACAATTTCCGTATGTTATCGACATACGAGCTCTTCCCCACCAGAATGCTTCTCTGGAATGACCACAACTGGTTTGGTTGGTACGAGGAACACCGTCGCAACTGCAATGCGGCAACTGAAATTGCCTCAATGAAGGGTGAGGACTACCGGTGTGACAATACACGTTTATAAATCGATTTTGCAGTGCTTGCAATGAAACTATTTATTTTAAAATTGTTTTCTTAAAAAATATCAACGGGGATTTGAAGTAAGAATATTCACGCGAAAGGCCGGTGTTCAATCGCTACCCCAAAGCGTAATTGGCCCTCGTGTACAAGTTCCTGCGGCAAGTTCCGTGCTGAACGTATCACAACTAACAGTTGTTTGCAGTGCTTAGTAGTAGACCATGTTTAGACTATCATATTTTAATGCAATCATACAGTTAAGATATTGACACATAAGGTTTCATTATTATTACTACAGGGAGCGGTGCGGCTCGTGCCTGCTATGTGATTCGGTACCGTGGTCCGAAACAATTGCGATCCACCAATGGTACGGCGTAAAATGTTCGGTTATTGATGTAACAAAACGGGGTTTTCTAAGGCAGTAACAGCTGTGTAAAAAATCCAGGACATACGTCTATGCACCTAAAACCATTACTGATCAGCTTAATAAACTCGCGCGTGGTAGTTTAGAGGATGTTACCTTAACTATTTAAGGCCACAAATCATCTAACCAGTAAGAAAACGGATTGTGTTGCAATTTACTTAGCTATATATATATATATATATATATATAGTTAAGTAAAATGCTAATAAATGTATAATAAAGGCTCTCTTAGAAATTTAACTTGCTATGTTTACGTATATTTATAGCTCCTTGCTGTTGTGTAATCAGTCTATCGTTCAGTATTCGTCCAAGACGAGTGAATCTATATCTATATATAGATATATTCAAACACTTTAGAACTCCTATTCCTACGGCCTGTCGAGATGACGACACTTTTTAAGGTTCACTGTCTGCCGAAAGCTGCCGAAGGCTGGCGAAAGCGCAGGCTTGCGACGAGGCAGAACTGAAGACAGCTAAGCAGCCTTATCCGACTGTAGCCGGTTGACTGGGTCGCTCGGGTTCGAGAAACGTCGTTCGGCTGACAGCGTAGGTTTTTTTTTTCGATTTGGCACTCGGTTCATACATACACTGGCGTCACGCATAGCGTTACACGCATCGCAACACGTACAGACGCAAGACGCACAGATAGTGCACACCCGAAGACACCACGAAGTCGACCGGAGTTGGCCGGCGGCTGGCCCGAAAGGCCGTCGTCGGTGCAGCAGCAGCAGTAGACGTCGTGCCAGCTCGAAAGCCTGCTCGAATCTTTGTTTCCACTCCACTTGCTGTTTGCTGCCACCACCGCTACCACGACCACCACCACCAGCTCCATTGACATAGATTCTCGCGTGGGTGTGAGTTGGTGCTTGTGTCCATGGCATTTGTCACCTGCATGAATCAGCAAAGAAGAGCAAGCAGAAGAGAAAGACGAAGAAGAAGAAGGTGAAGGTGAAGAATATGAAGGTGAAGAATACAAACACAACGCAAACTAAAAAGAAAACGAAACAGGACGAGCAAAGGATCTACTAATGACGGAAGGAACCAAGTTGCAAGCGGTATTAGCAACTTGGTTGCCCACAAAGCTCACTGCGTCTTGGCAAGCACCGTACTCATTATCGTCGTGCTATCGTTAACTTCTGCGTCGTCGTCGTTGTTGTTGTTGTTGTTGTTGTGGTTGTTGCGGTTGTTGTGGTTGTTGTTATCGTTGTCGTCGTCATGACGTATAGTTGTTGTTGTTGCTGTTGTTGCAGACCATGATTCTTTCCTGCAGACGCCGTACTGTCGCCGTCGCTGCCAGGTCACATCCGGCAGCGGCTCTCGTATTGAGTATTGAAAGGGCGTGTACAGCAGGACGTGCTCGGCTACGCCATAGCAGGACACGATAGCTGCGCATTGCAGGTGACAGCAGTACCTAGCCAAAGAGATAGACAGTCGCCCAAAAACACACAGACAGACAGACAGGCAGGTGGACAAACGCATGCATAGACAAACAAAAATAGGGGCGAATGGGGGGAGGTGCAAGATCTCAAAGCGGAGACGACGTGCAAGCCCACGGCCCACGCACTCGCTTGGCACCCGAAGCGCAGCTGTTCTGCACTCCAAGCCGGCGAGTTAGAGTCACAATGTTGCCGGTTTGTGTGCTGGATTTTGGTGTTCGTGTTGCTTGTTGCTACGATTGGCAATGCTGCCGTTATTGTTGCTAGTCGTTGTCGTCGGCGTTTGTGTTGTTGCTGTGGTTGTTGTTGTTGCTGTTACTACTTCGGAATTGACAAGTAATTTGTTCTGCGTTTGAACTACGATCCCATGCCCAGGTTGTTAAAACGTGGGCAGAGCGGATCCTGTGTATAGTCATCCGCTTCGATTACTCCTTCTGCGTGGGGAGTTAGAATAAGCCCATACCATTTATGTATGTATATACGAGGTGTGTTCAAAAAGTATCGCGACTTTTGTGTTTTTTCAAAAATTATTCATTTATTCATGAATATCTATTTTGTCCCCTTCAAAGTAATCCCCATGAGATATTATACACTTGTGCCAACGGTTTTTCCAATCTTCGAAGCACTTCAAAAACCATTTTTTTTTATCTTGTTCAGCTCCTCCTTCGATGCCGTCTTTATCTCGTCAAGCGTAGCGTAACGTCGTCCTTTCATGGGCCTCTTCAGTTTAGGGAACAAGAAAAAGTCACAGGGGGCCAGATCTGGGGAATACGGTGGCTGCGGCATCATTAGTGTGTTGTTTTTGGCCAAAAACTCGCGCACAAGCAACGATGTGTGAGCAGGGGCGTTATCGTGGTGCAAAAGCCAATTTTTGTTCTTCCACAAATCCGGGCGTTTCTGGCGGATTGCTTGGCGCAAATTGCGCATAACTTGCAGGTAATATTCCTTATTGACCGTTCTACGCTGTGGCAAGAACTCATGATGCACCACGCCCCTGCAATCGAAGAAAACTGTCAGCAAAACTTTCACATTCGACCGAACTTGGCGCGCTTTTTTCGGTCTTGGTTCGTGCGGCAGCTTCCATTGAGATGATTGAGCTTTGGTTTCCACGTCATAACCATAAACCCACGATTCGTCACCAGTTATGACCCTCTGGAGCAAATTTGGGTCGTCGCGGACAGAGTCCAACATCTCATTAGCAATGTTCATGCGATGCTGTTTTTGGTCGCAATTGAGCAATTTTGGTACGAATTTCGCGGCGACCCGTCTCATGCCCAAATCATTGATAAAAATCGAATGGCACGAGCCAATCGATATGTTTAGGTCCTCAGCAACTTCTCTAACGGTGATTCGACGATTGGCCAATACCATTTTCTCCACTTCATTAATTTTTTCGTCTGTTGTTAAAGTGCTCGGGCGTCCGGCACGCTCTTCGTCGTTCACATCTCCTCGGCCTTCTGAGAACATTTTGTACCACCGATAAACGTTGCTTCGGTCCAAGGTAGCTTCTCCGTATGCCACAGTCAACATTCGGAATGCATCCGCGCACTTAATTTCGTTTTTCACACAAAATTTGATACAGGTTCTTTGATCCATTTTTTTGAATAGGTAAAAATCGAAGACGATCCAAAACACGTGCAAGCAAAGCAGCTGTCAACAATTAAGTGAACATTCAAAATGGCCGAGCTTGTCGGCATAAGTGAGAGACATGAGTACCAACATAACGCCACAAAAAATCGAAATTCGAATATACGTAACCCGCGAAAATTCAAAAGTCGCGATACTTTTTGAACACACCTCGTATGTGTGTATGTATATATATATATATACGAGGTGTGTTCAAAACGTATCGCGACTTTTGAATTTTCGCGGGTTACGTATATTCGAATTTCGATTTTTTGTGGCGTTATGTTGGTACTCATGTCTCTCACTTATGCCGACAAGCTCGGCCATTTTGAATGTTCACTTAATTGTTGACAGCTGCTTTGCTTGCACGTGTTTTGGATCGTCTTCGATTTTTACCTATTCAAAAAAATGGATCAAAGAACCTGTATCAAATTTTGTGTGAAAAACGAAATTAAGTGCGCGGATGCATTCCGAATGTTGACTGTGGCATACGGAAAAGCTACCTTGGACCGAAGCAACGTTTATCGGTGGTACAAAATGTTCTCAGAAGGCCGAGAAGATGTGAACGACGAAGAGCGTGCCGGACGCCCGAGCACTTCAACAACAGACGGTAAAATTAATGAAGTGGAGAAAATGGTATTGGCCAATCGTCGAATCACCGTTAGAGAAGTTGCTGAGGACCTAAACATATCGATTGGCTCGTGCCATTCGATTTTTATCAATGATTTGGGCATGAGACGGGTCGCCGCGAAATTCGTACCAAAATTGCTCAATTGCGACCAAAAACAGCATCGCATGAACATTGCTAATGAGATGTTGGACTCTGTCCGCGACGACCCAAATTTGCTCCAGAGGGTCATAACTGGTGACGAATCGTGGGTTTATGGTTATGACGTGGAAACCAAAGCTCAATCATCTCAATGGAAGCTGCCGCACGAACCAAGACCGAAAAAAGCGCGCCAAGTTCGGTCGAATGTGAAAGTTTTGCTGACAGTTTTCTTCGATTGCAGGGGCGTGGTGCATCATGAGTTCTTGCCACAGGGTAGAACGGTCAATAAGGAATATTACCTGCAAGTTATGCGCAATTTGCGCGAAGCAATCCGCCAGAAACGCCCGGATTTGTGGAAGAACAAAAATTGGCTTTTGCACCACGATAACGCCCCTGCTCACACATCGTTGCTTGTGCGCGAGTTTTTGGCCAAAAACAACACACTAATGATGCCGCAGCCACCGTATTCCCCAGATCTGGCCCCCTGTGACTTTTTCTTGTTCCCTAAACTGAAGAGGCCCATGAAAGGACGACGTTACGCTACGCTTGACGAGATAAAGACGGCATCGAAGGAGGAGCTGAACAAGATTAAAAAAAATGGTTTTTTGAAGTGCTTCGAAGATTGGAAAAACCGTTGGCACAAGTGTATAATATCTCATGGGGATTACTTTGAAGGGGACAAAATAGATATTCATGAATAAATGAATAATTTTTGAAAAAACACAAAAGTCGCGATACGTTTTGAACACACTATGTATATATATATATATCTGGTGTGACCGGAAACGTTTTTGAGAGCGATATACATACATATTGTTTATTTCGCAATAATTTTTGCATTTCAAGATGGTAAGCTTGAGAGCGATATAGAGAATTGTAGAGATCGTTAAACCAATTATTTTTTCAAATGAGCCACGCTCTCGGAAAAGTCTTGTTTTAAAGTGAGAGTGAATTTTCTAAAAGTTGTGGGACGGATATTGTTGCCCGACATAGGAGCACAAAATGAGCCATTGCGAAACAACCTAAAGAGACCCTAAGCACCTTCTAGGGAGACCCTGAGCACACGTTCGGGTTTGTGAGAAAATTGTGCTTCTTTTGAAGGACATACGCCGCCGGGTAAAACATGCAACATGGTTGTTTAGAAGACAATTGGCAAACATTGACGTTCTATTATTAATTAACCAAGAAATCGCGTGTAAGTTTATTTATGAGTGGAGCAGAGGAAGCAGAATTCTCTCACAAATACGAAGGTGTTTCTCTTTAGATGTACTGATTGTCTCGCAATGGCACATTTTGTGTCCCTACGTTGGGCAACAACACAAGTGTCACACATTTTGGTCTCTCACTCCGAAACAAGACTTGTCCGAGAGCGTGTTCTATTTTAAAAATTATTTGCCTCAACGAGCTACACAATTGCTTATAACACGCAATAGTGGCCTCATACGCATATCTTCACGCAAAACTTTCTTAATCGATTTAATAACTTTGCGTTCGAGTCAGTCCTGGTCATGCACATACGTTGCAACGTTTTTATCAAATATATTTAATTCTAAATATACATTTAGAATGTTCTGTGCTCTGCATTTTCAACTAGTGAGAAAAAACCATTTGACAGCATGATCTGGCCATGTAATCTAATTACAGTCAAGCCTCATAGATAAAGCTAAAAATTGCTTATGCTCGTCTTAGAACTTTTACTAATGTTTCTTTAAAAAGTAGACTTAGAAGTGGTAAACTATTGCGCGCAGGATAAAAAATAATGTTGGTTAAAAGTTAAAACAAACATACATGACAAGGCCCAGAGTCTGTGGATGATTGAACAGCTCGACGAAGTTTTATCTATCCCCATGTGATCGCATGAAAAGGGTTGACATTGGGAAGAAATAATTTTATGCATAACGGTCCTTTTCGCTTTACCGCCTATTTCGAGCTGGATAGCGGGACATGCTAGAGTACGGAAGTCACGCAAATAATTCAAGCAGACAGGATAGTACTATATTGTACTAATCGCTGTGAAATCAGAACAGACTAGTTTCTAGATGACGTTGTCAACGTATACTAGGGCTAAACGAATCGGCGATAGCGCTACTCCTTAGAGCAAATGTTTTCGCTGCATTCGTAGTATGTAGCATGAAGTACAACTTTTTAATATTGTAAACCTGTTACGTATGGTATAAATAAATTCAGCATATCGTCAAAAAAAGACAAAAAAAAAAAAAAAAATATATATATATATATATATATATATATATATATAAATATATATTTAAAACATTACTGAAATAATTGCGTACTCTATTTCAAACGTTTTGCGTGCTAGTCTCAATGAAGTGCGTCGTGACCTTCGCAAGGCTCGATCATCGCTTGATAGGGGGTCGAGGTCGTAGATTCTCCGTCGTTGCAACTGGCTGCGGACTGCTCAATGCATCTTGACGCAGTCTTTCTCCTAGGCTGTGTTTACGCCTGGGCTACGGGCGGAAGTACGTCTTACTTTGTCATTGTCCTGTTATTTGCTTTTCTCCCGCTTACGCTTACGAGCAGCGCATCAATCTATATATTTTCGTGTGTAAGTGTGCGTGTAGATGAGTGCGCGGCTTGTGTCTATATTCATTCAGTAGGTCTGCGGAAAGCGCCGTTGGCCGTGTTGAGCCCCATGAGACCTCTCGTGGTGAACTGGCATAGAGAGACGTCCCTGCTGGCGACTCCGGGCTTACTTGGTCCTCTCGGACCTGACAGTAAGACACGAGGCCTCCGCCTGTATGCTCTGCTCAATAATGCCACGCATAACTCACTCGCTGAGCTTTCCAAAAAGAAACATATATATATATATATATATATATATATATATATATATATATATATATATACGGAACTAACTAAAGTATTGTATGCATCAACAAGTTTATTATTCATGTCCTATCAATAACACGCGTGCATCGTCTGATGTCAGGTGAAACCTGGCAATCCGTCTTACCCTACGTCACAATATTCTGCTATTAAATAATGCATCTGTCGTCGTCGTAAATATATTTGTTGCAATATATATATCGAGCAAGATGGCTTAGTGGCAAAGCCTCTGCCTTGCATTCGGAAAGTCTGGGTTTGACACCCAGACCACTCCTAAATTGGCTTTCATGGTTCCCCATTTTAGACAAGATGATAGCCGGAGTAGACTAAAATCGGCCAGCCTTACAAAAAAAATATATACATATATATGCGCGCTTTATTGCACGCAGTAAACGTGGGCTTAGTGTGACGCTTTTTCTATTGTGCTTCTGCTGTTTACTGAGCAATGAAGTTGAATAAATAAGTCTCCTCATCAGTGTTGTGAAAGCGGCGGGGGAGGAGCGGGGGGATGTAGCGAGAACGGGGTATGGAAGGCGACGTATAGTCGGGGGTTGCCACTGCTTGTTTGCAACGTGTTCGGTCTTTTTATGCGGGCCTGCTTTTTGTGAGTGAGGTTCGTTCACTCGCTGAGATGCGCTTCTCTACAAGACTCGTTCACGCCGGCTACAATAGAATCGGCAAACTACGTACGACAAGCGAAAAGCAGGCATCGCTTTCCAGGCCCCGTTTCTGTGCCGCCGAGGTCGCTTGCTATTGTTAAGGCATACTGCGTCAATACTCTCGAGTTTACAGAGCCGACAGCATATATGTATATATATATATATACACATATATATATATATATATATATATATATATATATATATATATATATATATATATATATATACATATATATATATATATACATATATATATATATATACACATATATATATATATATACACATCTGGTAAGCATACAAAGTGCAAGACTTACCGTTTTAAGACAGGTATCAAATGCTATCGAACATTTTAAGAATGGTAAGTGTAATGTCTACTTGGGTAAAAAAAGAACAACCTAACACGTATCACACACGTGCCTCTTATCTATATATATTGCATACTCTCGATTCACCCAAACTTTCAACTCGTACTTGAGAGTATACTTCGATGATGCGTTGAGAATGGCAGGTTATTTTCTATGCAAAATATGTCGTACTGAAAAATAAGTCGTGGAGTGTCAATTATTAATTGTGTAGAGCCTATTCTTTATTGATATATTTTGTTCGGGACATAGGTACAGTGGCCTCAGCCAACCTGCATTTTAGTGAGGTCATGCTTCACTTTTTACGATTGCCTAGACACTTATAAACGCAATCTTCCGTTTTTTGCTTTAAAAGAGTCTGACATGCAGATCCGCACGTATAAATACTTAGTACTTCCTAAAGCGTAACCTATATTGTTTTTTAGTGTTAAAACCGCATCTACGCAGATATGTTAAAGTGCTTAATCATCAAACTAAGTTCTATAAGTCTTCCCCCGTGACTTCATTCGTCGTGCGTGAGAACGTTATATCACTAGACCAATTAAGCCGATCTGGCCTAGTTGAAAAACATTTACTCACCTGAATTTAGTCCACAATATTACTTGTGTAATTCGCTGTTTCGCAGGCACAATATCCGCTGTAACGGATGAACGGGCGTAACTGTGATGGGGCTACGGTGCCACTGTATACGTTTTAAGCAAATAGTCATACGACACACATGTGAGGTACGTTTGCTGTGAGCATTTTACAGCGCGTCCTTGTCGACACTTCTTGTTATTCTGCTAAGAAAGGTGTTCTACTCTGCTCTACATGTATATTACGTCCGTTCGCTCGTTCGGTACTAAGCTTTGCTTGTCGTTATACTAGAAAAGAGCAAGGCATGATGAACCTGCAGAGCAGACAAATGATTAACGCACACAAGTTTAGTTTTGGCATCTGAATAAGGCGCTTGACATACACGCGACACGGTGGAACACATTTCCGCCTCGCTTTGCTTACGGAATAATAATTATTTTACTCTTTGGAGAGCGTCCTTCGGAAACATAGCGCTTCTATACCTACTGCACTTTATTTCCAGGTTGGCTATAACAATGGCCACTTTCAGTGTGTACCCTCATATCACTTGCTACATTGCCCCGCTAGGTTACAGAGAAGGAACGCGTGGAAAGACGTTGGGAAAGGTATAAATATTCCCTTTTGCGGTTGAGTCAATCGGGCGCCTTGTTAACTAACTGTGCGGTAGACTGACTACGATGAGTTCCAAGCCCGTAGGAGCCGGAGGATGGTTGAGAATTAAAAACAACCTCCCTAAAAAAGTTTTGAATTCTAGGCAAACTAGGTCTGCCTGACTCTCGAAAACCACAAATTCGTGTCTGCGTTGTAGTTTGTGGTGTCTGCGTACTCCTATTTGTCAGTCATTGAGACTTATACACTTAGACTAAAAAAACGTACCTTCAGCTCTGTAAATTGATATTTCTTTCATATAACAATTGGATTGTTGACTAGTGGTAATTCTACATACAGTGAGTATCGGCAAGAATATTTTTTCATAATGAAGGGAAGCATTGTAATGCAGCACAACTTTATTGAGACATGTGTACTTTTCTGTGTTTTTTTACTTTTGGTAATGGCTGATTATAGTTCACAGCTATATTCACCTTGAGCCAAGAGTCGCCTGGTAGTTTCTGATTATGATATCACGATTTTGTCGCAACGCAAGGTTATTAGGGCTTTTCCACTAAACGTCCTTGCTTATTAGGGCAATGTGGCTGACAGCGGTTATTTCTCATCCAGTTATTTAACAATGATATAGATTAAATATTAAAATTTAAATCGGGTAAGGCATCCGCAATAGGGCTAATGCTACCGCGCGCATAACTGGCCATATTCTGTGCTTACGTTCTGGACTTCAAAGAGTGATAGAATATGGTTTTGTTGTTGCATAATAAAAAAACGCCAAGTAATTATTGCTAGCCATAAATAACCTAGCTATTTAACGAACATAATATATAAACTTTTCGAGCTCACCATCAGCCATTTTAGACTACATCTACCATCAGATTTAACGTCCGCAGGACTACTTTCTGCATTGCTTCATAGACGGACCCCCATAAATACAAATGTGCAACGGTGGGGTTCAAACCAGCGCACCCATGTACCTCCTCTGGTCGCGAGACGCAGGCGAATGCACCACGCCACCGGGCTCAACAGTTATTTGAAGAACAGAGATCTAATCTTGATCAATGCAAGATAGAAGCACTAATGGTTGTATAGCGCACCGGCGTATAGAAAGCCTAAAGCCTTAGTTACTGCTTTACAAAAACTAGCCAAATCAAGCTATTGCAATCAGCTATGGCGGTAACGTTAATACAATCTGCTACTTGCTTTAGGAACACTTCGACAACTAGCAGGCCAAGCGCCCAACACTTGTACTTTGTTACTAATAAATACACCGTAATGTCTGCTTGTATCTGTCAAGTTCGTATGGCAAGTGAATTAAGATGTACGCAAATTATAAAGTCTAGCTTTTATTGCAAAATCTTAAGGCAAGATCAGGAGGTGCGATCGAACCCCTGATTAGAGCATATATATATATATATAATTATTCCCTGGGTTGACGAACACTAGTGAGGGCTTTCGAAGAACCCTGAAATTTAAATCACAATGTACTCGGCCCGGGTTTTCGAATGCAATTAAACTTCAGGAACGCCTTCTACACGGTACGGGGAGACAAAATATTGAGAGCGGTAGGTCACAAGACATTCCGTATCAACAACAACGTTTGGGCAGGCTACCAGAACGCTTTTATGCTGATGGCATCAGATCCGAGATCATTATGTCAGAGATGTTAGAGGTCCATTAAGGATAGAGATACTGGCGTACGCAGATCATCTCGCTGATGATAACCAACGTAAAAAGGAAGACCCTTAGATACGGGGACTGCCCAGCCCGCGGACGGCCTGGACCAAATACTCTATTTAGACCCATCTCCTAGAGAAACGGAGGCCCTTGTACCTTGTACCCTTGTACGTTGGATGGAGGGACGCTAAGTCTATGTAACGTAGACTATAGAAACCTTAGCGGTTCTACGTGGGAGACGCCTCAAAAGATATCGATAGGATTTCTGAATATGAGGCGGCGAACGGACTGGAACTAAGCGCGACAAAGTATGATGTAGTGTTTCGATTAGAAAACTCGACGTGGCCTGAGAATGTTATTGCTCTACTCCGAGAGCTCTTGCATTGCAATATATATATATATATATATATATATATATATATATATATATATATATATATATATACATATATATATATATATATATATATATATATATATATATCATATATATATATATATATATATATATATATATATATATACATATATATATAAGTACTCTTTAGTATTCGGAATTACTGTCTTTACAGTTATTTGCGGAGTATATTCCGGATGTCCTGGATGAATTACCTGCTGGGTTCAAACGTTTAACGTAAAGATAACGACGGTGTAACAGTTGCTCGACCTGGAGCTCCTGAATAACTCTGGTACACAGGCGCTTCTGCCGGTATCATAAGGACGATTGGACGTTTCCGACCCTGTCAACCTAAGCCGATGCCGCAGGTGAAGAGCTGCATAAAGCCACTTCTAGACGAAGCAGCTCTAGAAGAGCTTAGAGGCATTTTTACGAGGAGCAGGGGGATCTTGATCTCTCTTCCGTGCCAGGTGCATCACCGGCAGAGAATCTCAATTTTAAACACCACACTAGATAACGCGGTAGTTGGCTCTGTGCGAAATGAATCAGTCCTGGTTAAACTCTCGCCAGTGACCAACGCTTGAGTGATATATAAACGGTGCTTACAATTGTAATGGACAACGGATTAAATACATTTGCCCACGAAGCTTCCTTTAATAGTGATTAGTCTAAATTGAATAACTAACGCCTTTAGCTAAGACTATCGAAAATAAGGAATGTGATTTATAATATACATTTTTATGTTAGCACTTTGGAGTGAACAATTGTCTCCGTGTTAACGTTAGTTATGTAGTAACGTGTAGTAACGTTAACGTGTAGGATTGTCTTTTGTAATTGGCAATGTGCTCTGGAGTCTCGCCAAAGCATTACCGACAAAGAACATGACTTTCGCTACCATTGCATAGCAGCACATTTTTAAACATATAGTTGTACAAACGCACTTCTAATATTGTCGACGGGATTTGATGGCGGAGATAGCCGGCGACTGTAGCACTAGAAGCCACGTGTTCGAGCCCAACGCGACGCATACTTTTTTTAATGCGATCTTTAATAGAAAGTGCAGAGTTGGAGTTACAAGTAATTAATAAACGTGAACTGTTAGTATATACGATTTTAGCGTGGTGTCACATCGTTACTGATGCCCTTTGCAGCCCGACATGGGAACTACTTCAATACAATATTTAAGAAAGAATTGACTACTAATAAGGTTTCAGATTATAAACGTGATTCATTATAGGAAGTGCATAATACAATAATTTAGTTCTCATTTACGAAAACGAAGTAATACATAAATATACAAAAAAAAAGACTGTATGAGCGGCATTAACATAAGTTGTTTTATACCATTATGGCACTTTAATGTCCTTTTAATGCGGTTGACAGGTAACTTGAGATTTATAGATAAATGTGTTGAACTGGTTGTTTCAGAAATGGTAATAGCAAAGCAAGTGGTATCGTTTGGTGGCGGCGTGGTCTAGAGGACGAGTGCGCTAGTCATGGTTGTTATCTACCGGGGTGTCCCCGGTTCGATCCCTGTTGTTGATCAAATTTTCTTTGAGCGATGCTCATTGAGAATAGACGATACGCCATACCGCTGAGAGCGGCCATGCTTCCACAAGGACTGTTGGAGAAACTCTAGATATCTAAACATGTCCGGCCCTCAGTGCATTCAAGATATACCTCAAGTTAAGTTTCAAGCCCGCAGAGGACGGAGGATGGCCTCGAAGTGGTCTCGTCGTTTGTCTCTACAGTTCGCTGTTCGTGGTCATTGTCATTAGTGTAGTGTCCACCACCCTAACGACCGGACGACGACCGATACGAGTTTGCTAGGCTTTCGCTCAAACAACACACGTCCTCTGCCTGGCTCACACAAACGACTACTGACTCATTTATTCTCATGCCTCCTTATATACTCACAGATTGCCTGCGCATTTAGTGAGTTCCCGCGTCTTCTCTATAGGGTGGCGGCATCTTCTATTTGGCGCCATGTATTTTGCTTGCTTCGGCATTGCCGCTAACCGACTCTCTCTATGCCCGCGCTGCTTAACGGACACTGCTATCCTACATTCTCCCCCCCCCTTCATAGGCTTGTTTTGAATGTTATCCCGTCTATACTCACGAACTCCTGTAAATGGCTTGGTGCGCGTCCAGCCCGCCTTAGACGTCCTCCAGAGCGGTGAGCTGTCGTCTTCATGTTCATCATGTGACGCACCCGGCGGCGGCTGGCCTCCGTATACTGACCCAGTCGTCGGGCACGACCGCACAAACCTGGTTCCGACTGCCGTTCTTCTCCCGTCTGCGTGCTCCTTCGGTTCGTCCACTCGCGCTCGCTCATCCTCATGTGCATGCTCCGCCGTCTCCAGGCATTCGCCGTTGGTCCAAAGATCCCAGCGTGGCCGCTCCTCCACGCCTCCGTGTTCTCGCCTTGCCGCCGGCCTTTGTCCGCTTCGTTCCGCCACCTCGTTCATCAACCCGCGTCGTCCTGCATACAACATGGCTTCCGTGACGTACCTCACGTATAGCGCGGCCGTCGGGGCCTGTTCGACTACGTGGCTTTTCCGTCCGTACACCTGGCATTCACCCGCTCCGTTTCACCGGCTCTCGTTCACCAACTCGTGCCGACCTGCAATCCATACTGGTCTCCATGACGCACCTCCCCTCGTGTAACGCGGCCGTCAGGACCTGTTTGACTGCCCCGTACTCGTGGTTTTTCCATCCGGACGCCTGGCATCCGTTCACTTCGCGTTCTCGCCTTGCCGACGGCCTTGGTACGCTTCTTTCCTCGACCTTCCGCGTCCCGTACTTTGTTCACCTACTCGTTTCCTCCTGCGATCCATCTGGCTTCCGTGACGCACCTCTAAACGTGTAGCGCGGCCATCACGGCTTGCTCGACTAGCAAAGCCTCCTAGAGAAGGAGCTTTCTTCTCACCTGTGGCATTGCTGCCCCCAAAATGAGCTGACTCCTTAACACCAGACCACGAGCGTCGAGCTTCTCCGTTACCTTCGTCACCATCCTGACGTAGTCGCCTTGCCGTCTTCCTGTCGCATTGCCGCCAACCGACTCTCTCTATGCCCGCGCTGCTTAACGGACACTGCTATCCTACAATAAGATGAGGCAAAATAGTAATTCATGTTAGAAAACTAAATCCAAAGTGCCTTGCTTATAAATTTAAACTAGGTTTGAGCTAGGCAAGACTACTGGTCGCACCCGCCGGGTTTCACCATCTACTTTTCAAACCTATGTGCAGCCTTTTAAGCCAATCCAGCCAGACGCACGAGCCCGCAACACGACCAGAATGCCACCAGGTCTGCAAGAAGACTTGCGCCAGCCGTCAACATCGAGCAGTCCATTTCTTACCAACAACACATCTCATTTCAGCGGCCTTCAACGAATAGACGGATTGTCTGTTTAGTATAGTGCTACGTACGCATGCATCTATGCGTGGATACGACTATCATCAGTGCACATCGTAGTCGTTATAGATGTGACAGTACTGATAGCACTGACGAATCCTTTCGTACATCACGACGGCATTTGCTCTGTCGCTGATGTCGCAGAATATTTGCAACTGCATACCTTCTGTTTGAAGCGGATGCTATCCGGAAACACCCCTTTCTGCACAGATGTAACGTCAATGTAACGCCAGTTGCGACGGTGCGCCTCTTGGAGCTACACATCAACGACATGTCTATTCGCAAAATTTGAGCGTCTTAATCCGCATGAGAATCGCAAAATTTGAGCGTCTTGATCCGCATGAGAATCGCACAATCGACATTTCGCTGTACAACGTATTGTGTATTTCGTCTGTATATCGGTATTTGTTAGAAAGTAAATTCTGCAATATAAAAACTGCTAATATTGCAGGATAAGGTCGACGGTGACAACAGGAACAACGACAAAAAAACTACAGCATAAGGAAAACAACTACAACAATACCACCAATAACATTGCCAACAACAAACGCTATTAGCAGACTAGACGGAACCTGCTCCACACAACTGTAATGATGGTGAGGCGAAGCGAGGCGATACTCGACCACTGAGGTTTGCTTTGACGGGATGGCCGGCCATTGAGCATTGAGGAACGACACTAACCGACTGATCGTATGGATAGATGGACCTATGAAAGAGGCTGGTCGCGCCATCAGAGCGCCATTCCCCCCTGTTCCCGCTGCCGCTACTGCAGATGCTACGATGCTGTTGCAAGCTAGCAAACGCCATCGTTTCGCGATGATGCAGTTGTAGTGATGCACTTCACCCTGGGCAAGAACAGGACGATGATGATGTGGAGGAGGAGGAGGAGGAGAAGAAGTAGATGAGGGACGACAACAACAACAACGACAGTGATACGAATACCACGATCCTTCATTTTAGGTGGAGTTTTCGCCTATGCTTGTGATAAATATTTTACCAGCCAAATGATTAGCTCCTGCCGTTGCAAGCTGATAGGATGTCCAGGCAACGATGACGACGACGACGACAACAACAACGATGACGACGACGACGACCACGACGACAACAACAACAACGATGACGACAACCACGACGACAACAACAGCAATAATGACGCCCACGATCTCAGCCATGGCTCTGCTCACCGGCGTCACAAATGACGTGCAGCGTGTTCAATCCCGCCTGGCGTGTCTGTCAGCCAGCCAGCCCGCGTATCGTATCGTACGACCGCTAGCACTGTGGGCTAGCACGAGGGGATAGCGAGTAGTAGAGTGTGCGCTTCGCGAAGTAACGGACCCACCGACCAATAGAGCGAGGCACGCACAAAGCAACGAACGAACTGGAATAACTAATTGACCTCGTCTGTTAGTACATTATGGATGGTGAATAAATGCTTGTACTCTCTCTCTCTCTCTCTCTCTCTCTTTATATATATATTTTTTTTTTTGGGGTTTTCTTCTTTTACCATATCTGTTTTGTCTTTCTACGCGGTGTTACTAGGCTTAGTTCACAAACTTATTTTGTCAGTTCTCCCATAAATAGCAAAGCCTCATCGGCCACCCCAGTGTGTGACTTCACGTGATGACGGCAGCACTAAACGCGACACCAACGCCTGTCAGTAAGGCGTTCTGTTGAGTTTTGACTGTAAAATAGAAATCTACTTGCTGAGTTTAAAATCCGTAGACGCGCGCGCTATTTTGTCTGAAATGTATATACACACACATATATATATATATATATATATATATATATATATATATATTTATTTATTTATATCCAAGGTCGTCCGGTTTGATTTAGTTAGAAGCGCCACTTATCAGCTACGCACATATTAAATGCTGCCAGCGGCATCAAATATTGTTTGATGTTTGACCCAAAGAAGTGAAAAAAACTAGATTAGACGATTTTTAATGGAGGTGCAAATGATCTGCCGCAAGTTCCGTCTTAAAAACCAAATCATATGCGCGACAAGGCGAAATCTAGCTAAGCGTTGATAAAGCGCTTATTATGCTTCTTGTCCACTTTGGAAAGCAGATACCAAGATGGCTACGAGTCATTTTAAAAGTGGCACATATGATGATACACAACTTATCTTATGCTACAGATTTTTAAAGAAGTTAATATGAACAAGAGCGTCCACGGGATTACCAAAAAACGTTAGCACTTCAAGTATGCGGTGAAAATACTTTTATGTGACCTCAGAATTAATCAATACCCAATTCAGGACAAAGAGATAGAACAATACAACAGTTATCAAGAAAAACGCAATATGAAATTCGTGTTTGAAAAGTTTAGAAATGTATGCATTACTGAAAACTAGGGTTTTAATGTATGGACTACTGGTCCAGCATTCAGAATGGACCAATAAAGAGCTAGTCTTAAAAAAACGGGCATTACCTTTTATATATATATATATATATATATATATATATTCTTCACGTGTTAGACAATTAATTTATTGCCATTCGTAAACAATTATAGGGATTAAAACAATTTTCTACGGCATCTTCGGAAGCCCTACGGCTGACAAAACAGAGCCTTCCACAACCGCCGCGTTGTCGCGCTGAACCCCTGTCGATATGCGCTGCAGCGGGTAACATGGTTGCAGCGATGACTCTCCGGCCCGGTTCCTTAAAAAATTTCATCGATTCCGGTCCGATGAGGCCAAACATTTCTATGACGATCGGCTAAACTACGATTTGCGGCGCTTATTCCTGGTAATTCGTTAATTTTCGGTCTTCGGCGAGTCAGGCGCACGCACCCACCTCACGGCTCGTGTTCTGACGTAGCTTCTGGCCAGTGTACATGACGCCGCAACATCCCACACGAAGTGATAATCTTTCCATCTGGCCTCAGGTGGCTGAACCGACAGGTTCTTTCACTGCTGGAAACATCGTTGATGACGAAATGACGTAGGTAGTATCTCAGCGCTATAGCGACACGACAAGACATGCCGCTTACTGGACCTCTGCACAGGTTGCATGTGTGGCGTGCGCAAACAACCTCCCCTAATCGCAAGCCGGAAACAATGCGGAATGTGTTGTTGTCCCACATCGTTTCCAGCTGCGGCGAGGGAAAGGCTTAGCGCCACTTGCCACTCATTAGTTAAAAGCACGTTTCTAAACGGGCTCTCCCTGAACTGTCGGGAATCTGCTTTTCTAAGTCGCGTTGGAGTCGAGATACCACGAACCGCTCCAGAGACTTCTGTGTTGTGTGCTCCGGCACTGAATTTCACGGAATGCGAAAATTAGCGAGAGCTGTCTGCGCTGAATCGGCGATCTAACAACGAACGTCACTATGCAGAACTATATGGAATGTGTATCTTTAGGATATTTGTTCGACGTAGACAACCGCATGTGCAGAAATTGCGGAAGCAGAAATGTTAATAAATATCATATATTGTATTGTACGGAGCTCGACATAGCATTTGCAGTCAAAACAGTGAAGGGTGATATATATATATATATATATATATATATATAAATAATATATATATATATATATATATATATATATATATATATATATATATATAAATATATATATACACACACATATAGTCACTTTTACGACCACTTTTACAATGACCAACTGCTACGGGTTCAGTTGAAGCAGCTATAAAGAAACTTATTTGATCAGGTTTTTCTTTTGTGGACTCGCTGAATACAAGTTACTACAGTTTGATATTATTGTCATGGTGAGTTCTAAAAAAACACCAAAAAATGCCTTGCATTCATTTGGTAAGAGGTTGTTTGTTTAGGTATAGGGCTGCTCACCTTAAATTGGTTTTATGCTTTCCAATTTGCCTAAGGACAATTGTATGCTGTCCAATTTGCCTAAAGACAACTGTATGCTTTCCAGTTTGCCAATGGACCAAAGTAGATCATAATACAACACGACAAATTAAATGTTCTAAAAGCAAACGAAAAACACACACGTCGCAATGGAAAAATTGTGCACAACCCACCTCATATATATGAAAAAACGACACAGTGTGGCTGCGCTGTCAGTACACATTCCTTCGCTGGGCAACAACAATAATTGGCTACATCGTAGTCAATAGAGTGCAATGAGTTTATTTGATCTTATGCCCACCACAGATGCAGTTGCTTACTTAGGTGAACATGTAACTAAGGTTTCGACAACGGCAGTGCCTCAGGATCGTATTTTGGTATGGAGAGGCTTTCTTTCTGCGCAGGCGCTCCTACGAATCCGAGTTCATACGTGCCCAGATCATAGGCAATTTAGCAGATATATTATTAACGCCTCCATCTGAAAGTCGGTCCGCTGTGCGATCGCCAATATAGACATCGGAAAAGCTCGAGTTTAGGGCACATAGAACAGCAGCCTAGTGTTGAGGATCAGGGATTTCGGAAAATCACGTTAGAGTAGTTGATACTATCAGATGTTGCAGAATGCCAGCAAGAATTCTACGACATAATAGGGATTTTGCCGAAGCCATGCGCGAGTGCTCTCGACCTCAAAATAGAGATCTGTAAACTTTTAAAGCTAGCTAGCATAACGACTGATAGCAAGTTCATGTTTAAAAGCCGCTTACGGTCAAGAAGCTCGTCTATGTGCCACACAAGGTATGTTATCTTTAGGCTTGGCGTTAGAATTGTTTTTAGTATGGCCAACCACATAGCATCTACAATGTTCGACGCCATCACGGTTTTTGGTAGCACTATGCAGCGCTACACAAGGCTGCCGACTAGGTTCTAGTCTAAACTGTCCAAACCTCAAACTGGCCATCCAATTACCCTTTGCCAATTAATTGAGCAGAAAACTATTGTCTCCAATGGGCGTTTTAGATGAGTTGTTTTTGGTTGAATCAGGTCCCGCAGTAGTTGATTAGCCGTGCAGGCGTAGTACAATATATTGTCACCAGAAACTCCCAACTGTAGATCTAAATTTATCTTTAAACAAATGATGTGCTATCTTTTTGTTCCAACGTATCATTAGTCATTGCATGTGCATTTGTCCTATTCGGTCTGATGCTTCTAAATATACTTTCTCCATTTCGCATGTGTTTTTGGCTGGCTGTCCCTTCCATAGATCCGTGTGTTGTAGAATCCAAGGTCGACGATGGTTTCGAAAAGAATTCGGCTTGGCTTCATTTACCTCGATCTGATCCCTAAGCCTCTCGTTCAACTCCTTTCTCTCATTCTTCCTTCCACCGCCCTCTCTTCCAAGATTGGCTTCGTAAACCATTTGAGACTCACTTGGGCCCGGACAGCCAGCAATAAGTGGGCGTAATCGTCTGACAATAAATGACCCGCGACCCTCTGCAGGTGACATTGCGGTCAGCTGTGAATCGCCGAGACGACCTCCCGACTCTTGACCGCGTTGTTTCTGTGGCGGCTCAATTTGATACGACCTCTCCTTTCCGCTCCGAAAACCTCGTGGGGAGGGGCTGCCTTTACAAACTTCACACGCACTGAGTCAGGGAAATCGCCGTCGAGGCTTTCGGCTGTCCCAAGGTTCAGTTCAATTTCTCTGCGTGTTAGTTCCGCGCTAGTATCGCGCTGGTGCGCGATCGACACAGAACGAGACACGCTACCATCTTTTCCTATTTCTGCCATCGGGAAGTCGTATCACAAATCGAATAGAAACGAAAGGAGTCTATGGGGCGTTACAACAAGCGTGCACTGCAATGTACACGCCCGACATCTGAGCGAGACCGATTTTACGGCGACCAGCGAATAGGTAGGGAAAACGTCAACCTCTACCAACTTTTATTGTAGGTAATCTGTTGCAATGAGTAATTGCGTACGATCAGACAGGGCTGACAAAGTTACTCGTTACCCCGCTTCGTTAAGTTTGTGGGAACCATTTTCCCACGGTAAAGGCACGAAACGTACATTTGTTGTATCTCGTTTCTATTGAGTATCTTTTTTTCATAAGCGTTCACGTTCACAGAACGCTACGTTCTTTTTTTGTCAGCAAGAACGTACAATTAATTTTTATAGGCGCGCACTAAGCTGCTTAATGCTTAGCGCAATGCTGCAAACAAACTCGAGAGAGACATTAAACTATGTCTTCTAATTCTTCACGAAAAAAGGTTTAAACCCGCACAGTGATTAAAGATGAAAAGAATGTACGTTGCGCAGACACTATTATCATAAACACGACCAGCTAAAGGAGTGAGTTCAGATTGCCAAAGCTCCGCCTGATGCCTAGTTTATATATTTTTTATGCAAAAGTCATGGTTATAAAACCCGCTACCCCGCCATTCAGTGCTCGTCATTGCAGCTGTTTCATAAATAGCTATGTCCACCTCACTAATTTTGGTCTGCCAGTTCCGCATATAATTTTCAAAGGCGCACGTTTTCTTCAGACTCCATCGTTTTTGTAGATCTTTCGACAGCAGCGGGCTACCCTTCAACACATAAATAATCATATTCCTGCATGTATTCAATAGCGCAAATCCCTCATTGAAAAGAAAAACCTCACCCCGTCAATTAAACGCAATTCGCCTACTCCCACCTTATTTCACATGTGGCTAAGAGTGCTATCTGTATCTCGAGAAGAGCAATTGCTGCATAAACTGAAAGTATATGTGGACATTTAATTGCCGCCATTCTGATTTATACTTTTTAAGAGCATTACGCGTTTCGTACCCCTTTCTGAACGGTTTACGGGCTTTTTCTTTTAGTCGCGGCTAATCATTTCTTTATTTACAATGTTTGTCATCTATACAACGTTTTTATATACCTTCAATGCAAATCTCAACAACGTGCAGCTGTAGCCTGCGGGATGGTCCGTGTGACAACACAACTGGATTAGTCCGTGTGATAATACAATTAATAAAACACACGGAAGATTTCAAATGTATCCGTAAAAAAACTATCACAACGATGCCGCTCTGCGAGCCAAACTTAGAAACACTAACTGACAGAATGTATACTAGTACGTGAGGTTCCTTGCCATTTACAAATATGCATAGCTTAGTGGGCTCATACTAGGTGGTCAGTTCATAAAGAATATTGTGGAAGTCGTGCAGCAAAAAGTGTCGATCATATTGGCTAACATAAGTACGCGTTCAGTCCAACATAGCGCGTAAGCCATAAATCGTCGAAATTTGCGCCAATTTTCAGGAATTTGCGTTTTCAAGACGCGATGCTAAGCCGCAAGAAGAACTACTCAACGACTAAGGGCCACTAGATACAATCGTAGATAACGTTTTAGAACAAAAATTATAATACATATAAATCAGCGTCAGTAAAGACGCGCATTTTCGACTGTCTTCATTCTACGGTTGGCACCGTTGGCAACAGTTTCTTTGCGCAATAGGGACCCCGATCAGTGTTTTCGTGGTTTCGATTTAATGTATCATTACCGTCAAGTTTATTTTTTGTATATTTTGCAATAAAAATATTGCAAAAATAAAATATTTTAATAAATTAGATTAGTATCGTAATTTAGGTGGAGCGTCACTAACTACGCTTTGGGCAGCCCAGATTCAATTCCCAGCGCGGCGATATGTTTTAATCGATTTGTTTTGGGTGACGATAACTCTGGCTATTAATAGCAGCAACGCAGTTTGGCGCACGTCGGCAAGCACATAAGTGCAAGCTGTGGATTTATCACCTGCGATGTTGGTCGCATCTCACTCGATTAGTGTGTCGGATAGCGTACACAAGCGGCCAGACCCAGGTTAATTGCCAGGGGACTCTGCAGCACCGAAATCTGTCAGTGTTTTGGTGAAAGCACACTGGCATGCAACCTCAAATCCATCGCCCACATTAGCTGAATATCTTCTACTTCGTACTAAACGAAGGCAATTCTCTCCTCGCAAGGGGCACCACGGACAGCGCTGGTTTTTACGATGACTGCATTCCGGTTCGAATTCAATCGAAACGAATGGCTGTAATCCGTGGGCATCCGTGAAGCTCGAAAAACTGCGAAGTGAAGTCCATCACAGACCGTTTTTGTGGAATTTACTGCTTGGCTCATCGTGCCGCAAATGTCAGCGTGTGAGGCATTTTGCTGGTAACCATACAGTGCAACGCGCATGCCAAAAGTGCGAGGCGTCCGATCATCTACTCTCAGCTTATTCGAGGTCACGACTGAAAATTACAGAAGCGCCTTGACGGGTTTTCTTGATTGCTCCATGCTTTTTTTACTATCCCGAGCGCAACCAACTTCTCTTAGAGATTAAGGCGTTACACACCTGTGTTGCATGCACACTCCTCCACCACGATAGTCGATTGGAGCCATCCCTAACCTCCTGCGCATCTGGGGCTTTTGCTGGAACTGCACGAACTGGTGGAACGGTCGCCACAGCTATACGGCCGTTGTAAGGGGAATCTCGTCTACATACACCCGAATATTCAACGCCGCAGCTCATTCTGCCCACTGGCGCAGACCACCCTCGCCGTGCTACGAACAACAGCCCTCGTCGATTGATGCCACTGTCACTAGCTAGGAATCCAAACGTGCGATACGTAGGCAATATCCGATGCAAAATTTCGATGCAGTTCTTACTAACCAACGCCTCAGGGGTGTCCATCCTGTTAATTAAGGCTGCCTGCCTAGGCTTAGTCTTCAACGAGCGTATGACGTGGAACAGCTAACATACTCCAATATAAATTTGCAGCGGCTGTTTGTTGCTGCACTCGCCCATCTTTGACTTCGTGGAGTTGAAACTTGTATCACGCAGACTTGAATTGCTTGGAGTCTATTAGAGCTTGTAATTTTGTCTAAGATCTTGCTTCTCCGCGTACCGTGTGACTCACTTACCAGGAGATGTCGACTTTTCTGGTTACTGTTTTTTTTCGAGCCGTTTAACGGTCTCGGATTCGCTCGAGCCCTTAACCTGGCTTACTTAACGCGGCCAAGCTTTAATACCTATTTCCTAGCGAAGTCTAATCTACCCCGAGTCATTCGTTGCCGAAGAGGCGCGCCGCATATATAATGGAACAGCGCCTTTAGATACAGAATAAGGGATGGGTGAGGCTGGAATGCAGGGAAAGCCGCCTTGTTGTGCGATTCTCTGATTACACGGCAGAAAAATATTATTCATGATTTCTCTTCCTGTGATCAATGAAACTTGCAAACAATTGGTCAACAAGATCTGCAGCACTCACGAGCTGTGATAGTGCCCTTAAGTTCAGTTGACAGTAACGGAAGATAAGATTTAGGCTCGATATCGTGTCCTCTACGGAGTTTTTCCAGAAAGATCTTCTGAGCACCCTCAATCATACCTATCTGCTTACGTATAAGATTGTTTGTGTAAAACAATAAACAACGATGTCTTAGCCAAATATTGTGTACATCAGTGGAAAGACTCAGCAGCCCTGTGGGATGCCTGAAGTTGTCAGTCGCGTCTTACTAAAAGCTAACGGTTTTTTTATATATAGGGGATACCATCAGGTATTCTTATTTACTGCCGTTGAGCCGCAAGCTGGCGCAGCAAGACAGGGAACGGCTGTCTTTGACCCGTGTGGTCATCTCAGTGAGGATGCGAGAACGCTCTGTTGCTTTCACGAGTTCCGATGGTATGTAGTGAAAGAGACATGTCGAGACACGAAGAGATAGGTCGGACTACACTTGAGCGCCAATTCTCGAGCTTATTGTCGACTACATTAGGAATAAAAGCCCGATCAGAAATTGGCAGCGCGGTGTGAAATTATTGTACAACTCGTTAACATTGTAGCAGTTTGAAAAAACATGTTCTAGTCGAAAATATTGTTATAGTTGGCCATTATCTCGACGTTCATTTGCTAAGAATTGCTAAAAACCCATATATTAATTGAACTGCTTTAGTGACGTCAACTTTGAAACCGAACGAGACGAGTTTGTCAGAACTGACTATGGGATAGCAGTTGTCAATGTTGTCGACGTCTTCGGGAAGAGTAGACAGGAGAATATCGAGGGTCGAGCCGGCTTGATGCGTGGAACCATCGACTAGCAGGACTATATTGTTCTCAATGGTGCAATTGACGAAAAGAGCTGCCGTTGGCTTAGTAGTTGAGGTTTCCGCGGTTGCCCAGTCAATACGAGTTAGATTAAAGTTGCCAGTGGTGGTTACAGGTCCATAAAACTGATAGCGTCGCAGCATTCGCTGATCTATTGCGTGCGATAAAGGCTATCACCGGAATTCGAAACGTAAGAACAACAGAGAGGAATCTTAATGTGGGGTGTTAGTATGTGTGTTATCCAATGTGTTTATCCAACGTGTGTATATCCACGTTGATGATTTAGATGAGCTGAGACTAGAAAACACACTTGTCCGTTACTTGAGCCACGATCCAGCCGGAATCGTCGGTAAGTATTATTGAAAGAACGCTCGGCGTTCGTTATGAACTAGTTGAACCAAATAAATTGCATTAAAATTGTTAGATACACTTTAAAAGATAATGGGACCATCAATAGCGTCTTGATTTACCACCGAACAGCCGTTCAGATAAGGCGTTCAATGTTCAGATGAGGCTTTCAATGAAAATTGGCGGGCGGGACTGTGGCAGTTAGTGACAACAGCAGCAACACTTCGCATCGCTCAATCACGTTTTTAGGCAGCAGACGGGCGGTGCAGAGCTTGGTGACAGTCCCGACGCCGTTAAATTCGGATCAAGCGATGTTCTCTCGTCTCACGTCAACCAGGCTTCAGTGTGACGCGGCAGCCAATCTGTTAAAAAGCGCGCCCGAGGATGTCATTATGGAGTCGTGGCAGCCCTGCGTAAGCCCGGCCAGCCAAAAAAAAATGCCAAGTCTGAGTTCACTGGCAATACGGAACAGGTTTAACTCGCAGGTCGACAGAAGAGGTAAGTGGGTAACCTGAGCAGCAAATTAATAATAATAATAATATTAATAATAATAATAATCGTTGTCCTTGGCCGTTTGCAGAGGAAACGCGGCATCTATGTTAGGCGCCATGGAGTGAACTAATTATTTAAAAAAACTTTGCAATAATACGTTCAGATCTCTCAACTGTAACATCGTTTACCATGTAATAAATAATAATAATAATAATAATAATAATAATATTATTATTATTATTATTATTATTATTATTATTATTATTATTATTATTATTATTATTATTATTATTATTATTATTATTATCCGGAAGTTCGGTCCATAGAAGAACTAGCAAAACGCTAGATTGTTGGTTGCCTCGAACATTTTGATGCAACATAAACGCATTCACCCAGCCCGGGTGTTAATAATAGTAATAATAAACACAGCGGCTGCTGGAGCTTCTGCTGGCGGTGATGCGACTGTCTGCGCGAGAAGCACGGCAGTGTCCGATGAGGCAGCGGCGTGTGATCGATCACTGACCATCAGTTGACTGAGTGCGCCGTAGTTCGAAAACGTTCTAAGAGGGTTGACTGATCGAGGCATGGTTGGCGTAGCTTGGAGTACTCGTAGCAAGCCCTAACTCAGCAGAGCGGGTGGCCCTGAATTCGGACCCGCACTGGATCAGCTTACGACCTCATCGAGGAAATCTTAGAAAACGTTGACCAAGTAGTATGTTAGTCAGCTGCACTTCTCCGAAAACCCGTGTAATAAATAGTTGCCGGCTATGAGGCTTTTGTATGCAGATAGCACACACCAAACTCTGCGTATTAGGAGCTGCATCTCTGAAACATTTGAGATGTCCGATCGCGCCGCAACCGAGCAAGCATCATCCGGTCCCATTTCGAAGACGTAGATGCACGCTGTAAAATGCCCAGTTGAGAGCGATCATTTTGAGGCTAAGCGAGTTGGCACAAGAGGCAAGCTTTATACCCAAACAGTCAGTATATAGCACACAGAGGTAGCGGCATTGAACGCAAACGCACAACACTTTGCGATGCCACTGTGAGTGGGAAAACCTAGCACAACCTGAGGTGAGGCAGAGAAGTAGATCAAAAGTTGCCGGTTTAAGCTTTTAGGTTTCGCGGTAAAGTCGCTGACTGGACTAACGTAATTTGCCTTGTGAGCGTCTTCTAAAAGATTCAGGCTGTTTCGCAAATCTATTCCCTTTATCCCTGCACCAAAGGTTTACGACGATCTCTTACGACACAAGCGGGTGCTCTTTACTGAAACAAATAAAATATACAAACATCACATAACTCAAATAGAGAGAGAGAGAAAGTAAGAAAGAGAGTATGTTAATTAAGGTCTATTAAACAGCCGATGAGTGTATTTGGGTCCTACAGCTCTAGTATCGCATTTTCGTTCATAACCTACCCTAGTTCTGCCCCATTTGAAAAATACGCATCAACTCAAATTTGCGCCTTCTGCCCCGTAGAGCGGGAACGCGGGCTCCGAATATTGATACTGTCATATGCTTACCTGACAACAGCAAGACTACGCAATGCCGATGCTGCTCGCGCTACCGCCTGTATGCTGTGATGATGCAATCCGTTTTTGAGATGAGTTAGATGAGGAACAGTTCGGAAGCACAGACGTTTTTTAGCAACAACTAGAAACGCACTTCCCTGCTGCTAGCTGAGGTGTTCTTTGTTCAGCGAACTAGGACACTTTATCTGAGATGAGCTAGTGTCATTTTGGCATAGGCTTGATGAGCCGTGACGATAGAGGTTGCATCGTGAGTCCTGCGGATTAACGTATTGATGCAAGAAACAATAAAGGGATTGTTTTGAGGGTGAACGATGATTCCGCAAGTCTTATGGGTAATAGGAAAATCCTATGAAGGATCCAGATATGTCAGTGCAGTCAAGCCTGCACTGGAAGCATTCATTAAGCAGTAAAGACACTTGTTTTATCCGAGCGTATTCAAAATTTATATATATACACAGGGGGTTCGGATAGTTTTGTTTTCTTTTTTTGCCAATGGAAAGCTGAAGCGGAAATGCTTGTGAAATATTACTGGCCTTAGAGCAGGAACCAATGTGATAATGAGGAGAGTTGGCAAACTTACGTTAATGTATATCGAGTTCCTGCTCTAGCTAAGCCCAATCATATTTCAGACGATGTGCAATTTTCTCCAGAATGAGTCGGTATGGTTTTTCAATTGAGTAATGCGTTCTCTTACAATCGTGCATTTTATAAACTTATGTCGAACAGCCTACCAAAAAATACAGCTCAGAACATTTTCATCTCACTCCTATACGGAACATTGTTCAATTTCGTTGACCCAACTCTCAGATAAGCTCATGATTCTATCCCACCAGAAGGTGATGTCCTGGCTTCCAAAGACATTATCTATGTACGTTTTAACACCTTCCAAAGAATCGAATTATTTGACACTAAGGGAATTTGAAGGAAACGAAACAGAATATAATCCGATGGAGCAAGGTCCGGACTATACGCAGGATGTGGCAAATTATCCAATCCAAATTCCATTAAGATTTTAGTGGTGAGCAAAGGTGTGTGCGGTCTTGCGTTGTAGTGGTGGAAAGCCACTCCTCGTCTATTCGCCAATTCATGCTGCTTTTACCAAACTGCCCTCTTCAAATTGTATTGATTTTATTGTATTGATCGTTTCGTTCGGTTGCAACAGCTCATGAAGTCACCCCCCCCCTTCGCATCCCACCAAACATATAACATAATTTTTCTTGTATGGGGTCTAGGCTTGGCAGTTGCTTGGGGTTCACTTTTTTTTAAGGCCACGCCCTTCTGGAGACAACGTTTTTATAGTGTATTCACTTCTTATCCCCTGTCACCATGGTGCGGAGAATGGGGCGATTCTCGTTCTTTTTTAGTAGCTTATCGCAAACAAGAACACGCATTTCCAGCTGGCGACAATGGCTATGATCTCGCGCGGCGGGAGGTGTGGGTTTCGTTCGACCACTGTTGTTAATGCGGTCGTGTCCACTGTTACATGGCGTTCGAGCCGGTCTCGAGCGTTAACTTCGAAATCACCGTTCCTAACTTAGACAAATCACTTTTGAACTGTCCTGTCTGTTAGTGTCTCTCCGCCATACACTTTGCATATCTTAGTTACGAGTTGGGTTGCACTCTTTCGTCTTCAGAAATAAAATAGCATAAAATGCCGAAAATGCACATTGACTCTGCCATCTTCGCTCGAGTGTTACAGTCCGCGTGAGTTAGAAATCTTAGAAATCGAATTAATTTTACGGTACAGGTATAATACAGCGCACGTCTGCTCTTACCGCTATGTAAACAAACAACCTTCTCTCAACAGTTTTTGTCTTTACCCGGGTTTGCGCAGTGCGGCGCACGCAATTTTCGGAACGGACTTATGGAACGACCTAATATATAAATATATAAATATATATATATATATATATATATATATATACAAGCTGTAACTAGTTCGAAGCCATCGATGGGGTATTGAAGTGTGATCGAATTCTTTCAACTTTGTTGCACCCCCTTAGAAAGGAAGTTGGCAATTGTCTCTAGTTAACCTGCTTTTCATAGTCTTTTAGATTTCGCGTTTTCCTGGATGACGGCAAAAATTGCTAAACCTGGAAACTAGAGATATTAGAAATACTGAAATTATTTATACAATTAAGATTACTGATTGATAGTGACTATCAAGATCAGCTACGTACGACTGGCCTAGATGCGACTAGAGTGAGGTGGGGACTAATGCGCTAGTCATGGTTGTCATCAACCGGGGTGTCACCGGTTCGATCCCTGTTGTTGATCGAATTTTCTTCGAGCGATGCTCATTGAGAATAGATGATAAACCGCTGAGAGTCAGCGGCCATGCTGCCACAAGGACTGTTGAGAAAACCCTAGATATATTAACATGTCCGGCCCTCGGTGCATTGAAGATATACCTCAGGTTAAGTTCCAAGCCCGTAGGGGACGGAGGATAGTCTAGAATTAAAAACAACCTCCTTAAAAATGTTTGTAATTCTAGATGCGACTTGTGGAAAATAAGGGATTTAGCACATTTAAAAATGGTATAAGGCAAAGCGTTGCTGAAGTATAGGCTTTTTTTAGCCGATTATTATTATTATTATTATTATTATTATTATTATTATTATTATTATTATTATTAATTACTGTTATTATTACTATTATGCTCCCGAAGGGGAGAGGTCTGGAGAAACGTATGTATATATACCGTCAGTCTGTATATTAACCGGCTGACTTTGATAACAAAATAACTAATATTTGTATTATTACAAAAAAAATATGATTTTAGCGAGGTAGCTTTAATGGCCACAAAACACTCATTGCCACTCGATGCGTTTAGATAGCACTTCTAGTTGCTCGACCGGTTGACTATCTGCCCGTTGAACGGTTGCACCACACTATATGGATAGTGCGCGTAAGTTTGTTGCCTAAGACGGACCATGGCTTACAGCCCGATCGGTGATGACCCCGTCGTTTCCAAGAGGACTCGGGAGATGGTCACGACTTGAACAGCAACGACGACAACAACAACAACGAAGACGACGTCAATAAACCAATTGCATTCGTCTGCGGAGAATTTGACGCTGGACTATGTTGTCGAGCCTCCATCCGCTATACGATACGCGGAGCAATGATGCAGTCAACACAGCCAATATATCCAAAGTAAGGAAGCTAGTTGGTCTAGAATGGCCCGGGGGGCTAGGTGGGACCCCCCCCCCCCCCGATACGACAACGTGTCGTCCTATTCGGTGTCTCTCCAATGAAATTACTGTGGCGACTTCCACGACTACTGGTTTGTGTTTTTCAGTCAGCTCACGTGGCTGCCTCGTTATGAGGGTGTACAGGAAAAAACAAGAAGACAACGACGATGACGATGTCGGCAACGAAGAAGAAGAGCAAACGGCCTTGCAATTCTACTGTGAAGGAGTTGTAACTCTGCCAGTATACGTCTCGTCGTGCCTTGCCGTTGCTGAGGGCTTTTGACATGGCGGCCAAAATGGCACAGGCCAGACTCTGACTTGTTCTTTCTGATTTCGAGCGAAGAACTAGCTCTAAGGGTGACCTGTATTAAGTTCAACATGCTAGCTGACTGTTGAAACGCAGCCTGTTTATATATATATATATATATATATATATATATATATATATATATATATATATATGATGTTTATTATTAATGAAATTCCCATTCAAGCAAAAATGACCTATAGAATTGTGCTCGATTTGGCCGCCAAATCGAAGCTGGAGCAGGCTAGCAACTTGAGACTTGTCTTTTCGATGGGGCAGAAAATGCATTCGTCGAATTGTCGGCGACGTTAAAAGTTACCTTGACCGCAAGAGCTTGCAAATAAATTTGCAGAAGTCGAAAGCCATTATATTTCGCCGTGGGGGTCGATTGGCTGCAGCAGACGTAATATCCTGTTGTGGCCAACAAGTTTGTCAGCTCCTACCTGTATTTGGGTCTGAGACTGCACTATACGGAAACGATCTTAATCCTGCACAATGACGACAGGTGTCGGACGGCTATTACCTCTATTCACACAGTGGTGAGAGACCCTCGACGACTGTCTTTGAGTGCGGCCGTGCGTCTTTTTGAGCCTAAAATTGTGTCAATGTTGAGCTACAGCCTTGGCTGGGTGTGGGGCCATCTTTCAGCGGCAAATTTTGCGCAGCTAGAAAGATGCTTCAGATCTGCGCCTTGAGAGTGGCACGATTGGCGCAGAAGACATCGGCGATCGGGCTGCAGGCCTGGCTTACTGGCAAGGGCATAACTGTGAAAGCAGTTTGGAAGCTACATACACATGGTAGTGATGCTGTGTTCTGTTTGGTGGTGCGTGACGAAGATTACGCAAACTGTTGCAGAAATGAATTCTGGCCAAAGGGAAGCCTGTTCCGTCGCTGGGTTGGGGACGTCCCCTACGAGAGGATGGTTAAGGAGAGTTTTAGTGCGCCTGGCGGTCCAAGCCCCCGTAAGTGACTGACCAGTTCTAGAACTGCAAGCGTAGTGGCAAACATACCTCTACGAGTGCTTCTCTGGAATTGTGAGGGACTTAAGGGGGCAATGGATCTTGCACGTGATGACATGTTTAAGTTGGTTGACATTGCACTCCTCACGGAGACATTTCAGCGGGACGAACTGCATATTAATGATATGCGGGGCTTTCACCAGCTGGCGTCTTACCTGCGGGAGGTCGGGGAAGACCTGTGGGTGGGTTATCTATCTACCTACATAAACGCTTACCACCGATGCAATGCGTCAGGAAAGATGAATACTGCGTGGTGCTCTCCTCTGGGAGGGTAAACGTCGCTGTATTCTATTTCCCACCCACATTCGATTCTGCGGAGGTTGCTGAGACGGTGAGCTTTGGACTTTCGGAGTTAAATCTGACCATGCCAACTATCGTCGGCGGTGATTTCAATGCCAGAATCGATTGTGGGGCCAACGATGATAAAGGCGAGGTGCTGCTTCAGGTGATGGAAAATATTGGTCTAAAATGTGCCAACGCGCGTGAAGACTATACATATTTAAGTCACAATGGAAGCAGCACCATCGACCTGTTGTTTCACAACCTTGTCAGCCGTGAAATTGAAAGCTTCGATGTTCTCGATGAAGCGGCCCGAAAACACCAACCAGTGTTGGCCGTTGTCGATGTTCCCGGTATTTGGCGAGACCGACATAATACGCCGCGCTGGTCTGCAATGAGACGGATTAATCTATCTCTTTTGGACAGAGCGGTGGGCGGTCTTGAGGTTAGCCCTGACATCGATACAACCTGTGACCAGCTGGAGAGGACGATGAGAAGTGCAGTGAAGTGGAAAAGGTTATGGCAGAAGAGATCACGCCCGTGGTACTCTCGAGCCTGCTACCTAGCCCACGTTGAAGTGCTTGAACTCCTGCGCCAAGCAAGAGCCAAAGCAACATCATCACTGCAAGCCAGGCAGGACTATTTTGAGCGTAGAAAGGCCTATATAAGACTCTGCTATGATCATAAAAGGGAACACGCGAGGCGGGAGGAACGACGGCTGCTTGAAAGAGCAGAACGAGAGCCCTCAGCTTACATCGTGCGACCTCGTAGGGCGGGGATTCCGCTTAGTGACGGACAGGTAAAGAGCCACCTAACTAATCTTTTATTCAATCGTGAGGTTGCGGCCGTATCTCCAATCGTACAGCATCCGCTTACATTGGAGCAGCACAACATGAATCTGCCTTTTGGGGTGGAGGAGGTGTGCCAGGTCCTACGGTCACTCCCGAAGAGAAAGAGCTCAGGGCCCGATCAGGTCTGCTATGAGCATTGGATCCAGTCACTCCCTCTCTTGGCAGAAACTCTTTGTGATTTCTTTAATGAAATTATAAAGAGGGGGCGGATGCCTAAAGTCTGGCATGTCGCCAGGCTTTCTCTCCTGTTCAAGGGTAGGCATGGTGATGACCATCAGGATCCAAATCTCTACCGTGGAGTGGCGTCAGAACGCACATTGAAGAAGATTTTCTGTAAGTTGGTGATTCGGCGGATTGAGCACGTGGCTGAAGAGGCACTTCCACCGGAGCAATTCGGTTTTAGGAGAGGCCGAGGCACCCGTGATGCAATCCACGTTCTCCAGTCAGAAATCGAGCGAGCTGTGGCACAACCCAGAGGTCATCTGTATGCAGTCTTTATTGACTGCGTCAAGGCCTTTGACAAAGCCCCTCGCTATCTGCTGGTTGACGCATTCCAACGAGCAGGAGTGGGTGGCTCTCTCCTGAGTGTAATAGCAAGTTTCTTTGAGGAGGACACCTTGTTGGTAGACGGTGAGCAGGGTGTATTGGAGATTAAGCAAAATGTGGGAACTCCGCAAGGAGACCCGCTGAGCTGCGTCTCGTTTACACTTCTCCTTGCTGACCTCGTCGGTTACGTCCGACAGGAGTACCAAAAAGCCGTGGTGGTGATGTATGCAGATGATATCGTGGTCGCTCATCGCGACCTAGGTGCCATCAAGCACATTACCTCTATGATAGAGGCGTTCCTTGTCTCGAAGGGACTTGAGATAAACACCAGGAAAACCAAAGCCATGAAATTCAGGCGTGGAGGTCGATTGGCTGCCAGAGACGTTATACGTTGCTGCGGCCAACCATTGGAGTTTGTTAACTCTTTCCAGTATCTTGGCCTTCGGGTTCATTATACGGGAACGACGTTCACAGCGCATATAAACGAAACAGTACGGAAGGCACTTGTCTCTCTTTACGGGGAAGTAGGCAATGTCCGAAGACTGTCCGTTTTCTCAGCAGTGAGGCTCTTCATGCTTAAGATTGTTCCGGGGCTGATGTATGGCCTTGACAGGGTGTGGAACCACCTCACACTGGCGAATTTTAGCCAGCTTGAGAGGTGTTTCTTATTATATATGAAGCGAGTGCTTTGCTTGTCTATTCGAGCAAGGAGCCGCTTTGTGTATCTCATGTCAGGTTGTCCACCGGCTACTGAAACAATCCGACTAAGGCTGAAGATGCCGCGTACAGTACCATACGAATGTTTCATTTCTGAATGGGAAGCTAAAGTCGAACAGGCCAGACGGGAGGTCGGTGGTTTGGACGTTTTCAATGCCGTGCACCTTTGGTCTGGTCCTGCATGTGACAGTCGCCACGTATACACCAGGTACATAGTGCATGGTTATCACTACCTGGTATGTTCAAACGCAGCCTTTCACGAGGAGTACGAGTTGTGCACCTGCCGGTTCTGCCTGAAGAGGTGTGCCAAGTACCATGCAGTGGGATGCACAGCGCTGAACAAAACATCGTTACACTACTTCTCTCGCCGAAAGCGTGAAGAAGATAGAGTATTATGAAGAAACATCGTGAACTGTATATTATACTCAATCTGAGTGAAATAAATCTAATTGGAATTGGAATATAATGTATGTATAAAGATGCTTCACAATATATATGAAGCGGGTCCTTTGCTCACTCTGCACGGCAAAAAGCCGCTTCGTGTACCTGCTAGCAGGTTGCGGGCCGGCAGTGGAAACAATCAATGTCAGGCTTAGGTCACCTATTACAGGACTACTTCAGCAATTTTTGTTGGAGTGGCAGGGAAAAGTGACCAAGGCCTCGGCAGAGGTAGCGTAATTGGATGTGTACCTCGCCAGAGAGCTTTGGGATGGAATGGCATGCACTAGCCGGCACGTGTACACAAGATACATTGTGCATGGCTATCATCACTTGGTATGTTCGACCCAAGGATTTCACCAAGTTGGCGATCAATATCTTTACCGGTTCTGCTCGCAGATATGCGCTAAATACCACGCAGCAAGCTGCCAGACGCACCGGCGGGCATAGCACGTTTTCGTCCAGTTACTTCCATTACTTCGAGACCAGGAGAGCAGAACCTTATGTTTCAACCCTCTGCTTCGTCTGTAGGTGCGTCCCGAGCAGGTAAATCCTGCTGGGTTCTATCAGGGGAACTCCGGACGACGAAGCACGCCCGGCGATTATTCTTCAGCCAGATCTTTTTGCGCACGAGCCCATCGAAGTATTTTAGGCTAGCACCCAAGCTAGTCATCGATTCGACCATGTGTGCGGCGATCATCTGCGCGGTATATGCCCGCAAAGTCAACGGCGAGCTATTTTGGTACGCAGACAAGGCCGCAAACGCCTCAATGGTATGCGCGGTATCATTCGGAACCCCGGCGTCGCAGAGAACGATGAATCATTTGTCCGTCGCTGCTTTCCCGATCTTTATCGTATACGCCTGGAACTGGTTATGTCCGCTCAGCGCCTGGGCAGAGTAATATTTCATTGGTCCCACTTGCGCAGGTCCGTGATGAGGGAGCGTGTCCACGTATCTCTCGTGTCTCTGGTAGGCGGGTGGGTCCACATCTCCGGCCAAGCGGCGAGTGTGGCCTCTCGAGCCTCAATATCTCCCCGTTTAACCTCTGCCTACTCCTCTCTTCCGCCAGCATGTTCCATGGAAGCAGGCATGCGAGAACAAGCAGGACGTCCGTGAAGACCGTGACACCCGGCTAACCCGTAATCCCACTCCCCGTTGGCAGTGCCGACTTCTGGTGCCAATCTAGGTGAAGCAAAGTCATCCACCTGTTTATCAGATCAAGAGCCGCGTTTGCCCCGGCCTCCAGGATAGTCCATGTGCGAGCAGTAACCACCAGAGCAAGATGATCCGCGTAAGCGATTGTCTTTAAACCATCCGTCGTCGAGTCGCAAGACACCGTCGTATGCCACGTTCTATATTACTGGGCCGAGTGTCGAGCCCCTGCCGTAATTGGATGGGTTTCACCTTGGGTCAAGGGTGTACGCTCCTTGTGCTGTTACTTTCGCGATCTGTTGGGGGTCAACGGAAAGGCTGGCATGAGCACGGGCTATAGCCGGGCTCCATTAGGGTTTAACAGGCCACCGTCTCATGCCGCCACGTCTAACTGGGCCCCTGGCCGCTCGGCAGGCAGCTGTCAGGACTGTAGCCAGGGCTTCCTCGTCAATTGAAGTATCCGCCAACCGAGTAAACCGTTTTTTAAAAAAGTATTCCAGAACAGTTTTGTTGATGTACCGCATCTGCCAGTGCGCCTCGGCGTTCAGGGGCGACTCGTAATCGGCGAGGGCAGTTCAAACAAAAAAAAGTAGCGGTGGTCGTTTAGGGACTTCTCGTTCTCCTGAACCTTCCAGTCCTGTATCCGTCGATGAGTAGTCAGGTCCGCAAGGGTGAGGCCTAAGAACGATGTTTGACCTTTGCGCGCAAACGTAGGAATATCGCTCTAGTTGGCCAGGATCATGTTATGCTCGGACATCCAGTCGAGAGGAGTCGCGCTTAGTCGGTGGCGCGGCGGTCTATTGTCGGCGCGAGGATCTTGCGGCAAAATTGTCGCTGGACCCGATCCAACGGCGGTTAAGCGGGTCTGGAACACAATACTTCGAGACCAGTCTGTCCCTGTAAGTTTAAACTAAACTTCTTTAAGCAGCTACTTGTCCTGGCCTGCATACAGTGCGTATATCTGTTAGTATGTACACTGCACTCTACTGAAAATATGCGCTAGACGTTCAAACAAGCCATGGTCATGATGCGTTAAAAATTGCAGGCAAAGCAATGTTGCTCATTGTATATGCAGGCGGAAAAACGATTTGTTAATATATGAAGAAAAATTATTTCGTCAAATGTAAGTGCGATTTGTGTGGCTATTTCCTATACAAACCGAGCTGCATGTAGAGATCGGAACGCCTAACGTGCTAAAAAGGTCCAACGTTGAGGCTCTAGCTAGTTTAGAAGTGCGCCAATTTTTTGTTTTTGATTTATTATAATTCTAACTAAATTCTGCACGTCTTGTTATGACCACGACAATACAGTCAATGTCGGTGCTAGTCTAGTCGACGCACATTATCTTATCGGCATTTGGAGTAATGAACATGAAGACTAGCTTGACTTAAACATGTTTGAGCCCTAAAGCTGTTTTTTTTTGTGTGGAGGAGGGTTAAATGCAGTTACGCACTACTGCTACGAGTAAAAGTTTCCATCTCGAGCTGTGTGGGACTCGACCCCAGCGGATGGATGTTACGCCGCTGAGACCCATGCCCACTAAACGCACCTCCTCCCTTAAACTTCACTCTCTGATAGCCCAGATCTCCATAAAACAGTGCTATGGGCCATCAGGAGAAGTGGCGGGTGCCCTATCGGATCAATTGGCCGGGATCACTCACGGGTTCCCCCACATGTCCTTGCGAACCCGTTTGATTCAAAGTTGCGCTTTGTTCAGCTGTGCCGGCCTCAAAAGATTCTGTCTCTCCTTGCATCTTCTGTGCTTTGTTTTTAGCATTTCCTGTGCTACTTCCGCTCCCAATTCCCATGTTTGGGTCGAACACAGGATGCATTCTACGAACTCTTTTATACCATGTCGCGGAGGGTCCTGTACTTCGGGATAGGTAAGTCCCGCTCTGGACCATCTCTCACGAATCTGTCTAACTGCCATGGTTCTGCGCTCTTCCCATGCCTGGCACCTGATGAGTGTGTGTTGTGGGGTGTCTTCCACGGCTTTGTTGCCAAAAAGGCATGTTTCTGATGGGGCCTTCCTTATTCGATAAAGGTATGACTGGAAGTTGCCATGTCCCGTGAGAACCTGCGTTAGGTAGAAGGTTAAGTCCCCTCCCGGCCTTGCTATCCACGCCCGTATGTTTGGGAGCAGTTTGCGTAGACTCTTTCCGGGGGCACCAAAGGGAATTGCGTCTCACTTTGCTTGCCAGTCCTCTATAGTGGCGTTTTTTATTCTCTTTCTTTGTCGCTCTCTGTGGGTGTGCTAATATCCCACAGGCGCTGTTGTTCGGACGCCTTAAGGTCCCAGGGGATTTCTCCGGCAAGCAGCAGAACTGCGTTTGTGCTGACCGTTCTGTAGCCTTGTAATACCCTAAGGGCTGCGATCCGTTGTGTTTTGCGCAGGATCAACTTTGCTTATTTTTACTTAAGAGTCGCCCTGACCCAAACGGCAGCCCCGAAAGCGCGATTGACTCCGTTACCGCCATCAGTAGTTTCCTTACACGAGCCCGCGGTCCATGTATATTCGGAAGTATCCTGGCAATTGCCTTTGCCGTTTTTGATGCTTTTTCCGTAGTCTTCTTTACCCGAGATAAGCCGGTCATGGACGTGTCCAACGTGATCCCAAGGTAGCGGGCTTTATGCACGAATCTAATTGGTTGTCCTGCTACCTGTGTATGTTTAACACTCGAACTCTCTTTTTGCCCGTTAAGAGAATGATTTCACTTTTTTCTGGGGCGAGTGCCAGCCCGCGGCCTTCATCTATTCCGCTGTCGAGTGCAATGCTTTGTTTGTGTTTAGCTCGAGCTCAACCTCCTTTTTGGCTTGTGCTACGACCGCTATGTCGTCAGCGTAAGCTATAATTTTTATTACCGGGGTAGGCCGGTTTGCCGCAGAACGTCGTCATATGCGAAACTGACCTTTCCTTAAGGTATCAAGAAATTACCTTAACTAAATACGGCAAGCGTGTCGTCAGCTTATGGTTTGCAGCCTAAAGCTGTGTCAGCTTAATGGTTCGCTCTTTTTTTAATATTCCCCTCCCTCATAAAATCAGAATAATCGTCATAATCATTATATATATATATAATGTCAATCAATATATATATATATATATATATATATATATATATATAATGATTATGACGATTATTCTGATTTTATGAGGGAGGGGAATATTAAAAAAAGAGCGAACCATTAAGCTGACACAGCTTTAGGCTGCAAACCATAAGCTGACGACACGCTTGCCGTATTTAGTTAAGGTAATTTCTTGATACCTTAAGGAAAGGTCAGTTTCGCATATGACGACGTTCTGCGGCAAACCGGTCTACCCCGGTAATAAAAATTATAGCTTACGCTGACGACATAGCGGTCGTAGCACAAGCCAAAAAGGAGGTTGAGCTATATATATATATATATATATATACTTTTTTTTAGTAAGTTTTATGAAGATGGCATTGTCCCAAATAATTTTAGACAGTCAGTCGTAACTCCTGTGCATTGGAAGGGTCCAAAGCCAAATGTAGATAATTATAGACCGGAAGCTCAATCATCAATCGCATGTATTATCTTTGAAAATAGCCCATAACTACTTGCTGCATGGAAACACTATCCCTATTTTAAATAGCATTAGGAACCTCGGGGTTACGGTGACGCCGAAACTGGATTTTAGCACACATATCACACAAGTTATCCGACAAACTAATCTTATATCTAATACAATATTTTGCTGTTTTAAAATAAATTATTACAATTTTTTCATACGGCTTTATAATTGTTTAGTTGTTCCTAAGTTTACGTATCTTTGTGAGGTTTAGCGGCCTTACGTAGGTAAACCTATTAAAGCAATGGAAAGTGTAGGAAGGTAATTAATTCGTCGTGTGTCATTAAGGTGTAACATTGCCCGAAATTCTATTGTGATAAGTCCTATTTGGGAACGGCAGTCTAGAGCGGACTATCGCATGTACAATTATATTGTCAACATAAAGATGCGTTTGAATATATATATATATATATATATATATATATATATATATATTTATATCGCGTATTATAATATATTTAATTCTAGTCTGAATGTTGTGCTAAATGTTGCAGCGGGCCCTGCTTACGTAACTGTTCTTTGTTTTACAGTCTTGTTTTAATCAAAGGTATAAGGTAGATGTAATACAAAACGTTGCCAGTCGTTTGCAGAAGATTAACAGACACCTTAGCCCATTGACGATGAGCGTATTTTGCCACAGTGTATGACATAATGTTTTTAGAATAACGTTTTAGTCCACGTTGACTATGTGCAGTCATTGTCAATTATGGTTGCAGACCCACAACCATTCAGCCTCATTCTGTCTTAAGCGTGTCAATTTTTCAAGGCCTGATACGCCTGTAATAACATCGTAAATAATTGCTTCCATGTCACGTAGACATATACTTTTATATCTATATACACGTACATACATGGGCCGTACACTTTAGATACAGATAGATCCGCCACTTTTGATGTTAGAATCATCAGTCGTCCACCCCACGTAATCCTGCCGCGATATGCATATATATATATATATATATTCCCGAGAAACAGCAAACGGGACGTTGGCCACAATCCAACTTTGCTGAATATTAAAATTGTGACTCTGCAAGAGCAATACTCACTTTAACGAGGCTTGGCACATTGCCAAGCTCTACGGGGAGATGTAGCATATAACAAAGTGTCTTGTCTACTTTTCACGTTAGTCTGTCTTAACAAAATAAGGTTTTGGAAGCATGTAATCTAGTCACCGTCACAGCGCGAACTCACGCTGAAGTGACAAAGAGAATGTTTCTCATATCTGCTCCATCTAGCCTAACTTGAGTTGTAAGAAAACACTAAGCGTAGATAAGTGTCGTCGTTCGTATACAGCCACAGCCATTTGAACGCCCAATCCGGCCAATAACTCGAAATTATGGGTAATCGTTTATATGCCGCGCAACTACCGTGCCCCGTCAGGCCGCCACGCCAGCATCGGTTCTAAATCTACGAGATGATGTTATGTGACGGTAATATCGCTAATATATCTAGACGATCTTGCATCGGGTTCTGTGTAACTCAGCGTGCCGAAAAACCTTCGATTTATTCGACTTTTTTTTATTTAGGTGGCCTTGCCATGCAGATGGAGGGCATGCGGTCCGCGTACTCTCAAGAGTCTTCCTTTGGCATCTCTACTGTACATATACCAAACCGTGTCGGGATCGAACACGGCTCATGATGCCGATATCGATGCCATAGGATATCTCTGCCATATCAGTTTGCCGCTAACGTTGATCCTTCGAGAACGTTGTTGTCCGCAAGTTTGAATACGTTAAAGTCGAAACGTATTGAACAATGATGCTTTACAAAAAACAATAATAATAAAAATAATAATAATAATAATAATAATAATAATAATAATAATAATAATATTAATAATAATAATAATAATAATAATAATAATAATAATAATAATAATAATAATAATAATAATAATAATAATAATACTAATAATAAGCTTCCATAGATAACTACAACATCAGTTATGTACAGAAAACAACGATAAAAGTTAAAATGTGATAATGGCAACAACAATTAATTTATTAGCAACAACTACACTAAGAACAACAACAAAAATCCAACATGAATACAACAACAGTACAGGACGCAAAGACAAGAACAGTAAGGCGGACAATAAAGAAGAGGCCGCAGGAGAAGCAGATTCAGCGAAATCAGTGTCGAACCAGAGCTTAACTCTGTCCTTGAGGAGTCAGGACCAGCTGACAGTGAGTCGATATGACGAGGCAGAATTTCACGCGACTTTTCCCGACTTAGGGGAGGAACGGTCAGTAATACAGCAAACCACTCGTTATATATTCGGCGTTAACGGTGGTGAGCTGTTGGGTGAGTGGAGGAACATAGGCGTGTACTGGCCCGTGCACTTCCGCCGGGCTTCCTCTGTCCCTGGGGAAATTTAGGGCAGAGCTCTTTAAGCCAGACAACGAGACGCTCACTACTTGTACGTGTACTTCGGCAGACCAACTGACGCGCGACATTCCCGGGGGGAGGCGGCGGGAAGGGAAGCAAAAACGACCCGTGCGTAGAACCGTTATCTTAGATTCAGACGTAAACGCTTCAATCGTCGCGGGCGAGCGCCGACGAATAGCGCCGACATGCTGTAGAACGTATGTTATTTAGACCTATACTAGGCTTCGCAGGCATGAACAATCCAACCCGTTCAGACGAACTCAAATCGACGACGGCTGAATAATGTCTAGCACCGCAGTGGACTCTAATAGGCGTTGTGCTGTCTTTTAGACGCCGAAGCTCATTGGCAGACGCGGAATATTAAAGTCCCAGATACCTATGAAACCTCAATAAATTGGGAGTTCCACGTGCTTCTGGGCCGGGATGTCCGGTTGCCTACCTCGGGTGTCCACTAAGAAGACAGAAGACTCTATGGCGAGCATCGCTTTACCTGGCAGTCTTGACTTCCTTTAGTCGCCCTTAAGCCTCTAGTACATAGGTAGTCCTTGGGTGGTGATCTGATGGCAAGATGGTGAACGACTTCTATCGGCTGATTGCGACCGACGGCTTAGCAAGCTAAAAGTGAGCCTAGAAAAATGCCGAATTTTTATTCGCGCAAACGGGCCACGGGGATTGAGAAAACACGAATTGCTCCTCCAGAGTGCGTGAAGATATAATCTGTATTTTCAAGATCGTTGGATATACCGGCGTAATAGTGTGCCGTCCGACTAAACCTAAGCTGTATATAGAAGGACTGGCGGCAAAGTTGGAAAGGCTCCTGCTGCTTTGCCTAACAGACGCCTATTTCTGCCAAAATGATTGACGTCGCCACCAAACTAAGCATGTGCTTAAGGAGCATGACAATCTGCCGCAGATGTATCGCTGATAACGTTTAACGACTTGATATCCGACCCATTGCGGGCTGCCTGATTTCTCACTGGCTCCGGTTCGACGTGCTTAAACTGCGTTTCATGTTCGCGTAGGAATAGTCGACATTGAGGAAATTAGGCTTTGGCAATTGCCTATGTAACGTTAATGATCCCTACGGTAACAAACTTTATTTGGAAAAGCAACGTGCACCTTCCAAAAACTCGGAAGGTGCACGGGAGTGCCTAAGCGCCAGCAAAAAGTGCTTAACAGGTCACCGCATGCGCACGACCGATCCCGGAAAATGAGGTAATATACGTTGTGAGGTCGCCGCCTCGATGCGCAGTCATTGCTGAGCGCCGCGTTAGCAGCACGCATAGGCTCTAGATACAGATATATACAATCATAATTTACCTCGTACATGGTGTACCTGAGTCACGCATCGTGAAGACTCATACTTGTTGCGGTGGGCAAGTCCAGTGGACAAACGGGAACGTCATAAGTCATTATGACGTATATGTATATGTGATATGTATATGTGATACAAACAATTTTCTTTGATTCTATAAACAACACGTCGGGCGCCAACTGTTGTCAAAATGTAATATCTTCTTATTAATTTAAAGCCTTTGTCACACCTTTTTTCAACTGTCTCCATTTTTATTCTCCACATTCTGCAGTTGTGTTGTGCTATATGTACCTAAATAAAAACTTTGTGGTCATAAATATTTTGACTTTCGCATTAGTAAATCGTTTTTAAGTATGGTGACGCTATGACCAAGCTGCAGTCTACGTTAGTAATTTTGCACGTACAACTTTACGTAAAATAACACCAGGTTAATTATTCAATAGACTACCGCCAAGTACACATATTCGATATACGCAGAGAGCGATTTTTTATTTTAATAATAATAATAATAATAATAATAATAATCGCGAAGTGCTACAGTTTGCAGAGGAGGGAGAATTTACTCTTAAGGCCAATGAATGCAAGCTCATAGCTGTAGGTGGAACTTCTTTCTTACAAACAGGATGAGGTATGCAAAACCATCATCGACGCCCTGCCCAACACAAAGAAAATCGAATTGCTCGACTTAGAAACTTGGGAGCACCTATTGGCTCCCGAAAGATGTCTAAAGCAATTCGGGATAAGCGGTGTATAAATCCTCGGCTATTGGCTATGCACTCACAAGTTATATTCTAACTATGGGGAGAAAGCCTAGGGCCACCAAGGCTAAACAACATTCATAATTTGCAAGCCTTTGACGACGTGGCAAAGAAGATACTGGGTAAAGTTCTAAACGTCGTCTTTACTGACAGATCCTGGAAAAGGACCACGCTTCCTGTGAGCGAGACTAAGGTCCGTAGCAAAGCTTGCTTTGTCGTACCACGCTGCCTCTCTCATAGAGTTCCCGGGTCTCGCGGAGACGTTGTTAGGACCGGATGTCCATCGTATGCCCCGCGGACGAGAAACGAAGCTGAGCTGGCAGCTAGACAATCAATAGGCCCCGGCCCCTCGGAGCAACAACCTACGCAGCATATTCTTGACGGTTACAGGTGTCAAACGACAAACATTGGCAAGTAGGAACCTGCTCTCCCATCAACGTTTCCCTGGAACGCCTCTCTCTCGCTCTCTCCATCTTCGCTCTCTACCGAAAAAACATCGTCAAAAAACGTCAAAGTCCCTCAGCAACTGGTAGCTAGTGTCAACATTATCACGCTTCTGCAACAGAACAATTGTATCGCTCTTTCTCTAGCGCTATACGAGGAGGTGAAAAGAGAGCACAAGAAAAGAGACTGGAAAAAGAGGTGATTTTTCTCTAAATCGGACGATTGCGCTACCACATACTCGAATGTACTGAAATTGAAGGGGAGTCTGTTACCTCGCGAGTGAAATATGTTCTGTCCTAAATCGCTGTATTGTTTCTAATCTACCAATTTATGGTGAAATTAAAGCTTGATTGATTGAAATCAGACGAGCCGTCCGGATCGCTGCCTTTGTTAACTCTTTGCTGCCAACATCATATATAGTGGTTCTAACTAGGACCAGGTTTGCCTGTGTGTGTGTGACTGTGATGATCAAATTATTCGTCGTTGAGTTTGCGCGAGATCAATGCCACCAACGCCAACCAACACGTCAAGCCTGTTAACCTTCATAATGGGCAACGCCTTCATCATCGGTTGATACGGTTCGATGCCACCTCGTTAGCTGTTTCTGACACCTCATAAGATTTTCCAATGTCTCTCAGCGCACTTCACCTGTCCTTCCTGTGCCGTGACGTAAACACAGTTTAGAAAGCCGATTGAATTGTTTTCGTTGTTACGAAAGCTATAGTTGTTTTGGCTTCTTTTATTGTTGTTGTTGTTGTTGTTGTTGGTGTCGTTGTTTCGTCAGGTGCTGTCGTTTTTATTTTGTATTGTTAATACTTTGTTATTGTTGGTTATGTTGTTGCTACTGTTGCTGCTGTTAAAATTATAGAAATTGTTTCCGATGTTATGGCTCTGCTATTGCTCTCATTGCTGTTTTTGGCATGCTGCTTCGTATGACGACGTCTCTTTTTGGGTAGCGGCACGTAGAGTCTTTGACGTACCAACGTTCAGACCTGTTGGGCTATTGTGTGGCCTACGTCAAGCCTGTTACAGGTTGTATAGAAAAAAAAGGAGAAGAGGTTAGATGTGGAAACGGCCTGATCATCGGTCACGCATTGACAAGCAGAAAAATAAAAGCGCAACACGGCCAGACGTCAGCGGTCAGCACAAGCTGCACTTGTGTTCCTCAATGCCAGTTTGCAGCTCTACGGATTAATAATATATATATATATATATATATATGCAAAGGTATTGAAATTAAATTTTAAATGAGTGCCAGGAGAATGGATGAATGTATATTAATTTTTTTTTTTAATTTATTTAAAAATGAAAAAGTTTTTATATGTTAGTGGGGCAAGGAGACCCTATGAATCTTGATTATTTTTTAAATACATTTAATTTAGAAATACTTTAGTTGGGGCGATTGAAAAAGAATATTTATCTTTATTTTGAATTTATTTTTTAAATATGTGAAAAGATACTCTAGGGATAACTGCGTTATTATTTTGGATAGTATATATTGACACAGTAGTTTGCGACTTCGATGTTGAATTAATGAACCTGCTAGATGAAGTTATATATATATATATATATATATATATATATATATATTGATTTAACCTGCTCCCAGTGGAAAATATATACGCTGCATCTACACTTTCGCGCAGTGTATTCAACCTACAGAGATCGCGTTTCCACTAGTTCCTACCTTGGGTCGAGTATCAACTAGGCGTACAATAACTTTCGCAGTGCCCTCAGTACTCCTATCGCCTCTCTGAAACACAAGATGCCTCACATCGAAGCACCTCTTTATTTGCGAAGTAAAGAAATGGCTTTAAATGTTAGAGTTTAAATCCGGCCTTTGATCTCGGCATACCCTAACTTGAGATTGTTGCGATTTGTATAGGAGAACACCCACTCCGATTTAATAGGTATAGTTATCCACGTATTTTTACCCATGGCTGTTTCGCATTATAAAAATAGTGTACGAGTGGCCTGCTCCGCATGCTTATAATTTTAAGAGCAGTTTGCCTCATTTATTGTTCGGTTCTGTAACGAACGTACTGAACGCTGTAGGGAGAAGTACCAGTCATAATATGCATTGTGATCATATTCGGTAAGAGCTTTGTAAAGTGCTCATAGAAAACATATTTCTTGAAGTTTGTCGAGTGTTTGATTCATCGTTTTTTTGTTTACAGAGAGCTTACGCGTTGTAAAATGCAATTCCGCTGGCCACGTTTGAAATTGGATCAAAATTTAAATGTATTATTTGTTATTGTTTGTGCTCGCAAACTACGATGACAGAGTTGAAATTATTTGTATATCTGCGTCATTTACTACGACGTAGACGATGACGACGCGCAGCGTTGGCTGGCGTATGCATGCGTTAATGTTTGCCAAATAGCTAGAGTCCCCCAAGAATCTAAAAGTAAGCTCTCTCTCTGTAAGCTAGGAAGGCATACAATTCAGATCAGCCAATTCGATTTGAATAATTTCAATTTACTGGACACCAGGAGGACGAATAGTGCTAACTCTTTCTCGTTTATTCTATCTCGGGATCTATGTACATACTCTCTGTACAAACATATAGAGCAGCATATATGTATTTATCCGATTCATTTGGTCCATTTATCCCGCTCCCAAATAGCTGCGGACAAATGCCATGCTATTTTCTAACTTGTCGTACTAACGACAATCCTCAGGAGGATTGACTGGATCTGCGAGGAATTGAGTAGGATTTCCTAGTAGTAAAATAGTTTGTACCTGCGCTATGGTACGTGGACTCATACCCCCCAACACCAAGTGTTAGTGAGAAGTAGACTTTTAGATAAAATTTAAAAAAAATTGTTTGTGCATCTATTCACAAAACTGCTTTAATATGAATGTACATATGGTGTTCAAAACGTATCGCGACTTTTGTGTTTTTTCAAAAATTATTCATTTATTTATGAATATCTATTTTGTCCCCTTCAAAGTAATCCCCATGAGATATTATACACTTGTGCCAACGGTTTTTCCAATCTTCGAAGCACTTCAAAAAACCATTTTTTTTTATCTTGTTCAGCTCCTCCTTCGATGCCGTCTTTATCTCGTCAAGCGTAGCGTAACGTCGTCCTTTCATGGGCCTCTTCAGTTTAGGGAACAAGAAAAAGTCACAGGGGGCCAGATCTGGGGAATACGGTGGCTGCGGCATCATTAGTGTGTTGTTTTTGGCCAAAAACTCGCGCACAAGCAACGATGTGTGAGCAGGGGCGTTATCGTGGTGCAAAAGCCAATTTTTGTTCTTCCACAAATCCGGGCGTTTCTGGCGGATTGCTTCGCGCAAATTGCGCATAACTTGCAGGTAATATTCCTTATTGACCGTTCTACCCTGTGGCAAGAACTCATGATGCACCACGCCCCTGCAATCGAAGAAAACTGTCAGCAAAACTTTCACATTCGACCGAACTTGGCGCGCTTTTTTCGGTCTTGGTTCGTGCGGCAGCTTCCATTGAGATGATTGAGCTTTGGTTTCCACGTCATAACCATAAACCCACGATTCGTCACCAGTTATGACCCTCTGGAGCAAATTTGGGTCGTCGCGGACAGAGTCCAACATCTCATTAGCAATGTTCATGCGATGCTGTTTTTGGTCGCAATTGAGCAATTTTGGTACGAATTTCGCGGCGACCCGTCTCATGCCCAAATCATTGATAAAAATCGAATGGCACGAGCCAATCGATATGTTTAGGTCCTCAGCAACTTCTCTAACGGTGGTTCGACGATTGGCCAATACCATTTTCTCCACTTCATGAATTTTTTCGTCTGTTGTTGAAGTGCTCGGGCGTCCGGCACGCTCTTCGTCGTTCACATCTTCTCGGCCTTCTGAGAACATTTTGTACCACCGATAAACGTTGCTTCGGTCCAAGGTAGCTTCTCCGTGTGCCACAGTCAACATTCGGAATGCATCCGCGCACTTAATTTCGTTTTTCACACAAAATTTGATACAGGTTCTTTGATCCATTTTTTGAATAGGTAAAAATCGAAGACGATCCAAAACACGTGCAAGCAATGCAGCTGTCAACAATTAAGTGAACATTCAAAATGGCCGAGCTTGTCGGCATAAGTGAGAGACATGAGTACCAACATAACGCCACAAAAAATCGAAATTCGAATATACGTAACCCGCGAAAATTCAAAAGTCGCGATAACGATTGAACACACCTCGTATATGTGGGACGAGTTGCTGTACACATGCCCTATACAGTAATATCCTAAACACAGCTAATTTTCTCTAAACAAGCAATCTTGCATTTTACTTCTAGTTGAAATTGATAAACAAATCTATTAGGTACATCAAAGAAGAGCAGCCCGGCTGGCATTCGGATTTCAATTTAGTATCGTACTTTCCACTAATCATTAGTCTGCATGAAATAAATATTGTGTAACACAGAACCGGTGTTGCAGCTCCTCTAATGTTAACATCAGTTTGATAAACTAGATAACAAGTTTTTAGAAATACGTAACCAACTCACCTGCTTTATATATGTATATATATATATATATATATATATATATATATATATATATATATATGGAATTCTGCTAGAATAGACACGGCCGAATCCGGAGGATGTGTGACGTTTTCATTTATTTGATTCGGTGTATACGTTTATAAGAAGACAACATTGTTACAATTTTTACTTTAAAAAAAACTATATATATATATATATCTATATATACAATTTTTACTTAAAAAAAAACTATATATATATATATATATATACTTATGTTTGTCCGCTTCAGTGATTTAATATTTCCTGCGTCGTCATGTATCTGATTTCATATTGCAACCGCTTGGTCGTTCTGTTAGTCGCCTTCTTGCGGTAAGTGATGTTTTTGCCAGTCGGCGTCTGCGGCCGTGCTGTGGGTGGCGTCGCTTTCGAAATGAACGGGCGAATAGATGATTATGATTGTGGTATTGACGATGGCCCACCCGGTGGAAGGTCCGGGATCCGGGGTGCTAGTTTGTTGCGGTTGTAGGCCGCCTCTTGGGTCGCGTGCCTTCTGGCTTCTGCTAATGACCAATGACCTTTATCATCGTTGCTAATGACCAGTGACCTTCAGTCATTGACAGGCGAGACGGCCATAGCATTAGCCGCTGTGGTCAACCAAGCGGTCAGCTGCGCTCTTTTCCTTGTCAGCTGGACGAAGTCGTGGCCTACCGACAGATTGCCCAAGCTGTCGCCGCTACACCGTTGCCTCCTTTAAGCTTGTCTGTTCCATCCTCGAGCATTTTCTATATATCTCTCTTTTTATTTCGCTCTTCACTTTCCTTATCTCTACGCTACTTTTAATTTCTCTTTCCTAGAAAATTAGCCGCCTCTCTTTCTTTATCTCTCTCCATCGGTTTGTGGTCCTCCTACCTTCGTTGCTCCATTGAGAAAAGGATATTTTCAAGACAAACATTCTCGAAACGAGCGAATGTTACTAAGGTATTTTGCTTCTTTCATTGCACACCATGAGTTAGATAGTCAACATATCTTGAGCCGAAGTCTACTACCGATATCTATACACCAATACACCCGTTGGGGTGAATAATATATTTAATATGTTGCAAACGAAGATCCTGTTGTACATGTGTCTGGCTCGAATAGATACGTGTCTCTACGTAGGAAATTCGTGAGGGCCTTTGAGGTAGTTGGTCACCATACAACCCCAAACGCTCACGGAGAACCACGGGCTTGTTTTTATGCCGAAGGCCGCCTAGTTGCCACACTGATGACCCATAGAGTACAATTTTGTCAGCGACTGATGCTAACAAACGGCAAATAATTGTTTAAGAGCCCCTTGTCCTTGGTATTAGCCTGGTCAGCTTGCTTGTCACTCAATAGCCTTGGTAGTTACATAGTCAAGATAAACTGTACAGCTGAAGTTTCTGTATCACACCTTGTGTTTGGCCTTTCTGTTTATCTAAACCATGTGGCCGTCCGCACGGATATCAAGTTTTCGGGAGTGCCGTCGTTCAATAAGCAAAAGCGCCTTGCTATTTTCCTTTTCCAAGACGTTGTTTGTTGGGTCTGTCAGCAGCACTTCATCTCTTGCGTGACTAAGATCGCCGGGCCATCAGCATCGACGCTAAACTCAAACCCGCGAGGCCTTCTGATTTTAAGCAAGCTATCGCATGCTAGGTTTTACCGCGTAGGGTTTCACACGGCACTGCTCTATACCTAGAGTCATTGCGTACCCCTTGCTGTTGTAACTCACACTTTGCTATTCTTTTTTGTCCACCGCACTGATAATTGACTCTAGTTCGCGCTATCAGGCGCATTATTTTCGGCTTGCAATATCAGATTCTTCCAATTTTCTGGACACCATTCCTCTCTCAGCAGTGACTCTACGACCGCTTTAAGGGCCGCTGGGTGTTCTTTTATTAGGCAGTTGATCGCTTCTGGGGGGTACACCGTCCTAGGGCCATACCCCTTGACATCCTTCCAACCGCCCACTGGATTTAATCAAATATTCTCTTTCAATCCGCAATTGAGCCTTTGTCTTTCTCCGTCTGCGTCGGAAAAATGTAAGCCACAATGTTTTCTGTCAGATCTGGTAGGATCGTCGGTGCTCTCGTGCCCGTCTCGAGTTTGTTAATTACGATCTTGTAGGGCTTCAACCACAAGCCCCGTTCAACCTCCTTGATCAATTGATTTCACCACAGAAAATTACTCTTTCCGATGCAGTCTCTAATGTGTTTTAGTACCTACCGAAGCGTTTGTGCCCGCGGCAACGCTCTTTAGGTCGTTAAATGCCTCCGGGCCTCTGCAGTCGGGTTGTCTATTAGCATAAGGCTCCGTTAGGCTAACCAAATTATTACAGATTATCCCCTATAGTTCTGCCTGTCTTAACAGCGCAAATGCTGCGATAAAGTCCTTGATCATGATCTGGCTCTAATGGTCCCTGGTTCTGACGCTGACGTTCAGTGCCTCGAGGTATTGGGCAAATTCTCTTGGCTCCTGTTAGGGTAGCAATCACAGCTATTGAATGCCGTGCCCCCATAGACATGTATCCAGGTAAACCCCCACCCATAGCCCTTATCCCGTATTGCTCACTAAATCGCGATGTCCGTTCTTTTGCCTCCTCGGACGTCTCTGGGATTCCAGTAGTAAGTAACATTTTACTGCTCCCCTGCACCTAGACCTCAATCGCCCAGGTACGATAAAATCATCCGACAGAGGTAAGCGTGGGTTGTCCTTTAAAACTTGTTCAAAGCTTCCAATAGCGCTCTCTTAGCGTCTATCTTTTTTAAGGCGGTTGATTCGGACGTTATCTACCATTTTGCCCATGGCTGGCCCGTTTGCAGGTCTTCGGAGAATCTTCGGAGTGAAGTCATCAAGGCTTTAAAGATTCTCGGCCACCTTCCAACGAACATGGGAGTGGGGGGATGCCGTCCGGGCCAGGAGTCTTACCGGAGGTAAGCTTTCTCCGAGCTCGTTCAACTTCTTCCAGCGTGACTTCCAGGATCTCATCGGGGTCCACGTCGAAATCCTCCCTGCTTCTTCTTACCTGCGCCAAGAAGAAGGGTTGACAATCTCTTGCAACTCGTCCGGGGGAGTCTGGGCAGAAGTCTCCGGAATCTTGGCATAACAGTCCGGTTGACCGCCTCTATTAGCTCTTTCCTTATGACTTCTACTCAACCACTTGTAAAAATTCTAGTAACTAGCTTCCGTCTCTCAGAAACCGCTGCTCTTATTCAGTTTAGAGAAAACTTTATGAAGAAAGTTTGAGCACTTTTCAGAAGCTTCTTTAATTCGCCAGCAATGGTCACACAGAACTGGCAGAGACCACTACAACCCAGCCGACATCTTGTGACCCGCTATTCACTTCACGGGTTTCACCATAAACTCTGCCATCAAAGAGGATGTCGGCTGTTTGTGCCGTTTATGTAACCAGCCGTGCCCTATCTACTATCTCGATACCTGTCAAAGAACTATTTCACTTACGCAGTTAGCTCGATGATATTTTATTACTTATTTATAAACATGTGTTTTATTTCAATGATGTATATATATATATATATATATATATATATATATATATATTTATATTTATATATATATATATATATTTTTTTTTTTTTTTTTTTAGAGAGGAGGAAATGCTAATTTACGCACCGTCAGACCGGAGAAAGGCAGACGGCCCCTTATCTCGAGTCTGGTGTGTGGGACTCGGCGCGATGGTCCGCGCCCCTACCCACTAAAACCTGCCTCTCATAGCGCCCTTGACACAGCCCAGATCTTCGTTTAATAGTACTATGGGCCGTGGGGGGTGACATCCGGACTATCTAACCACGTTCGGCGAAGTTTGGCGAAGTCTCCTCTCCGGCTGGCGTGCCTTGTGAGGAGAGAGAATTTCCTCTTCTTGCGCTAATCCTGTCGTAACTCGCTCTTCTCTGCGTCTCGCATAGTTTTTTCTCCGTCAGCACCTCTCGCGCAACCGCTGCTCCAAGGGTCCATGCTGCTGGTTCCGAGCAAATGAAATCCATGAATTGGGCTAGCCCATCTCTCGGGAGCACGAGAGGGTGTTTAGGTCTCTGGGCACCCGCGTTCGTCCAACTATCTCTAACCCTGTTGCTTGCCTTACGTCTAGCCTCTTCCCAGCACGGGCATTCTAAGAGAGTATGTGCCGCGTCATCTTCAACGCCCAGCGTGCAGAACATGCACGTGTCCGAAGGCGCCTTACCAATCCTGTATAAATAGGACTGGAATTCTCCGTGACCGGTGACTATTTGCGTTAGGAAAAAGTCCATGTCACCTCCGGGCCTATTCAGCCATTTCTCGATGTTCGGTATCAGATCACGGACCTTGGCTCCCGCCTCGTTCTCCCTGATGCTCTCCCATTCCGCCTGCCATCGCAGAAGTGTTACTTTCGCTTCCTCTTCCTTTGCTTCCTTTGTAGTTCTATCTGGACCACGCTCCCACAGTCTTCGTCTTTCATCTGCTTTGAGGTCCCAGGGCGGAAGTCCCTGCCAGAACCAAAGCTGCCGCCGTGCTCACGGTCCTGTAGGCCTGTGTGATGCGAAGAGCCGGTACCCGTTGGGCTCTTCTGAGTAGGCCTTTTCGATGTATTTCTCCGCACTTCTTTTTGAACCATACCGGTGCACCGTACAGGACGATGGATTCCGCCACTGACATGACCAGCCTTCTCCTTGAGGTTCTGCTAGGTCCGTAGATATTTGGCAGGATTTTGGCGATATCGTTTGCCGCTTTGCTTGCCTTTTTGATTGCCTTCTTTAGGTGAGGCACTCCTGTGAGTCCCCGGTCTAGTTGGACGCCTAGGTATCTCACCTCCTTGCTGAATATTATACTTGTTCCCTGCAGTCGTAGGTTAATCTCTCTGCAGTGCTTTCTTCCTATGAGCAGCACTGCCTCTGACTTCTCAGGAGCTAGTTCCAGTCCAGCTTTCTCCATCCATCTTTCGACTGCCTTGAGCGATTTGTTAGCGGCTAGCTCTAATTCCTCTGCTGTTCGGGCCTTGACCATAATTGCTAGGTCATCCGCATAGGCCTGCAGGTGGACCCCTCCTGGGAGTCCTGGCAGCCTTAGTACATCGTCATAGGCAATGTTCCATAGTAACGGGCCAATGATCGATCCCTGCGGAACTCCCGCTGTCATCTGGAATGAAACCCCAGCGCAGGAGATCACTCTATCCTGTAGGTAGCTGGATGTGAGCTTTACCAAGTAGGGCGGGACGCCCTTCTTATGTAGGGTATCTAAGATTACTTTCCAGGGAAGACTATTAAAAGCGTTTCGCACATCAAGCATAACCGCCATAAACAGGTCCCTGGTTTGCGGTGTCGAGCTATGTAGCCTTTCAGCATCTGAGATAACCCTGTGTATCGCAGTAAGGGCCGACCTATGCTTGCGGAATCCGTACTGTGAGTCCGAGAGAAGGCCGTTTTCCTCCGCGAAGTTTCTTAACCTCTCCTCAAAGATTGCCTCAAAACATTTCGCCAGTGAGTCCAGAAGGCAAATGGGTCTATATCCCCCACTGCCCTTTGGAACCAATACCACCTCCGCTTTTTTCCACTCTTTCGGGAACCTCCCCTCACGAAGCAGCTTTGTTGCGGCATCTGCCACGAAGTCTGGGAACTCTTTGCACAGGTAGCGAATTACCGCCGGTGGGATTCCGTCAGGTCCCGGTGCTTTGCCTGTCTTTATTCTGCCTGCCACGGCTGTCACTTCCGCGACTGTAACTTCAGGTATTTCTGAGCACTTGTTTGTGCTCTGTTTATTAACCATTTCGAACATCTTCCTGTTGAAGTCCTCGTGACGTGGGAATAAATTCCGCAATATTTCTTCTTTCACCTCAGCTGCGATGTCTACCTTTGGTTTAGCAAAGCTTCCCCGCACTAGCTTATAGGGCCGTCCCCATGGATCGCCGTCCAGTTCAGCTAGGAACGCCCTCCAGCTTTCTTTCTTGCTTCTCACTATCTCTTGCTTTAATATAATTCGGCTTTCACGATATTCTGCTAATATCACATGGTTATTGGCACTTCCCTTAGCCTCTTTAAGCTTCCGCCTTAACTGCATGCATAATTTGCGAGCATCTTTGATCCTTTCGTTCCACCAGTAATTTGGCTCTACTACCCCCGTTCTTTTGGGATGTATGGCTAGCGTACTGGCCACCTCCCATGCTCTTTGAACCACTTTTCTGTAGCTTGCTATGTCTTGCAGGCTATCACATTTTGCTATTTCGGCCTGCAAGGCCTTCTTAAAGGCGTCTTCACTCTTAAGCTTACGCCGAGGGATACCTGGTTTCCGTGGTGGTTGAGACTTTACCGCCTGGAAAACCCATTCGATGCAATTGTGATCGCTGAGATTCTCTTCTCTTGCGAGAACCTTCCAGCCTTCGATCGCCTGTGCTGTGTTTTTCATTGGCCAAGGTGATGTCGATAAAAGACTCTTGTCCGTTTCTTTGGAAAGTCGGTTCCGCGCCGTCGTTTATCACAGTCAGGTTGTTGGCGGCCATCCAGTCCATCAGGAGCTGCCCCCTGCGATCCGTACGGGCTGACCCCCACAACTCAGCGGCAGAATTGAAGTCTCCGGCTAGTACTATGCTCTCGTCATTACTTCTATCTTTTTGCATCGAGACAGCCAGATTATCTAGGTATGCTTCGAACTCCTGTATGGAACAGTTAGGGCTTATATAGCACGAGTATACTCGGCCTGCTCCCTCTACTTCGATCCAGGCATATCCGCTGCCGGCGCCCTGCTTTCTTAGTTGTATCGAGCTGTCCCGGATTATTATGCACGCATTTTTGTACTTGCTTGTCTCCATTATCCATTCTGTTTAAGTTTCCCCAATGTAACGTTAGGCTCACTAACGAGAACGATTGCCGCTCCTTGTTTTGCTGCGATGTCTTCCACCATCGTATGGGCGTGGCGGCTTCTATTGCAGTTAACCTGGATGACTTTGATCGGACTTGTTATTTTGTGGCTGTGGTTGGATCTTCTGCTCCAAAGGCGTCGGATTTGAAACCGTCGTTGGCGGTCGCGTTTACCGAACGGTTTCCAGTACCACCCTTTGTGCTCCATCCTTCCTCGTCCGTGACAACTCTGCGAGCTTCCTTTCGGAGCTGCTTCCGGCTGGCTGCTTCTCTCTCCTTGGTTGCTTGCTCTTTACTTTGTGTGATCTTGTCCAACGCAGCCTGCTTCTTGTCCTCTACAGCCTTCTTGTACTTTGGACAGGCCATGGAACTGGCTGAATGTCCGTCACTCTCGCATTCGACGCAGTGTGCCGTTTGCTTTGTGCACTCTCGGATCATGTGACCGCTTTCTCCGCACCTAAAACATCTCGGAGCGTCTGCCTTAGGGTCCTTGCATTCTCTAGCTAGGTGGCCAATTTTCTGACAATTATAACACGTGGGGAGGTTGATCCACTCCGCAGGCCTGCACATATAGTTCCCAAGAGTAAACCGCTTTAGGGCCAGTAGCCTCTTTGCGGCCGCCCTCGGTAGGGTGACTAGACATTTGCACCCTCCCTTTTCTCCGCGTCTAGGATCTTCAGTGCGGATGCTGACCTCTTCCGGGAGCCCCAGCTTGTCTCTAAGCTCCTTTTTGATTTTGACCGAGTCCATGAAGGGATCGACGTCCCACAGCACTAGAGTCGTGTTGGCGCCCTGAGTATCGCGGACACTAACCTCTCGCGCGGCACCGTTTCTGATGGCGTCCGCGAAGGTGGCTCTTCCGCCCGGCCTGGTCTCTGAGATCCTAATGATTAGATCTCCGTCCTTTGTTTCAGTTACTCGGCCCATCCTCACCCGGCCTCCTGGGGTTTGACGAATGCGCTGATATGTCGACGTGTTTCTTCAAGCGATTCCCCTTCCTTGACCTTGATCCTTACTGTGCTTTGTCCTAGAACCTCCTGTCGCCCTCGGGGCGTGGTCCGTGCTAGGTCAGGGGTTAGACCCTTTCTGGCTGCCAGTTCCACCTTGCCATTTACTCTTCTGCAGCAAGCTTCTACTGCTTTTCTGATTGAGGGGCCTTCCCATTCCTCTGAAATGTGCAGCGTTGGAAGTTCCTCGCCCGAGAGCGCTGTACATCGGCCTATAACCTTCGCCAACATATTTAGGAAACTTTTTGGCGCGTCCGCCTGCGCCGCTACGCCCACTACGAGTATTCTGGCTTTGCCCTGCGTTTCTGTGCGAGCATGCTTTTCTTGACCGTTACCGCAATCTTCTACT
>QVRM01004962.1:0-60210 GCA_003439945.1 Dermanyssus gallinae | reverse complement strand
CGCTTCATGTTTATTGTGAAACACCTTCAAGCAAACCAAGTTTACTCGAGTAAGATGTCCCCATATGTCAAGACCATAAATCAGCGTGGGGATATTCTTGAGGTAGAAGAGTGCCACTGCCGTCGAGACAACAGTCGCCGGACGTCGCCTATTTCTCCATAAAGAGAGATTAGGGCCGTGCGCACTGACTCGACGATGTGAGCAGTGATGGTCGTCCCATGATAATGAAGCCGAAGCTCCAGATACCGGAAAGAGTTGACGAACTCCAAGGATTGGCCGCCGCAACGTATAACGTTTTTAGCAGCTAATCGACCTCCTCTTCTGAATTTTCATAGCTTTAGTCTTCATGGCGTTTATTTCAAGCCACCTTGAGACAAGCAACAACTCCGCCAGGGAAGTGATGCGCTTGATGAAACCTAGGCTGTGACGAGCGACCACTATCTCATCTGCGTGCATCACAACTGTGGCCTTCTGGAACTCCTGTCGAATATAACCGACAAAATCCGCAAGCAAATGAGTGAAGGAGACGGCAGCTCAATGGGTCGCCATGCGGGTTTCCACATATCGCTTTACCTGCAACACTTTCTGTTCACTTGTACAAGTAAGGTTTTTTCATCAAGAAGAAGCTTAAAGTTATGCTCAGCAGAGAGCCACCAACTCCTGCGTGTAGGAAGCGCGCTGAACCTGCCTGGCAGTTCAAGACCTACAGTTCAAGATCTCCTACTCCATCAGCTGCGCTGCCTTTCTACATACCTTATTGAGGAATTTTAAGAATTTTTTCACAACATTTTTAGAAACATTCTGACATTAAGGTATTTTAAAATGCATTTATTTGTCCTTTACTATTAATCTGCTAGTATAAACCTGTTGAGTGGCACCGACTTTACCTACTGAACAAATGTTTAGCCTATTTTAAGCCATCGGCGTATGGGTTCGTAGAAGTTTGGGCTACGTTGTATGGGAAATAAGCATTCCTTTAGCATAAACTTGGTCGCGAAATCCGCCAGCCCCAAGTAAGTATTCTGATGCCTGGTAGATCTTTATTAGGGTAGCCATTAGAGGCCCGTCTCCTACGTCTAAGAGCTCTGTAAAATGATGAATGTTATATTTATTGCCGTCTTCTGTGACTGTAAAGCTAACTGTCTATCTACGTTGACCATTTGCTTGGGGTTCCCGAATTGCAGTTGCTGTAGTTGTTATCATAGCTGTAGACATCGGCAAATTTCTCTGGACTCTGAAAGAAATACGTCGCGAACGGCCTGGGCCTCTAGTGGTAAACTCGACAATCGGCAAGATGTTTGTCAAGCCTCCGATTGACTCGTACCAATCACTCTACGTATTTAACTTGACCAACCATAAAGACTTTGTGGCTGGAAAACTACCCATCGTGCATGAGCTCGGTCCTTATGTATACAGGTAAGATGGCTGCGATACACATTTTGTAAGATGCATTTTGTACGGAATGTGCATACAACAATACACATTAATACAGTAACCGTTCTACATTACTGTTTATTAATTTGGAAAAAAATGACAAATATGCTCATTGAAGTAGTTTGGGTGCGTAAAGTTGTCACTTGCTAGCCGTCAACGCACTACAAGGCTGTTTTGCCAGTTTAATTCTGACACTTTTTGCGTTCAGATGTTAAACTGGCTACGCCGACCCCTGTTTGCATCTTGATGCGTCTCATGTAAAGCATAGCTGGCCAGCTACTGATAACCTTAATTTTAATCGTCTATAATACACTCTACTATACGGATACTTACGGCTGTACTCATCCTTATTTCCCGAGGCCTGGTTCGGACTCTCCACGGTTTAGTTGCTTTCTTATTGCGGTCTCCCATTTTCTCAAATAGAAGCATGTGCCATTAGATGTCCGGTCCTTGGCATCGCATATTACGCGGATGCCTAGTTCCTCTTGAATATATCCACATATTTTAATATCCACATATCTTAGAGTGGACGAACATATGCATTTTGATATGTGTTATTATCATCCTTATAAGAAGACGATAAAATGGTAACAAATGTATGCTTTTCGTTGATACAACATATAAATAAATTAAGCTACGGTGATATTTTGTGCAATACATATAGTCATAAAAGTTAATTTAATTTTACTGCTGTATATAATATTTGTCCTGTACGTTTAAGCAGTAAACATGTTAAAATAGCGTTTAATAAGCTACGAAGAGCGCACTTCTGCGTGGTATCGTTCATATCATCATCTGACACAATTACATTGTTCGTAGGTTCTCATGACATCTTCGTTGGTGCTATGCAAAAAAACTGACGAAGCCCGTTTACCGCATAACGCACTGGACGTGCAGATTCTTTATGCTCTTTTATACATCGCTAGTCATCGCAAACTGTCCTGAAAACGTCAGGACTGACCTCGTTTCGATCTATGTATAGATTCCTATCCACCGAAGAGTAAACTGCTGTTACATATTCTATAAAGAGAGCCGTATCAGCCAAAGAGGCAGACTGGATTATTTCCAATGTCGATGTGAGGAGCATTATCAACTGGCGTACGAACGGCTTAACGTTTTCAATGAAGCTACGCTTTTATGTATCTACATAAACTTGACGCGCGTACAGTACCATTCAAAGAGCTTTATCTCGAAATAGGAAAATGCTATTAAACAAGTCCGACAAGAGGCTGGAGACCTGGATATTGTCAGTGCCTGTCACCTCAATCGCCACGCGTATACCAGATTACTTAAATTGTGGTCTGTTCAAACACGAACTTCCACGAGGAGTACACACAGTGCATCCGTTGACTGTGCTCTTAGGTGTGCACGAAGTTTCATGCGACTGCTTGTCTGGCCCTTGCGAAGAGATCGCTGCGCTGCTCTCCCAAATAACATGCCGCGAGCAGCTGACTGTATAATTGTCTATGTTATATGCATACCCAATCTAAGTGAAATAAATGATGCCACCCGATTGCATCGCATACGAGACTCCAGAAGACCGTCCTTTTATAATTGTAGCAACAAATCGTGTTGGCAAGAACTCCGTCGAGAGAGCGAGTCTTATTAGCTATTGGTTATGACCGGCATGTAGGGTGCACACAGAGACGCCTTCTCTAGAACTTAAAGCTGATATCCTTAGACATTCCATTAAAAGTTTAGAGCAAAGTCTAAGAAGTCCTATAGCACTAGCACCGATTAAAATTACATTAGCTTTCTCGCTCTGAGCGCGACCAGATTTATGGCTCTACACCTGCTGCACAGTGCTGTTGAATTGCTACTGTACTGTCATTAACCAAACGTATATAGTCCCATCTATCCGTTTTTAATAAAACACGAATGGTGGATAGCTCGTTGTGCTTTCTCAAATTAAGCGCGTTTCTTGTAAATTAAAACGTTGTATGACGCAGCTTTTTTTAACGCTCAACTGACACCACATTTTAGACGCTCGTAATGGGCTAAGTTGCCTGTGGCACTATCGTCATCGCGTTCTCGTACTGGAATTTTATAGGCTTTCTCCAGTCGAGATATGTAGCAGCAGGGCAATGACAACCACGTCCAACAAATTCAACCAGCACGGCCGGGGCTTGAACTAGTGATGTGTTTGCTAAACCGTGGTTACCATGGAAACGCCCCGTTTCGAACGGTGCGTTAGCCGCCTAAACCACCGTCACTACAAGCTTAATCAATAATTCTCCGCATTGTGGATCTGAATTTATTTCTGTTGTGGCTTTGTCTAGGTCCTGAACGCATCAAGGATTATTTTGAGTATGGAAACATCACTATTGGGTTTCGCGACCGGCGAATCTACTTTTTCGAGCCAAGTATGTCGAACGGAAGCAAAGATGATAAAATTACAATATTGAACTACGCCGCCATGGCTTTTTTTACTCCCGAGGGCAACTCTCGCCTTCCGGCTTCTGCCATAAGCAAGAAAACATTCTTCATAAATACTACCGTTGACGAGTACTTTTATAGCGGGTAAGTTTCTGATTCTTTATTTTTCATACGATAACAAGGATTTTGTTTATGCTCGTAATATATGGCAATGAGTCCGCTATAAACATAATTTCGTTGTCGTCGCGTGTTCGTACTAAACCTACCAGAACGTTTACGGTGACCTATTCTATCTAAAACTAATTTTCTTTGGTTTACAAACAGTCTTACCTTCTATAATGTAGACGTATGCCTTTATAGTATCTTCCAGATTTAGACGTCTGCGGTCATCAATATGCGTATCTCCCTTTGCCCAGTAGCGTCAGAGCCACACAGCATAGTTCCAAGTATCCTTCTACTTCTGTTAAAAGTGTTTATGAAGCTCGGCCTTATGGACCTTAGCTCTGCGAGTTCTTGTCGCCCTCATATCAGAAGGTACTTTGACACGTCTTCTTGTCAAGTTTAAATGGTTGATCCATGAGACATTGATTATTATTAGTCTATCGCGCAAATATTTTTTTTAGACGACATGCTCAGATCATAACTTATCTTTGGGAATGATCGTCTCTGCTATGTTCAAAAAGTCGAAAAGCCTGTACATGTAAAACAAAAGCCTGCTTTCCGACATGTTAATATACTATTGTAAACTACCTGTCTTCAATAGTGTCATGCACATTTTCTTTAATATCTGTTAGTCGCTGTTGCCGAGATTATTATTAAATTCCTAAATAAATTTGCAACATTCGCCTTTAATCTAGATGACGAAAAATAAAATGTTCAATTTGTGAAGTTGAAACTCGAACTGCACTTCAATTTGATCTTTATATCATCATAAGAAGTCACAAGAAGAAGATTCTGTTAGCACTTTGGAGTGGACAATTGTCTCCGTGCTAACATGTGATTACGGGTTCTCTAACCCAGGGTTAACCCAGTTCAGCAATGTGACCCGAACAGACGCTGCATTCCCTCATGGGATGTCAAGCGACAGCCTCTGACGCAAGAATTCGGATGCTCTCGAGTCTCCCGTTGAAAGATTAAGGCTTCTGCCTACGCATCGAATCAGTTTGGGCGTAAGGGGGCCTGCAGTTCCCATAGTCTCGAACGCCAACGGACAAAATTCGTGCGAATAGTCCACACTGGAATATTTCCTGCATTTGTTAGCCTCAGCTAACCTGGAAGCATGACCTGCTCGGTCCGCACCTGCACCGACCATCGAAGGGACTAACGAGTCGGTTACAGTTGCGTCCCAAACAAGCATGCGGCCACGCTCAAAGGGCGTCAAAGTCAGGCCGTCAGGTCTTTTTCCGTCATCCCTCGATAGACCCGGGGGCTCTAAAACACATGGGAATCCGGCAGATCGAAGTGCGCGACTAAAGGTGTTATTTAAGGCGGAGTGACGTGTTCGTCGGCCTGTACTTAACGCGCATGACAGGCCATGATGGGCCAACGCTTCCACAAAATCACCGCAACGACATCGGTGGGGCACGACTAGGTCAACACCAAGCCGCAGCCCTGAGCTTATGCGCGTCGTCTCGTCGTCCAACAGAGTCCCGATTCGCGGACATGGTAAAGCGTGTAGCCAAGCCCCAGCTTCTTGACTACTAACAGCCTGGCTTTATCAGCGACAGAAGGTGCTCTATTAATCAGGTTTGCTAGTCGCTTTTATTATAGAGGAGTTGTCCAATTGCCCTGGTTAGCCCTATCGTCGGGAGGAGAATCAAATAGCGACAATTCGTCGGTCACTCTTTGAAGTTCACCGTTATAGGCGTCCCACTCATCACTGTCCAATAATGCTTTAACCCTGTCCGCCGCCTGGGTCAAGACGACACGATTGCAGGTCCTGCCATCATGACCGCGTCTGGCGCACCTATACCGCTTTAAGAGACCGGGAGCATTACCTGTTCCCTTGCCGCAACGGTCAGCTTAAGATTTAGTATGATCTCTAAAATGTCTAAGCTAAGTCCATGAAATGGCTGTAAGAGCTAAAAAAACAAGATCTAAGAAGGAATAAGCCGCAGTGGGCCCCCAATTAAGGTAGTATGCCCGCCGCGAAGTCAAGTTTGTCTCTTCGACTGTCTAATGCCTATATATATATAGCCAGTCTGCTACTGGCTTCCGTCGGGAGCGCATCGGATGCGGTGAACTACGTCTGAGTTTGGTGTTTTTTGTGTTACCAGTGTCGAGTCCTCAGTTGTGCCTGCCTCCATCAGGCCCGATGTTGAGGCCCGGTGCACTGTGTACGCCTCTTTTTTCACGTTTTTTGGAAGTTGACTTTGACTGTGTGCCGAACGTTGTGTTGGCCGGCCGGTTGGCGGCCGCTTTGCTTAACTATTGAACAGTTGCTCTGCGCGAACTGTCGTATCTAGTCATCACTAGTCATCATTAGTCAGCTACTTGCATACAATCGTTTAGAGACAATTGCGGCATATAGTGGCCGAAAATTTCGGTTGTCTGCATGGAATTACTGTCTTCCACAGTAACAATGGTTAACGGGAAGATAGTGGCCGAGAAGAGGGAAAGGGCCGGCCTAAGTTGTACACTCAAGACTACGGCCGAATTGAAAGATAGAAAAGCGAAGTTAGCTGCTCTGGCTCGTAACAAGGTGACGGCACCGAAAGCGGCGCCAGTTGGTGGAAATCAAACGGAGTCTGTACCGTTAGTCGTGGATGAAGTTTCTGAGGATGTGCCGTCTCCAGAAGTTGACGCTTCTACGGACTGCAACGTTGGAACTGACTGCGGCGAACAGATCAATGATGCAAATTTGGTGAACGATGATTGGAAGGTGGTAGTCTCCAAAAATACTACCAAGCGTTTTCAAAAGCTAAAAGAACAAATCGGTGCTATCCAATCTAAATCGTTCAATCAGCCAAAGGGCCTGTTTCGTGTAGTTATTGCGCGAAGAAGCGATAAAACAATTAATGGGACGACTGCTTCTACAAGTGAGCCGTTCAATGACAGGCTACTCTTATTGTGCAGTGAGTTGCACAGACTCTACCCACTCTCTACATTGGAGTCAAATGCTGGCATCATTTACGCCTGGTTTAATAACATTGACGAAGCTAACGCCGCGGTACAGTTCTCGACTCTCCTCGACATTCCGGTTGTGGCTAAATGCAAAGATCTCGATGGATACCGTGCCAGAATAAACGGAGTTGATAAAGGTTTTACTGATGAAGACATTCTATCTGCGCTTAAGGAGGCGGGTGTCGTCTCGGCGAAACGAGAGAATATTATAAAGAGGACAGGATCTACCGCGACATCGATCCCTACTGACAGGGTCATGCTTCAATTTAATAAGGTTCCACCGAGTGAAGTGTTTCTCGCTTTTAGGTCACATAAAGTCACGATGTACGCGGGAACCCCTGTCTCCTGCTATAAATGTTTGAGACTAGGCCACACTGCAAAATATTGCCGTAATGAAGTAACATGTAAGAGATGTGGTCAAGCTGGTCACCTCGCGCTAAACTGTAAACAACAGGCAAAATGCGTAAACTGCAAAGGTCCCCACGCATCGGCCTCGCTGACCTGCCCTATCCGACTGTGCGAGATAGAGAAACGCAAAGCCCAGATGGAATGCCGCTTATTGCAACAGGTGAGAGCAGAGCATCCTGAAGCAACTCAAATCAAGGTAGTCGACTCGTCGCAGCAGGTTGTTACACCCCGACACCTCATCCGCTTCAACTTCCTCGTCGAAATCAGCCGCATCATCTCCACCTACCTATGCTGCTGTGGTGAGATCACTTGTCGTGAAAACCTCAGCTGGTCCCGACGTCCGTGTAAATCTACCAGGATCAACATCTCTCCTTAAGAAGCAGATCCGTACCGCTGAAAAACTGGCTACGACTACTCTTCGCAAGCCCCGTCCATTGAAGTCATCGCGCATCACTGCCACTCCTAAATAAAAGGGACGTGACTCCAACATAATCTCATCCCTGAAGCACATCACGAAGGTTTTGATTATTGTACCCCGAAGGCTGCAATACGCCTTAAAAAACTAATTGTGGTTCTCACCCCGTTGTTGTCAATTCTTTCGATGTTAACCTAGGATTTCTTATTTTTGGGTTTTTACTATCTTGATGTTCTCACAACTACCTATTTTCATCAATGCATTGTGTAAATTATATAAATCAAAACTGCACACGTAATGTGAAGTCATGCCAAGTCTCGAATGACGTCAGACTTGAGCCGAGTAGTTTAGCTTTTATCCATTTTAACGCGGGGACTGGAGGGTTAAAGAAATCCGGTCAGCTGGAGTTATTAGATAACTTATTAAACGATGAGGAAGCCCTATTTGATGCGGCAGTGGTTAGTGAAACGTGGCTAAAGCAATGCGATCAGGCGTCTCACTCAATAAGCGGTTTCGAATTGGTTGCGTCGGGCAGAAACCTGGGGAGATTGGGCGGCGGTGTCGGCATCTATGTGCGTTCCACCTGTAGTATTTTATCATCGCGCTCTGTTTGTAGTTCTGATGGCAATGTACAGGTGGTACGTTTGCACTTGAAAAAACTAGACGATCTTGAATGTTTTATTGTAGGCTTTTATTCCAACCATGTGTCCTGTAAAGACACCCTATTGAATGCTCTAGACGATATGTTGCCAAAATGTACCTCTACTCCTGTCATTGCTATGGGCGATGCGAATGTCAACCTTCTCTCAAGCCCGCAGCCCAGTGACTATACTTCATTCTTTTCCGCAAGAGACTTCTCACTTGTAGTGGATTGCACAACCAGACCCGCATCTCGTACGTGTATTGACCGCATTGCTGTTTCTAATTGCTCAAGATTTGCTACTGTCCAGCCTGTGGTTCTCGAAACTCTTATTTTTCTGATCATTACTGGTTCTCTTATCTCTTTCTGCCAAACCGCTGCTAAACCGTTGGCCGAATTGGTCCCAAACCCACGTAGAAGTCACAATAGAGCTAAAATTGATTTGTGTCTATATCGCTTTTAAGATGTCTCGTGGTTAGCAGTTTATGATGCAATAGACGTAAATTCGGCTTTCGATGTGTTCTGTAAAATCCTGCTTCTTATGTACAAAAAGTCAGTTGATTTAGTGGATCCCCTTGCTTCTGATAGTTCCCGCAAGGGGAATCAATTTTCTTTCTCTCCAGGTTTACGACGACTGCGTCGCAGAGTTAATAAATTGTACCGCAGACATCGTAAGATAAATTCGATAGATTCTAAAATCTCCTACTTAAACAGTCGTCGCCGCTACCTCAATGCAATTCGAGCCGCGAGGACAGCATTCTACCGCAATCGCTTTGCTTCCTTGCGCGATGACTCCGCTCAACTCTGGAGATTCATCAACGGAATCTGTTGTAGACGACTTGAATCAGTGGATTTACCGTCCACGTTATTAGTTGGCGAGAATAAAACACTAGAAAACCCAGTTGAAATTGCAGACGAGCTAAACCGTCACTTTGCCACATTAGGAAATACTACGGTCGCTCACCTCGAAAAGAGCAGAGATATAGAAACTTTGCTAGACGAGGTATGGGAAAAAATGGCACAGTGTTTTCATTTTCTGCTGTTTCTGTTCCTGAGGTCCTTGGTGTCCTTCTTAGTCTTAAAGCAAGCTATAGTCGAGGCGTCATGGGAGTGCTCGCAAAACTGTTAAAGCTGGCAGCTCCATCAATTGCAGGACCTCTAGCTGCCATTATAAATCGTTCATTTGAATCTGGGAGCTTCCCATCACGGTTGAAGGATACGGCGGTGTTTCCTTTATTTAAAAAAAAGGGTGAAAAAAAATCATAGACCGATCTCGGTCGTTGATTATATCTCAAAGGTCATCGAGAAACTGGTGTTGGTTAGATTAGATCGATATTTAGAGTCGACCAAATTCCTTTCGCCTAACCAGTTCGGTTTTCGCAGGGGTAGGTCGACTGACCTCGCGCTGGCCCACTTTCATCATTCCCTTCTGTTCCAAATGCTCGCTCAGCTGGGTTGCTCCGCGCAGGCTGTTGCCTGGGTTGGATCCTATCTATCAGGACGGAGACAGGTGGTACGAGCTGGTCAAATGGAGTCCTCCTGGCAGCAGGTTGACATGGGTACCCCTCAAGGCTCGGTTCTCGGACCTTTTATGTTTCTTATTTTTCTGAACTTCATTCTATTAAGCATCCAGGGGCAAAACCTTGGCTCAACTATTGCTTTTGCTGATGACACTACGCTACTGTTCGGAGTGAATCATCGAAATTTTAATACGGACTTGCACCAGTCGCTTTTAAAGGTTGATAACATAATTCGCATTTCTAACAGCTTTGGACTAGTTGTCAATGCTAGTAAAACGAATTACATAATTTTTCGTTCATCGCCAAGGCAACTGGCATTACCTGACAACTTAATACTCAAGACACGGAACATTGAGCTATCGCATACCGCTAAGTGCCTGGGGCTCGTTCTCCAGGAAAACATGAGGTGGCATCCTCATCCGGATTATATTGCACCTAAGTGCTATGCAGTAATAGCTGCGCTGTGCAGAATGAAAATGATTGGGGTCCCCATAGAGGGTCTACTTATGGTATACAAAAGCCAGTGCTATGCTATGGTATTCTTCTCTAGGGTGGTGGCCACGATGGAATTCTCCGGAGAGCCAAAGTGATACAGAATGATGCACTTAGAGCAATTTTTTCAAGGAAGCGAAGGGATTCGGTCCGTGACTTGTTCAATCGTTTTAATCCACTTACTGTGGAAAGCATTTACACGCTAAGGGTTTCAATGTTAGCATACAACATTTCGCAAGGTATTGTGCCCACGGAAGTCGCATTTCCACTAATCCCTACCCTCAGCCGAGCATCAACTAGGCGTGCAACAACTTTTGCAGTACCCTCTGTGTCCCTGAAGTCCAGTCAGCACGCACTTGCATGCCGTTTTCCGAAAACCTGGACGTGCATTCCCAAACACATAGATGCCTAACAAGGAAACATTTCTTCGTTCGTGAACTGAAACGGTGGCTTTTAATTTCACAGTCAGAATCTGGCTTGTAATCTAGGTAAATTCGGAATTGGGATGGTAGTGCTTTGTATATAGGGGCACACACTCGGCTTAGATAGTTATGTTTATACGTTGTTTTTACCCATAGTTGTGAATTCTGAAGATGCTGTACTAGTGAAGTGTACTTCGTTTGTGCGAATATTTAAAAGTGTGTAGCCTTACATGTTGTTCGTGTTCAATCAAACATACCAGCTGCTGTTTTGGTGTTCTTGTGATACCCAATAACCACGGCGATTGTGTAAAGTGCTTATAAAAAGCACTCCTTGGACTTTGTCGAGAGTGATATTCTACTTCGTTGTTTGAATCATGTTTTTTTTAATTTTTTAATTATTTTTATTTGCCGAGAACTTAAGCGTTGTGAAATGCTGTTCCGTAAATAAACCACGTTTGAAATTTAAATTGAATATATATATATATAGAGAGAGAGAGAGAAAGGCTCCTTCACGCTATTGAGTCAAAGTCCCCACACCTAGGAGCTAACCTGCGACCAGGAGGGTGTAACGCACTGCATTAACATAAATGGTTAAACATGGAGCGATATACATACATATATATATATATAGAGGCGAGCACTGCCGAGTGTGCAAATGTATTGCAAATGATTACTAAATCATCGCAATATTTTCGTTACATCGCTCCATTATTAAGCATTTCTATTATAGCAGAGATCTTTTTCCTGGAAGGCTTTGGGAATGCAGAATGCACATGTGTCACTAGCAGCCTGCGTGACTAGTGTGGGGCTCACAAACCAACTAAACCCGGATTCCTCCCCATCCTCCCAGGCTCGGTAATACTTGGCATTTCTTTGAAGCCATGGGAGAGGCCTTTCTGCCACTTCTCCCTAATTTAGATACGTCTTCGTCTATCTTTCTACATATTCAAATGCATCTAGACAGGGAGCTTATGCCAGATATCGTCCTGAAGGGGTGCGTCAAGAGCTGGAGGGCCTGGCTGCACTTCTTTTCGCACCTGCCTCGGCTCCTCGTCTCGACCACTCTCCCGAGGCTGCCACGTGTATCTCTCTCGCCTAGCGGTTTTTTTGGCCGTCTTAAGCATCAAAATTGCGTCGAATAGATCCGTCGCTTTCTTCCACGCTTCCGTCGAGGTCACCATATGGCTAAACACCTTTTTGATGGGGCGGCCCCTTACGGCCGTGAAGTCCGCGCACCTTACCTACCAAAGAGACTTGCAGTGCAGGACAGTGTGTTCCACGCCCCAAATTGGCATAACACACAGGTGTCATTGGTGGCCTTCCCTAACTTAACCATGTAGCTCTGGAACTGACCGTAACCGGTCAGAACCTGGCTGACTCGGCAACCCTCAATCCTTGGCATAACCCGTGCCAGGTTTAAGGCGGTCCACTGGACCTTTGCCACGACAAGTTTTACATGTACCGCTCCAGTTAAGCCCGTGTCAGGAGTCACCTCAAAAAACTTTGCCTCTTTCCTAATTTCTATTTGGTGAGCCCCCATCATAAGGCGGGCTCCTTTTGTTCTCTTCCGGCCCGTTAGATACAGCGCCTCGGTCTTGTGCGGTGCAAGTGTCAGATGATTGCGGAACACCCACTACATCGCCATTGATAAAGCTTCGCAGAGGTCAGTGACAGCGGGCGTGGCCTGAATAGCTAGCGCGTAACACCCTTCTGGCTTCTGGTGTTCTCAATCGCAGGTTAGATCCAGGGTGTGGGGATCCCTGAATCAATAGCGTAAAAGGGTCTATATGGACGAGTTTTAAAAAACGTATGTGTTTATATATATATATATATATATATATATATATATATATATATATATATATGCAGTTTAATAAAGTCATTTGTCAACAAGCAACAATTCTTAATAAGAGGCGCATGAGAACTGCCAGGAGAATAACGCATGCTCTTTTTGGTTGCATTGCTACAGTTACGCCGATTCAGATATAACCGAAAGCCACTATTATGGTCTGCCAATTGAGGATATCGGTAAGTATCAATTTTTCGCAAAACAAAACAATACAAGCCAAATGGACTATCTGGAAGTGTATACCGACACAAGCAGGGTCAACTACATTTTTCGGCACTTTGGTCAAGTGTAAGTAGTCCTGGTTTACCATCCAAAGTAATAAGTGTCCTAAGATGACAATAAGTATCCTAAAATGAATATATTTATCATTTTATTTTCTCTGAGACAATTTTAAAGCGATACTAAATAATACTAGGTAATTAGTCACGGCAATTTAAGTATGATTCTCGCTACGGAAGTTTAGTGTATTTACGGATTTGTGACGTGTCGTAAGTTGCAAGTGTGACTGTTAAGTTTTGCTGGCCTAATCAGCCCAGAATATAAGCAACAAATAGTTGTCATATTTATTCGTAAAAAAGCATCTAAAACAGCTGATATTATACAATTTTTAGGAATCTTGTGGCATATGGAGGACGTTGTAACAAAAGAAAAGGTACAGGTAGGCCATCCACGGACACATAGTAATATCCAAATACCTAGTAGTCATCCTAACCATGTATTAATAGCGTTTCAATTGCAAATGACAATCAATATATTAAAGAAATGTAAATGCAGCAATTAATGAGTGCAAAATTCTAGTTACAGTAAATATAGTCATTCACTGGCTTTAAACAGCTATGCACGTTCTAGTGGTATCATATTCAGTACATTTAATAGAAAAAGCATATTGACAACTTGCATAAAAAATAGCACACTAGTAAACGAGTGTACAGAACCCTAAGCCGTGCCTTATTGATGTTATTTTTGCTGCAGATGGTGATTTATTTCCTGCGTTTAACAAGCCACCAAAAACCTTATACATTTATCAGACAAACCTATATAAGCCGTGGCCTCTGCATCTTGAAAAACAGTTCTTGATCATGGATGAACCAATCGCTCGCTTCAGAGGAGGCAGTGACCTGTTCAATGAGACCGGAGACCCCGAAATGGATAAGTACGCTCTACATGCATTCATGATGACTCTTTTTCCTGTCAAGTAGATAGTGATTAACTCTAGGCAGATTCGAATGAGTGTCATTTTATAATAAGATTATATTATTCATATATTATTTAAGGTCTCTTTGAAAGGCAAAACTCCTCGATTACCACAAAGTGACTGCACTTTTTCTCCGTATAGGTGTCTTTGCCCGAATCCAACGCACATTAAAGGGACGTTTGATGCAAGCCTGCGGAATACGTACAGAACCTATGAGAGAATCATACTTATAATACCAGTCGTATTGAGCCAGCCTCATTTCCTTAACGGAGATCCCTCACTGCGACAGTCCATCAGCGGATTACATCCTGATGCGAAAAAGCACACGTCCTATATTGACGTACATGCGGTGAGTTTTGTCATGGCTTTTTGTGTTCAAGAGTAACAATTTATTATGAATCTTGTTGTTTTCGTGTGTACATTTTAGAGCAGACCATTAACTGTCTATTGTCATTGCGTGAAAATGTGCAAGAAGTTGCACAATATTAAGTTACACAATACCCTTCAGAGCTGGTGTATTGTCTTGCTGATCAAGCCCGTAGTCTTCTTGAACCTGCTGTTTTGCCCATAGTGAAGTGCTCGGGCTTTTGCGTTAAGCAAGAGCATTACAATAAATCGGGTGTAGGCAAAACTACTTTGACTGTTGTAAAGTAAACGCGCAAGGCAGGGGACGAACGACGGGTGCACGACAAAGCAGAATGAGAGTCCTCAGCTTATATCGTACGTCTGCGCAGAGTGGTGAATTATCCGATTAGTAACGGACAGATGAAAGCCACCTAACAGGTCTTCTATGCAACCGTTACAGTGCGATCTTGTCTACAATTTTGTTTTCATAACGCATTTAACTGACGTAAGCCCGGTAAGCCCCAACCTAAGAGCAGCAAGCCTAGCACCTTAGCCGCGTCTTCGTGTTAAACTACAATGTATACTTTCTGCAGTAAAATGTTCGCTTTCTTGTCGTTTTCCCAATTTCTCTCAAAAATGTTCATACCGCTTCGTCCATAAACCCTAATGTTTCTATTGCAACTGGCTGTGCTATGAAAGTTGCCTTCAAATCGTGATTCTTCAAACTCTTTCGCTACTCTGCTAAATTGGCAAGCGCTTGCCAGTCTCGATTCATATAGGTGTCCCGCAAAAGGAACTCTCTTGAAAACCACGAAACTGTGGTCGTACCGTCTAGCTGCAACTATTAGAGGATGTCGGTGCTGCTAGAATAATTTTCTTAGACACGGGGTGGCGCGAGTGCCTTCCGCAGCTCCTAGAACAGCTGAAGCCACATTGTTTCGTCGGCGATGCCGGTATGTTGCATAGGCAGTGTTGCCAACGGAACCGTAGAATGAAGACAGACGAAAATGCGCGGGTTCTTACACTCACTGATTCCTATTTATTGTATTTCACGATACGCTAAAGAGCGATACGGCAGCGCCGCCTCTATTATTGTTATTGCCTAGCTAGCTCACACTATGTCCCGGCGGTTAGCGCGAAGCTGTTCGCCGCCGGAACTCAAACAGACCACACTCTTGACAATGCCACTACGCTAGCTCTAACAATCACTTAACTAAATACATATATATATATATATATATATATATAAATCTGCCTGCACCTGCTAGCCACGATCACTCACCACCCTAGGGCACTATCACTGCCACGATCACGCCGTTGTCGCTGCCACGCCGTCGGACGTCCCGATCGCCGCCGGACTGAGGGTTTGCAAAGCACGCGTTACGCCGAACGCTCGGGATAGCAAGAGGTTGATAAAATGGCGCGCATCCCTTTTTATACGGCCGGCGACCGCCACCGTGATAGTGCGCAAACAGTGCAATGGCGGGTTGCGGCGAACAGAGCAGTGGCGGGTTGTGGCGAACCGTGCAGTGGCGGGTTGTGGCCGACAGGTCCGTGGAGAGTTGTGGCTAGCAGGCAGAGATCATCATCATCATGGCGGGCAAATACAAACTTCAACCCGCGGCCATCCAATATGCAACAGTCCTCCCCCTTTTTGAGGGAAGGTAGCTCCTCAAAACGTACGATGTTACATTGGTTGTGTTTAACATTCATTATGTGGCACTCTGCGAGCTCAACTTTAGCTCACAACAATTTCTCACAATCAAACAAGCTCACAACGCCAACAGGCGTCCAGCTCTTGATATAGCGGCCTCCACCGAGTTGCGCCCGGTAGGCACGCTTCACGCCGTCCTTGGTCGCCAGCGGCTTCTCCACACGACTTAGGTGCCAAAATGCCCGTGGCACTCCTTCTTCCAGTAGTACTACGACGGCGCCCACGGCGAACGGCTCGACATGGGGACTCCCCGCCGCCGCAGAGCCATCGTCAGGACCAGCAGATGCTCGGCGCGCCATCGCCTTCAAAATGAGCTGCTCCGATCGCGGCCCATGTGACTTATCGCGACCCAAATCTTCGTTTTACCTCCTCGTGACACGTTCATGACCATTTCTGTCTTGAAATGCTTCAGCCCTGAATTGAACTCGGCCAGGCCTCCCCCAAACACGGCTGCCGGGCCTCACGCAGCGGGTGCTGCTTCGCCCACGCGAGCTCTTCCGCCGTGAGTCGACAACTCTCATCCTGCCGATGGAACCACCTTCCAGCCTGGGCGACGGTGGCGACGATTCGAGTCAGTTTGCGCAAGCTTGAACACCCCGCTGGGTCTATTAGCGGGGGTTCGCACGTTGCAAAAAACACCCGAATCTCAGGAAGCTTTTCGTAGCCCTGCCCCGGCTGGAAGGCGGGATACTGCGTCGACGGATTCTTCAGGAACTCCGCGCTTGGTTACGTGATGCACGACTGACCTTGCTGCAACCACTTCGTTCCCTTTCGTGGATGAAGACTCAGATGGCGTCACTGGATGGATGGAAGAACTCTCGACCACCGTTGAAATTCCTAGCTTGGCAACGGGGAGCGCCGCCCCGCCCGTTGCGTTGATTTCTTGAACCGCGACTTGCCGATTTACAATCGGACCTGGCGCTGAACTTGATTCTTGACCACTGGGGCCAACGCGCTCCGGCAGTCTCGTCGATAATGATGCTCTTGCCTCTGCCCATCGTGCAGACATGTCCAGGGCGCTCGACGGCATGGCGGCGGCTAGAGTGCTACGTCTTTTGTAGCCCATTAGCCTACCTCGGATTTGGCACAACGTATCTGCATATTCAGAAGATCTACCTGTTTCTAGATCTATTTGCTCCTCGCTGAGCGTGCTGGCCATTTCGGCCACAAAGCACTTGTCTAATTCGTCTAATTGTAGCTGGAGCCCCTCCGCTCTTACCAACCAGCCGTTAACACGGTCCTCATTCCACTGCGTGAACCGCGGAGGCTCCTGGCCCTCATAACAAAACGACTGTACGGTGGTGTCCAGTTTTGACACCGCCGCATACATTGAACGCCGAAGCGCCATCACACGACTGTCTGTCTCAGCCATTCTGGCTGTCGCTACGATCACTTCTACGTCCGGGCCATTTGTTACACGTCGTGCCCCACGTTGGGCGCTAAGTTGTGGCGCCAAACGGAACCGTAGAATGAAGGCAGACGACAATGCGCGGGTTCTTACACTCACTGATTCTTGTTTATCATATTTCACGATACGCAAAAGAGCGATACGGCAGCGCCGCCTCTCTTCGTATTATTATTATTGCCTAGCTAGCTCACACTATGTCCCGGCGGTTAGCGCAAAGCTGTTTCGCCGCCGGAACTCACACAGACCACACACTTGACAATGCCGCTACGCTAGCTCTAACAATCGCTCAACTAAATATATATATATATAAATCTGCCTGCACCTGCTAGTCACGATCACTCACCACCCTAGGGCACTATCACTACCACGCTCACGCCGTTGTCGCTGCCACGCCGTCGGACGTCCCGGTCGCCCACGGACTGAGGGGGGAGGGGGGGGGGGAGAGAGAGAGAGCACGCCTTCAGTCGAACGCTCGGGATAGCAAGAGGTTGATAAAATGGCGCGCATCCCTTTTTATACGGCCGGCGACCGGCACCGTGACAGTGCAGTGGCGGGTTGCGGCGAACCGTGCAGTGGAGAGTTGTGGCCAACAGTGCAGTGGAGGGTTGTGGCCGACAGTGGCGTGGCGGGTTGTGGCTAGCAGGCAGAGATCATCATCATCATGGCGGACAAATACAAACTTCAACCGGCGGCCATCCAATATGCAACAGGCAGTAAGCATGAGGCACACATAGTCATCCCAACCGCAGGCCAGCAACAAGGCGGCTGAGCGGCTTTGTCAATGACAGCATCCAAGGCAGCCTTGCGTGTATCGTCATAAGCCATTCTAGAAAATATTTATAGCTCTGAGATAAACGGGAAGGGAGATTTAATCGCACTTTCCAATAGTATACTTTAGGTATGAACATTCGAGATAAGAGCAACTGCCATAAAGGGCTTCGTGGTTGGATTTGCGTTTGCAACAGTGAGCCGTTTGGTTGCAATATTTCTAAATGTGGTTACCCTGTGAGTTTTTTGGAAACTTCTATAATCCCAACAAAATCTATTTCAGCAAAAGTTAGAATTACTTAGTAGTTCGGACGCTCTTGGCTTTGATTCGATTAGTCCTAGTGACACCTGGTGATCCCTAAGGATTCTCAACTCAAGATTCCTAACACTAAACATAATAGGGGAACATACGCACGGTTGATACCACTATCTTATATCAACAGTAGTTCTCGCAGGTTTAATGACGTGGGACTTAAAAGCAGCAAGACGAGAGAGACTGCAAAACTTTAAAAAGATTATACAGAAAAGAAGGACGGTAGAAAAAAAGCTATTGCACAGCCGTAGTTTAGATAAATGATGAAAATATTGCTCGGAGCTTGTGTTGGAACCTAACAAGTAACATCCGTGAATGAATACGGTTGCCATCACAGATAAATCCCTAGGCCTGTTCTGCGTATACTGCAATGCAGTTGAAGACATGCCACTGTGCACGAACGGTCTGGCGAAGGGCTGTAAGCAACTTACGATTACCAAAATATAAATGGTGAACATTTCATCATAAAGCTAGCTGCCGCCATCGGTTCACTAAATGGCCACAGCGAGCATTTGTTGGCTCCATGCAAATTCCTCTTATATACTATTGGCAATACTCATTTTAAAAGGGCTAGCTTAAAGTACAAGGCCTAGTGGTCTAAATCAATCGTATCTTGTCACTTTAAATTTGTATACAACTAAAAGTAGTGCTTAGTGTGTTACTAAAGCTCTACCGTAGAAACCTGAGACTTTTATCTTTAGTTAAAATAATTTATGAGCTAAGGGCATCGAACATATCACAATATCCCTGCAATTTGTCTTTCTAGAGATCTGGCGTGACTGTTGACAAGAGAATACGAGCTCAGATCAATCTAAGGCTGATACCTTTGAAAACAGAAAATGTCCCGAAAATAATTTTTCCGGTATTTTGGATGGAAATGGTGAGTGTTACCTAAAATAATAACACATGCTATATTTGAAGTATATAAGTAAATAAGTTTCATCATTTCTTTATCTATGCATATTCTAATACACGTTCAACTACGCCCCATACAGAGAAATCCAAAGGATTTATATCTGAGCTGTTTGGTGGTTAAAAGTGTTTTGGCCAGAACAAATTCAAATGTTCGTCCAATTAGTTTTGCACAAAATGGCTCGTGTAAGCGGGCATGCCGTCTTGCTGAAATGCGTATGGCCTTCCATTCGATACGCGTCCACAGATTCACAACAGTCATCATAGCTCGTTGGCAAACCTCCGCTCTGATCATTTCACTTTTTTCAGAGAAGCGAAGAGGCACAACGTCCTTATTGCTTAACACTGCACTTAGCAGTTGCACCCAGACAGGAAACTTAGTCGTTCCTGCCAAGGCACCTCTTCAAAGCAGTGACCGAGCTGCCGGCCATTTCTCTTGTTCAATTTAGCGTCAGCCGTAAAGAGAATTTTATCTGAAAAGAACCGAAGATGCCCGGCAGCCTCATGGAGCTACTTAAGTGGGTGGCTCTAGTCTCGTCAAACAGCACTTGTTGAAATTTTCGTGGATACGAAACCTAGTATAAATCTCTTGGCAATGGCATACATAGTGTTTCTCGGGTAGTTGAAGAAGGAGATGGTCGCGTCCATGCTCCTGCAGGCGCAAAGCGAATTTGCCACTGCTACTTTTCGCTCTAAAGTATATGACCTATCACTATGCTTCTGCGGTCGTTTGCTTCTGCAGCAAGTGTCGGCTACATTATAGCTGTTGTAGAAACAGCTCACAAAAGCAGCCGCGCGGTCATGCTTAACGTTTGCTCCGTCGATGTCCAGTCAATCCGGTGATTAGGCGACATACTTAAGCAAAGTTGTCCCGTATAAGCCTAAATGAAGCTATTCGGTACCTTATCAAACTGGACAAACTTTTCTATATTTGCGGTCCTCATTGATTCCAGATCTGGTTTCGACATAGCGGCCGGTGTTTTTGTCTTGAAGCAGCTGGGGCAGGCTAGAGCTGGACCACGAATGCTCACTCTACTTAGCGCACTTCTGAAGGACAATCAGAATAAATACAAAAGGCTCTACAGTACTTCCTGTTCATAATACGTAACTGATCGTTGCAAAAAAAAATATATTCCAAAATCTAATTACCAGATCTATCTGGTAATAGTTTAATTTATCAACAGCTACGACTAACCAGGCCCAAAAAGGGATGTCTTCATTTCGAAATCTCGCCTGTCGAAGTGACTCTCTATGACTGTACCGTACCCGTGGCGCTCTCTCAGCGCCAACAGCCTCGTATGGAATATAGGTAATCTGGACTTATCAAACTAAGAAGAACTTTAGAGCCCTTGACGTTAGTTAAGCCAACTTCTTGAATAAAGCTTTAGTAATGCATTTCTGCTTGCTGATGATTCCAACGCTTGCCCCTGAATATGGAATTCAACCCAGACTTTGCTCTAAACGCCTCCAGGTTTAAAGTTAGTGATTTGAAGAGCGACCGGATGTCCTGTTTGTCGTTGTCAGGTAACATTGAAAGCAAAGACTAGAAGGGTCTCTCAAGAAACTTGCTTCTTTGGCTTAAGGCTCACGGACTTCCGACCACCATGATCCGGGCAGCCTTCGAGTTCTGCTCTTCAATTTAGGCATTTAATAGCCGAGTCAGAGTATGCTTTCCAAGTTGCCACCTAGTAAAATACTCTCCTTTTTCTCAGTGCGCCATATTTATGGAGCTGCGCCATATCTAGCGCTTAAGCTCGCAAAGTGAACAGTAAGCTGTCACTAACCGGAGGTTTAACTTACACAACAAATATACGCGTAGCTACAGCTACCGCAAATACGCGAGTACCGATGAGAAGCTCGGCTGCGTCGAACTTGCGAGTTTGTTTTTGCCCGCCAATGGGCCAGCAGCAACATAAAACAGAACATTTGTTCGACTGAACGTAACTCTTGTGTATACATACGTCGGCACTCGCAAAACTTACCCTAGTGTGGCAAGCCACCGCTCTTTGAATATGTGGAGAGCGTAAGGGACTGCGGGGTACACACATTAGTGCTTTTTTGCGCGCAACCTTTGCGTGTGTATATTGATTTTTGTTTTATATGGGGGGAGGTTTGAAAACGCTAATGCACTATTGGTACTGGCAACCAACAGCGCCTAGTGAGGGACCTTCACTCACTAAAAACTTCAATCCTCCCCACCCCCCTGGAGTTCGGATCTGTGGAGCACTACTTCGAGACCATGGGAGGGGAGCCTCGTGCTCCACCGGCTCTCATGGATCTCGTTGTGTCCTCAGCTCACGAACCCAAGGGGATGCGTCGAGTCGTCTTACGGAGGGCTGGGTTGGCATAGCCCCTTGCGGGGCACCCTCATCTCGACCACTTAATGGCGTCTGTGTGCCTCCGTAACGCGCGCGGCGAACGTTTTCTAGCCGCGTCTTCTCGCGCATAATAGCGTCTAAGAAATATACGCCTGCCGTCTATGCGTCGACATCCTCCATCGTGTGACCGACAATGTCTTGTGTCGATCTCTCAGCACAGCAATACGTCGAGCTTCTGCAGACATGGGCCTGGGCGGAGCAGGACGAGACCGAATGGTTTACATCATTAGGCTGCCCCGACGCGCAGAGTGTGCACGTATCCACCTGCGACTTCCCAATCCGCACCATATAAGTTTGGAATTGGCCGTGGCCCGTAAGGGCCTGGACCGAAACTATGTAAGAGGCCCAGGCGGCACGTCATACCAACGTCGATGGTCCGGTTTAAGCGACCGGGTCCAGTTCATCCGGGGCAATCCTGGGCCTGGCGTGGCCCATTCGTAACCCCACGCATCAAACGTTGCCGCTCGAGCTTGCGCGGAGTCCGTCGCGTCATCCGTCTCACGCTCGCTTCTTTCCCGGACCAGGGCGAGCGCTGCCTCTGTGCCCACCTTGCAGTACGCCCGGCAGACCCGAAGGGCCATGCCGCGCTGCGCCTCACGAAGAGCTCGTCTGGTGCGAGCGGTTCGTAAGGCCAGGTGAGCCTACGCAGGCGCCGCGTACATCGGCAACTCCGCGACGGAGGCTAGCAGCCGGCGACACCCGTCCGTAGCACCTCCCACCCGAGGGAGAATCCTGGCCAGATTCTGAGCAGCCTTGCTGACCTTGGCAACGATGTGCTTGATATGCGCGGCACCTGTAAAACAGGTATCTGAAATGACGCCTAGGTACTTGGCAATTCTTTTAATTGGAATAGGGTGGTCCTCGAGCGTCAGGTTTATTCCACGTGTCACCTTCCGGCCCATTAAGTAAACTGCCTCCGTCTTCTGTGGGGCAAGCTGTAGGTAATGGGCCGTCATCCATGCCTATATGTCGGCTAGCGCCGCGTTAGACATTTCTTAGAGACGAGCCGTGATGAAAAGGGCGAGGCCGTCGGCGTACGCGACGGTCTCTACGTCCTCCGGAAGCCCCAGCCGCAGAATACCGTCGCAGGTTCCATAGAAGTGGGCAAAGAACGGAGTCCTGCGGCACGCCGGCTGTCACACTATGCTGACTATGTCCTGTTATGAGCATCCTGTCGTTTAAATAAGAATAGATTATCCGCTGGAGGTGAGGTGAAGTACCTTTAAGCTAAAGCGTTCTTCACATCATGGAGAATGAGAAGAACGGAAGGCCGGGCTTTCAGAGATTTCTTAGTCTCCTGGTTCGCCTTCCGCAGGATACGGTGAAGTGCATCTATCGTTGGCCGGCCCCGTCGGAAGCCATACTGGTGACCCGACGGAGCGCAAAGTCCTCGATCTCTGCATTTAGGCGCTCTGTTATTAGATTTTTAAGCAGTTTGCATACTGTGTCCAGTAGACAAATTGGTCTTATTGACGTAGAGCCATGCTTTGGAATGAGCGCAAAGTACGCCCGCCGCCACGAACTCCCGCCACGCTGCCGCCTTTGCTTAAGTTGATGACAGTTTTCAGGGTTCGTCGGCAGTCTCTGCAGTTGCTCTGCAACTCGTCCGCCCGTCGCTGGGCTGGAAGAAGAACGGAATCTTCACCTCCTTGCCGGCGTCGTCTTGCAATCCATTACCTTGCTCTCGTCAGGGGGACTGCCCGCCATCTGACAGGCCATTTGTATGATGGTGGATAGTTTCCCTGCATCGACACCCGTATCTTGTGCAGTTCTCAATCTTGCACGGAACGTGGCAATAAAGGCCTCCTTAAGAAGGTGTCCCATTTGCCATGTGCGACGAGACGAAAAAGGGGTAGGGGGCTCCTGGGGGCCAATTTGAAGGTGATATAGCGGTGGTCGCTCATCGATTCTATTTCGACCTGAACCGTCCAACGCTGAATGGCGAAGAGCAAGGCGTCATCCGCTAGGGTGAGATTTAGGAACGACCGCTAGGAGCCCCGCACAAAAGTGGGTTCATTGCCGGTGTTGGCCAAGAAAAGTCCCATTTCGGCCATCCAATCTAACAACATTGACCCCCGTTCATTAGTGCATCGACTCCCCAGGCGACACTCGAAGCGTTGAAATTTTTCGTTACCACCACGGACTCGTGAGAGTGAGCCCGTATTGAGCCCGTGACTGAGGCCAAAATCCCTCGAACTCCGTCAGAGGTCTATTGGGCGAAAAGTAACAGTTGTAAACGACAACTGACCCTCGCAACTCCGCTCAGGCAAAGCCGGACCTGAGCCATGACCCGTATTTGCAAGAGCAGTATTGGAACCAGTCCACCAGATTGCGGCATCTGCTGTATTATCCATGTACAGATTTAGCGTCCGCCTGGCAATGGCGACGTTTGGCTCTGTAAAAAGACACATCCCTTCGCGCTGGGTATAAGAATAGGCGTCGAGGAGGTTGTGGGTCGCTTAACACCTCTTCAGATTTACCTGTAGAAAACTGGTCATTGCTTAGCTGTACCCTCACCCACCATCTGCCAGTCGGCACCCCATCGTCGGCGGGGATGATGATCTTGGGCTCCATTTTTCCGCGATTCCGTCTTCTGGGGTCGTCGGCTGCCGATTTGTCGGGTCCGAGTTGTTAGCTGACTTCTCCGATTGCTGCAGCTTTCTTCTTATCCAATGCCTCCTGACGTTCCCGCCAAACCTGCAGTATCTGGACCCGGTAGACTGGACACCTCATGCTGTCAGCTCTATGGCCAGCTATATTGCAGTTTATGCACTGCGGAGTTAGAGCACCATAGGCGCGCACCGTGTGAGCTGTAGACCCACAGCGGTGGCACACGCGATCCACGCCGGAAGCTGTCTCACTGAGGCGGATGACCAGGTCACCCCTGGGTGTTTTTGACTACCCCCTTCACTGTGGAGCTGGAGAGACCTTCGTCCCCAAGGTGTCTCCTAACGTCCTTGAGGGCGTCCGCGAAAGACCGACTCCCTACAACCCGAACTCGTCTGGGCGGTCAGAGCGGGACTGGGTAGCACAAGGTCCCTGTAGAGCAGAAGAGCCCTCCTCGCACACAGCGACGAGACCGGGCTGGGTGGCGTGCGCCACCAGCACCGCGAGGGCGCGTTGCAGGCTTTTCCCCCGACGCTTAGGGGATATATATAACAGAGAAGTCAAAATGGAGCCAGCAAGAGCTTCGATCTATGGTCTTCCTATGAACCTTGAGTGAGAGTTCGTCATTTTGTGAGATGCCCAATAATTCCCATCACGAGGTGACGTTGGCCGCCCCGAGTTTCAGAAGGACCATCGAGGCTCTCTTAAGCCTCAGTAGCGTGCAGGACTGCTCCCGTCTCGGGGGGGGGGGGCTACTTCAGCAGTGCCGGCAGGGAGGAAAACTCTCTGGTTAGCCCTGCCAGAGCGGCGGCCTTCGAGGCATTTCCCGCACTCACGAGTAAAGCCCTAACCTCTCTGTAGGCGGTTACGCCCTCAAAAAATGTAGAAATCAGTCGGAGCGCCTCGAGTGGCCAGTACATGCCGTTGAGACTGTCGATGACTTGCACTTGTTTTGGCCGTGGTGATCTTGGTTTTAAGATATTGCATTGCCACCGCTGGATCAGAGGGGGCGCACCAGACACAGATTGCACCAGGCTCAACAGACTGAGGGGCTTCTGTGCCCGCGCCTCGTCGCGCTTTCAGTGCGCGCGATGTCATCTCCACCTTCCGTCCAACCTTCCGTCAACTCAATCTTGGCGTATTGCAAAGTTCAACCACCTTCCTGACGTGCCCTTTGAACGTCTTGTACAAGGTGTCAATTTAAAAAATTGTCAAAATATTTAATTGTCACAAACTGTGTGCAGTAATTGTTAAGCGCAAAATTGAACTTGTATCCATGAGCAATAACAAACACCTTTAGCCAGTTGCGATTATTATTATTATATTGTCGCTTTCTAAAATGTGGTTCTCATTGTATAAAAAAAACTCACACACAGTAATTTGTTATAAATATATTTTAGGCGTATTTACCTTCAGGCAGAGATTATCTCTTGAATGTGCTAAAGAAGCCAAACCGTGTCTTTTGGGGAGCATTGGCCACCGTTTTCTGTTCGCTCGCCACGTGTGCCCTTCTCGTGGGCCTTCTCTTTTAAGCATAAGGACCCGCTGCAACCAGAGATAATTGTCGTGACGGATTTGGTCTAATTACGGTATGAACAAGATCAGTAGTTATACGCAAGCTGCCACACACCTCTTTTAGAGATATCTATTCGTTACATTTACGATTTTTCTGCAAGAAGTCTCTCGTAACATCTAATGATAATGAATATGCTTAAGATCATTATTGACTACAACGTCTTCTCGCATGGCAATGTAAGAATGAAATTTAGTATTAGATGTAACGAGAGACAGCTCGATACGATGATGCTATTGGGCAAGCTAAGTTAGTATCTTCAAAATAAAAGCACTGATTATGATATGCTATCTTCAGACACTCGCTCTATATTTAAATTAATAAATGACATCACACCTACACACAACTACCTAAACAAACTAGAACAAAAATAATATAAAAAGGTGAATTTAAAATAAATAATTATTCTTGTCTTTAAGTTATTGCCAATCTTTAAATGTAACATTGAGCTCCCTATATAATCACAAGTGGCTTCAAGCCTCTCTCCTAATAATAACAACCGACAAAACGTAATTAGATAATTCCCAAAGGTCAAGCCATTGCAGTAGCGATAAGAACGTACGGGACTTTTGGTGAACACTCTGATATCGTTTGAATGTCTTTTGGGAGAGGATTTACAACGTTAGGGAAGAGGTAGCAATAAACATTCTGGTACATGTTATTGAGCTGAGCTGACAGTTCAAATGCGTTGACGGCAGTTCGTATATAGATAAGCTGCTGGATTTTCAAACAGCCATGCTTTACTAGGAGCCTGCTAACATATTAATTAGGCTAAAGATCGAACATTAATCAAGCGGCGTCATTGTGTAACGTGCATTGATAACATCATTGTAAGTTCATCAACTAGGGCTTCATACACCATGATGACGATGGATATGATGACACCATAGGGTAATAGAGCGCCAGTGCAACTGCTGGCGGGGCAAGGTTACATTGAATCACCAAGTAAGCGTGACATTTTCCCGGGACACCCTCTCATAATAAACAAAACCAATCGTGAGGTGATCTTCGATGAGAGTTTAAGAGCAAAACAACTTAACGCTATATTGATCATACCAGCCAAGTTTATTAAAATGACATTTAAGTGTTACAGCGAGATGTAATTAACTATCAACACTAGGGCTTGTGGGGAGCGCTACCAGTCGAGCTTATCCTCGAGGCAGCCCCTCATTGTGCCCATTATTGCTGCCGCATTGCCGCGTTGAACTGCCAGCGATAGTCGCTGAAGTAGAAACTCAAGTGCTCTTTTTCCCCTGTCGCCAGTTCAATTTGTTTGCCAATCTTCTGTAAAAGCGACCATGCCCCAGGGCCGGGCCCCCCGAGTGTCTCGAATACTAGCGGCACGAAAATGAACTCGTTGGCGAGCTGGGCATATTTGTTGGTCTTTAGACGCTCAGCCTTGCGTGAATCGATCATACCAGTAGATGACGTTATAGAGGAACAATTTGTACGGAAAATACCGACTTGAAGTTTGGTTGAGAAGGTACAAGAAGGCCCCATTTGGTATCCACTTGGCCGTACCAAGAGAGTTTGCACATTATACCTACAAACAGGGACCACTAGCGTGCGGTTGTCGGCTTAGCTGGCTACATGCACGTAAATAAAAGCAACTCTGCTGAAGACAATATTCATATAAATATTAAAGATATAGCAACCCATAGCCAATCGTTGGGGAACCCTCAACATCATAGTAAACGGCTCAAAGAACTAGTTGTCGATAAATTTACTTGATTCGGGTGTTTCAAACGTTTCCCCGGTCGCTTCGGAAGTTTGTGGTCACTGCTTGATATTCAAGCAACCATGCTCTACTTGGAGACTGCTAACAGATTCATTAGACTTAAAACCAAACATTACGTGGGCGGCCTTTTTGAAGAGTATATAGTGCATATTATAAGTTCCATCCTAGAATAGATATATTGCAATAACACAAGCGGGGCTCACCTAGGGCTTTGTACACCAAGATGAGGATGGCAACCTAAAGCCCACACTCCGAAGAAGCGCCAGTACAACCACTGGCGAGGCAAAAATACATTGAACCACCAGAGCAGAGTAATTATTCTGGGTTACCCTCTCATAATAAACAAGACCAAGGCAGGTGGTCCCACTGTAATGAGAGTTCTTAATTGGCCGGATCAGGGGAGTTTGCATATTATGCTCCAGTGCTTTTCTGCACTTGTTAGTCTCTGCTAACCTAGACGCATGACCTGCTTGGTCCGCACCTGCACCGACCACTAAAGGGCTTAATGAGTCGATTACAGTCTTACAGCGATTACAGTGTCTCCAACAAGCATGCGGCCACGCTTAGAGGGGGTCAGAGTAAGATGGTCAGGTCTTTTTCCATCGTCCCTAGATAGACCTGGATGTTCCGGTTTTCACAGAAAGCTAGCCGATCTTAGGGCTCGACTAAAAGTGTAATTCAAAGTCGAGTGGCGTGCTTATTGGTCTGCAGTTAAGGCGCATGACAGGCCATGATGGGCCAACGCATCTACAAGGTAACCACAACGACATCGTTGGGGACGACGCCAAGCCGCAGTCCTGTAATAATGCGCGTCGTCTCTTTGTCCAAAGAGAGTGAGAGCATCCAAACTTCAGCCCGTTGACTACTAACGGTTTAAAGCCCGTCTTTATCAGCTACGGTAGGGGCCTTATAAACCAGGCTTGCTACTTGCTTTTTTGCAAAGGGGCTGTATAACTGTTCTGCTTAGTCCCATCATCGGGAAGACAGTAGAAGTAGTACTGTCGGAAGGTCTCCGTCTAGAACGCCGCCATCTAGATACCAGGCATTAAAAAGAGACATGAGGGCTATGTCCCGGAAGCATGGAGGGAGTGCATCCTTAGGGTCATCCCAAAAGGAAAGGGTGATCCTACTGATGTCCGATCTTGGGGGGTCATTGCCAAGAAGAGTTGTATTTATAAGATTTTGGCATCGGTACTCACAAAACGCCTTTCTATATTCTTTCATCACCGTAACATAATACCACCAGAACAGCATGGATTCCGTCAAGGAAAGTCGGTCATAACAGCATTCACGAAGTTATTATCCGAAGTGAAAAGACGCCTGGAACTTCATAACTCAAGGGGAAGGTTTCTATATGCCTTATTTGTCGATCTGAAGGCCGCTTTTGACACTGCTCCGCGAAATGTTGTACTCCAGAAGCTCGCTAATGCAGGTGTTGTTCCCAAGACACTAACCCTAATCGCCAGTTTTCTTCAAGCAAACCCGATAATCCTTGACGATTCGATCTGTGAGCATTAGCCCGTTATCCAGACCACAGGTTATGCTCTAGGTGATAATCTTAGCACACTGGTTTTTTCTACCCTTCTCAGCGATCTGCCGCCAATTTTTTTTTAAGAGGACTAACTGGAAAATGCGGTAGCACACACGGACACCACTGCAGGGAGTCCCTGCAAGTGTGGGCCGGTAGTGTGGGGCTCTAACCCACTAAAAACCAGTCATGTCCCCATCCCCCAACTGACCGGGAACTGCTTGCGCATGCAAGCGAGGGCGCGTTGCAGGCTTTTCCCCCGACGCTCAGGGGATATATATAACAGAGAAGTCAAAATGGAGCCAGCAAGAGCTTCGATCTATGGTCTTCCTATGAACCTTGAGTGAGAGTTCGTCATTTTGTGAGATGCCCAATAATTCCCATCACGAGGTGACGTTGGCCGCCCCGAGTTTCAGAAGGACCATCGAGGCTCTCTTAAGCCTCAGTAGCGTGCAGGACTGCTCCCGTCTCGGGGGGGGGGGGGGGGGGCTACTTCAGCAGTGCCGGCAGGGAGGAAAACTCTCTGGTTAGCCCTGCCAGAGCGGCGGCCTTCGAGGCATTTCCCGCACTCACGAGTAAAGCCCTAACCTCTCTGTAGGCGGTTACGCCCTCAAAAAATGTAGAAATCAGTCGGAGCGCCTCGAGTGGCCAGTACATGCCGTTAAGACTGTCGATGACTTGCACTGTTTTGGCCGTGGTGATCTTGGTTTTAAGATATTGCATTGCCACCGCTGGATCAGAGGGGGCGCACCGGACACAGATTGCACCAGGCTCAACAGACTGAGGGGCTTCTGTGCCCGCGCCTCGTCGCGCTTTCAGTGCGCGCGATGTCATCTCCACCTTCCGTCCAACCTTCCGTCAACTCAATCTTGGCGTATTGCAAAGTTCAACCACCTTCCTGACGTGCCCTTTGAACGTCTTGTACAAGGTGTCAATTAAAAAATTGTCAAAATATTTAATTGTCACAAACTGTGTGCAGTAATTGTTAAGCGCAAAATTGAACTTGTATCCATGAGCAATAACAAACGCCTTTAGCCAGTTGCGATTATTATTATTATATTGTCGCTTTCTAAAATGTAGTTCTCATTGTATAAAAAAAACTCACACACAGTAATTTGTTATAAATATATTTTAGGCGTATTTACCTTCAGGCAGAGATTATCTCTTGAATGTGCTAAAGAAGCCAAACCGTGTCTTTTGGGGAGCATTGGCCACCGTTTTCTGTTCGCTCGCCACGTGTGCCCTTCTCGTGGGCCTTCTCTTGTAAGCATAAGGACCCGCTGCAGCCAGAGATAATTGTCGTGACGGATTTGGTCTAATTACGGTAAGAACAAGATCAGTAGTTATACGCAAGCTGCCACACACCTCTTTTAGAGATATCTATTCGTTACATTTACGATTTTTCTGCAAGAAGTCTCTCGTAACATCTAATGATAATGAATATGCTTAAGATCATTATTGACTACAACGTCTTCTCGCATGGCAATGTAAGAATGAAATTTAGTATTAGATGTAACGAGAGACAGCTCGATACGATGATGCTATTGGGCAAGCTAAGTTAGTATCTTCAAAATAAAAGCACTGATTATGATATGCTATCTTCAGACACTCGCTCTATATTTAAATTAATAAATGACATCACACCTACACACAACTACCTAAACAAACTAGAACAAAAATAATATAAAAAGGTGAATTTAAAATAAATAATTATTCTTGTCTTTAAGTTATTGCCAATCTTTAAATGTAACATTGAGCTCCCTATATAATCACAAGTGGCTTCAAGCCTCTCTCCTAATAATAACAACCGACAAAACGTAATTAGATAATTCCCAAAGGTCAAGCCATTGCAGTAGCGATAAGAACGTACGGGACTTTTGGTGAACACTCTGATATCGTTTGAATGTCTTTTGGGAGAGGATTTACAACGTTAGGGAAGAGGTAGCAATAAACATTCTGGTACATGCTATTGAGCTGAGCTGACAGTTCAAATGCGTTGACGGCAGTTCGTATATAGATAAGCTGCTGGATTTTCAAACAGCCATGCTTTACTAGGAGCCTGCTAACATATTAATTAGGCTAAAGATCGAACATTAATCAAGCGGCGTCATTGTGTAACGTGCATTGATAACATCATTGTAAGTTCATCAACTAGGGCTTCATACACCATGATGACGATGGATATGATGACACCATAGGGTAATAGAGCGCCAGTGCAACTGCTGGCGGGGCAAGGTTACATTGAATCACCAAGTAAGCGTGACATTTTCCCGGGACACCCTCTCATAATAAACAAAACCAATCGTGAGGTGATCTTCGATGAGAGTTTAAGAGCAAAACAACTTAACGCTATATTGATCATACCAGCCAAGTTTATTAAAATGACATTTAAGTGTTACAGCGAGATGTAATTAACTATCAACACTAGGGCTTGTGGGGAGCGCTACCAGTCGAGCTTATCCTCGAGGCAGCCCCTCATTGTGCCCATTATTGCTGCCGCATTGCCGCGTTTAACTGCCAGCGATAGTCGCTGAGGTAGAAACTCAAGTGCTCTTTTTCCCCTTTCGCCAGTTCAATTTGTTTGCCAATCTTCTGTAAAAGCGACCATGCCCCAGGGCCGGGCCCCCCGAGTGTCTCGAATACTAGCGGCACGAAAATGAACTCGTTGGCGAGCTGGGCATATTTGTTGGTCTTTAGACGCTCAGCCTTGCGTGAATCGATCATACCAGTAGATGACGTTATAGAGGAACAATTTGTACGGAAAATACCGACTTGAAGTTTGGTTGAGAAGGTACAAGAAGGCCCCATTTGGTATCCACTTGGCCGTACCAAGAGAGTTTGCACATTATACCTACAAACAGGGACCACTAGCGTGCGGTTGTCGGCTTAGCTGGCTACATGCACGTAAATAAAAGCAACTCTGCTGAAGACAATATTCATATAAATATTAAAGATATAGCAACCCATAGCCAATCGTTGGGGAACCCTCAACATCATAGTAAACGGCTCAAAGAACTAGTTGTCGATAAATTTACTTGATTCGGGTGTTTCAAACGTTTCCCCGGTCGCTTCGGAAGTTTGTGGTCACTGCTTGATATTCAAGCAACCATGCTCTACTTGGAGACTGCTAACAGATTCATTAGACTTAAAACCAAACATTACGTGGGCGGCCTTTTTGAAGAGAATATAGTGCATATTATAAGTTCCATCCTAGAATAGATATATTGCAATAACACAAGCGGGGCTCACCTAGGGCTTTGTACACCAAGATGAGGATGGCAACCTAAAGCCCACACTCCGAAGAAGCGCCAGTACAACCACTGGCGAGGCAAAAATACATTGAACCACCAGAGCAGAGTAATTATTCTGGGTTACCCTCTCATAATAAACAAGACCAAGGCAGGTGGTCCCACTGTAATGAGAGTTCTTAATTGGCCGGATCAGGGGAGTTTGCATTTTATGCTCCAGTGCTTTTCTGCACTTGTTAGTCTCTGCTAACCTAGACGCATGACCTGCTTGGTCCGCACCTGCACCGACCACTAAAGGGGTTAATGAGTCGATTACAGTCTTACAGCGATTACAGTGTCTACAACAAGCATGCGGCCACGCTTAGAGGGGGTCAGAGTAAGATGGTCAGGTCTTTTTCCATCGTCCCTAGATAGACCTGGATGTTCCGGTTTTCACAGAAAGCTAGCCGATCTTAGGGCTCGACTAAAAGTGTAATTCAAAGTCGAGTGGCGTGCTTATTGGTCTGCAGTTAAGGCGCATGACAGGCCATGATGGGCCAACGCATCTACAAGGTAACCACAACGACATCGTTGGGGACGACGCCAAGCCGCAGTCCTGTAATAATGCGCGTCGTCTCTTTGTCCAAAGAGAGTGAGAGCATCCAAACTTCAGCCCGTTGACTACTAACGGTCTAAAGCCCGTTTTTATCAGCTACGGTAGGGGCCTTATAAACCAGGCTTGCTACTTGCTTTTTTGCAAAGGGGCTGTATAACTGTTCTGCTTAGTCCCATAATCGGGAAGACAGTAGAAGTAGTACTGTCGGAAGGTCTCCGTCTAGAACGCCGCCATCTAGATACCAGGCATTAAAAAGAGACATGAGGGCTATGTCCCGGAAGCATGGAGGGAGTGCATCCTTAGGGTCATCCCAAAAGGAAAGGGTGATCCTACTGATGTCCGATCTTGGGGGGTCATTTCCAAGAAGAGTTGTATTTATAAGATTTTGGCATCGGTACTCACAAAACGCCTTTCTATATTCTTTCATCACCGTAACATAATACCACCAGAACAGCATGGATTCCGTCAAGGAAAGTCGGTCATAACAGCATTCACGAAGTTATTATCCGAAGTGAAAAGACGCCTGGAACTTCATAACTCAAGGGGAAGGTTTCTATATGCCTTATTTGTCGATCTGAAGGCCGCTTTTGACACTGCTCCGCGAAATGTTGTACTCCAGAAGCTCGCTAATGCAGGTGTTGTTCCCAAGACACTAACCCTAATCGCCAGCATTCTTCAAGCAAACCCGATAATCCTTGACGATTCGATCTGTGAGCATTAGCCTGTTATCCAGACCACAGGTTATGCTCTAGGTGATAATCTTAGCACACTGGTTTTTTCTACCCTTCTCAGCGATCTGCCGCCAATTTTTTTTTAAGAGGACTAACTGGAAAATGCGGTAGCACACACGGACACCACTGCAGGGAGTCCCTGCAAGTGTGGGCCGGTAGTGTGGGGCTCTAACCCACTAAAAAACAGTCATGTCCCCGTCCCCCAACTGACCGGGAACTGCTTGCGCATGCATCAAACAGTCAGAGGGGGCGAGTCTTCTTACTCCTGGCGAAAGTTGTCCCTGGGAGCTGCAGGGAATCGCAAAAGTCGCAGCTTGTTGGCCGATGTGTTAGCTTGTAAAATCTTGTTAAAAACCGCTTTTGTCAAGTTCCAGTGTTCCAGGGATTCTGTCATTCTTCAGAACGACGTCGCGTAGATTAAAAATGTGCGTATTCATTAAAAGTCCTCAAGGGGTGACGCTGTTCCGCCCATGCGGGACACGCCAGAGCTGTGTGCTCTGGAGTGTCCTCGAGTCCATTGCCGCAGTGGACGCACATGGGGCTGGGGGCCTTCCCGATCCTAAATAGGTACGACTGAAAATCGCCGTGCCCCGTCAACATCTGGGTGGTGTGGAAGGTGAGCTCCCCACCGGGCCGGTACAGCCAGTCCTTGATGTTAGGGACCAGCTTGCGGAGACTGGCACCTGGGTCCCCCTCCGCCAGGCCATCCCACTCCTCCTGCCATAGCTGCAATGTGTGTTGCCGTGCTTCTTCCTTCTTAAGGCTCTGGTCGCCCCACAGGCGGCGGCGCTCTTCTGCCTTCAGGTCCCATGGGATAGTGCCCGCGAGCACGAGCGCCGCCGCTGTGCTAACCGTGCGGTACGCCATGGTGACCCTAAGGGCTCCGACCCGTTGAGCCCGCCGTAAGCGGGTTCTATTTGCCTTAGTCTTCAGAGCGTTGGTAGGCCAGGCCGGAGCCCTGTATAAGGCGACTGACTCGGCCACGGACATAATAATCCTTCTTCTTGTTTGTTTAGGGCCGTATGTGTTTGGCATGAGGCGCGCGAAACTATTGGCTATCTTCAATGCCCTTTCTGAGGCCCGCCGTAGGTGTTCAGTACCCCGGAGGCACCGGTCCAGGAAGACCCCGAGGTACTTTGTAGTATTGACTACAGCAATCTCCTGGTCCTCCAGGACAAGGCGCGGCTGGGGCAAGCCCCTCCGACCCATCAGGAGAATAGCTTCGCTTTTAGCGGGGGCCAGGGTAAGCCCCGTTATTTGCATCCAGTGCGCTATGTCGAAGAGGGCTTCATTCGCACGCGCCTCAAGCTGGCCCATTGTCCGGGCCTGGACGGTGAGGACCAGGTCGTCAGCGTAGGCGAGGAGTTCGACTGGGAGATCCCCCAGCCGCAGCACGTCATCGTACGTGATGTTCCATAGCAGGGGGCCTAGTATTGAGCCCTGCGGCACCCCTGCGGTCATGTTAAAAGTTTGGTCGTGTGAGTGGATAATCCTGTCGTGTAGGTAGCTCGATAAAATCCTTCTTAAGTAAAAGGGCACCCTTTTCCTGTGGAGAGTATCGAGGATGACTCTCCACGGGAGGCTATTAAAAGCGTTCTTCACGTCCAGTAGTATTGCTAAAAATACATCTCGGCGTCCGGGCGGGGAGTCGCGAATGCTTTCGGCCTTTAGTTGGATTTTCTTTATCGCTGCAATGGTGGAGCGACCTTTACGAAACCCATATTAGGCCTCGTAAAGGAGGCCGTTCTCCTCCGCGAACTCTCGGAGTCGTGCCTCTACGATGGACTCGAATGCCTTGGCCAGAGAGCCGAGAAGGCATATGGGCCGGTACGAGCCGGGGCCCTTAGGTATTAGCACGAGGTCCGCGGCCTTCCATGCGGTAGGGAACAAGCCCGTTCGAAGCATCTCCGTCGCCGCAGCGGCCACCGCCTCTGGGTATTCCTTCAGCAGGAGCTTAACCGCGAGGACGGGGATCCCGTCTGGGCCCGGTGCCTTTCCCGGCTTGAGGCGTTCCCCCGCTGCGAGAACTTCGTGCGGGGTTACCTCTGGTATGTTGTCCTCAGACCCCCCTGTGTCTTCTAAGTACGGGGTTCGGTCAAAGGGCGGGTGCCGCGGGAAGAGTGCCATAACTGCTTCCCGGGTTTCCTCCGACGTAAGCTCCACCCTTCGTTTGAAGGGGGGAAAACCCCGCACAATCTTATACGGGCGGCCTCATAGGTCGTCCTCCAGCTCTTCGAGAAAGGCTCTCCAGGAGCGTTCCTTGCTCCTGGAGATTTTCCTACGCAGGCAGGCTCGCAGCCTTTTATATTCCGCGCCGTGTTGCAGGGCAGCTTGACCCTCAGGCGCGGCTCGCCGAGCGCGGGTGAGGAGACGCCTAGCCCGGATGCACCTTTTCCTAAGGCCACCTATTTCGCTCGTCCACCAGTTCTTCGGGGTCCTTCGATGCAACCGGTGTGCTCCGCGGCCCGTGACGACTCTACAGACGGCCTTGAGGAGGTTTTGGAGGCCCGCGGGTGTTGTTGGCATCCCGTCCTGGTTGATGCCACTCGAGGACGGCGTGTCCTCTTCGGTTGGTGGCCGTAGAGCCCCATGTAGTGGAAGCTGCGTTAAAATCTCCGGTTAAGACTAGAAGTGGCACGTCAGCGGTTTTCTAGTAAAATGCTTGTCAAATTGTTTGCTTCTGTAAAAAGGTCCGGGGTGCCGTTTTTCGTCCACCGGACGTTGGGCTCACTGAGAAGTAGCAGATCTGTCCCAGACCTGCTACTAATTTCCTGGAGCATGTTGTGGGCACCCATGCTCCGGTTGCAGTTCAGCTGTAATGCTTTAAGAGTAGTTGTCATATACGTTGTTTATGATTCGCCCGTGTTTGACTGCTTTGCGGATCGGGAGTCTATGGGAGGAGATGGTTGCCCCCTCTTTCGACTTCTTTGCGTTACCAGGGTGAACCCGTCCTAGTCCTGAGCGCCTCTGGGGTGGTCTCCCGCTGTGGGGAGCACCGTGCTTTGGTCGGGCGCAGACCCTGTCGAGGGGTCGACAGCCTGCCTCGGTTGCCAGACTGGTTGCCGCCGCGGCGAAGCTCTGCAAGTTAGGCTCTGTACGTAGGGCAAGCAGCGGCGTTGGCCGCGTGCCCCTCCTCGCCGCAGTTGTAGCATTTGGCGTTTTGAGTGCATTCCCTCGACAGGTGCCCCAGTACCCCGCATTTGTGGCAGCGCCTGGAGGTCGCCGCTTCAAATGTGCACGAAGTGGTTGTGTGCCCTACTCGCTGGCACTTCTGGCACGTGGGGACGGTGATCCATTCCACAATGGGGCAGGATAGCCATCCCAGTTGGACCCGCTTCAGGTCCAGCGCTCGACGGGCATCGGGCGGCGCCACACGGACGAGCGCCGACCATCTTCCGGTAGCCCCCTTTCGAGGGGGGTCCACCATTAGTGGCCCGTCAAATCGAGTTCCTCTGCGGAGCGCCTCTTTGACTTCCTTTGCCGTTGTCCCCTCCATGATGTCTCTGACAATCAGACGCTTGAGGAAGGACCAATCGAGGCTCGCCTCGCCCTCCCCGGCCGCCTGAAGGGCACCGAGGAATGCGCTGGCCCCTCCTGGCGCCGCCTCCGTCACTACAAGTCTCACGTCCCCGCTGGGAATGTGTTGTGCCCGTTTGACCGAGACCTTATAGGAGCCGGGGTCCACCTTGGCCCTAAGATCCCTAATGGTCTCTGCGTAGGTCTTCCCTTCCTTCTTTTTAAGTAGAACGGTAGTCGTTGGCGTGGACGTGGGATTTTTTGAAGCCTCGGCAACCCGTTTTCCCGCTACGGGGGTAACTGCTAGGCGCAGCTCGTGAGTGCGGGCTAGGCACTCGAAAAGTTTGTCGACTCCCGTCCGCTCTCCCTCGCTAGTCATGTAGCAAGGGATCGCCGGTAGGTCTTTTGGGCCCATGAGGGCCTTCGCCTTTATTAGTACTTGCTCCAGGAGAATCTTGTGCTAGAGCAGCGTCGCGTCTTTGGGGAGCCGAAGTGCCACCAGCGCCCTGGTAGTCGGCTCCCCGTCGTCTCCCGACTCCGTTATTCGGCGGGACAGTACCACGCCTGCCTTGCTTCCGGCTTACCCGGCAATGCCCTGGAACTGGCAGGCCATGTTCCTCCAAGTGGCACTGTCGGATGCGTCCCCCTCCCTGGCCACAAGCACCCGGAGGGGACTATCCCTTGTTATGCTGGCTCCGAGGGTTGTCATTCTTGTGTAGACAGCTGAAGGCCAGTCTTCTGAGAGGAGGCTTTTGAGATCCTCTTCGGTGTCGCAGTCCTCGATCATTTTATTGATCTTTTCGGCCTGCCTTTCCAGGGCAAAGCCTTCTGGAATGCATTGGCATCCTGAGTCCGTTGTATTGTTTTCCATTTGTGTGCCTGCGTCTGTTCCTTCTGGCCTGTTAAGTGCCACTTGAGCCCTCTTTACAGCCGCCCGGAGTTGCTCCGCCAGAATCTTCACGGCCGTATCTAGAGTTTTTCGTCCGCTGACATAGGCGCAGAGCTCTTTTGTCAGTTCCGCGACGTCGGAAAGGCCACCAGGGAGTGCCGTTGAGGGCGATAGTTTGGGGGGCCACGCGCCCGGGCTTATCATGGTCTTTTGGGGGCGAACGGAACATCGCCGAAGTAAATAAATAAATAAAATAAATACATTTAATTAATAAAGGAGGGATAAAATAAATAAATATAAATATTTAAAAAAAATTCCCCCGCTGGGATTTGAACTTCGTTCTACTTGATCGAAGTCCGAGGCGTTGCCCCTGCACCGCCGGCTATTTACACTCGCACAGTGTCTATTACCACCTCTAACCACTGCTTGTGGTGTGTGGCAAATGTACACACTAGTATATACACTTCGAGCGCGTTATACACACGAAAGCACAGCGGCAGCACGAAATGTACACTTGCAGGGTGTATATACAGAATTACATAAACTGGCCTAACTGCGCTAGTCAGCTAATGCCACTACTTGTAAACAAGCGAGCCGGTAGCGCCGGTCGTTCTCAAACGTTCGAAATCGAACGCTCGATCTCGCTGCGTAAACTTTGCGTCAAAAAAACAGTTTCACGGTGTCTTTTGCAGTTTTTTGAATGTCACGCCGGATTCTTCACCGGGTTAACTTCCAGGTGCGATTGGTCAGCCCACTAAGGGCCTCAGGTTCCCGCACCTTTCAGCTAATGAACACGGAGCAAAACACGACGTGGCCGCACGAATCGAATGCCAGAAGCAGACTGCCGCCAATAATTCACAAAGAACACGATACGGTCGGCATCATACTATATGCTGACGATATCGTCATGTACAGTCGTGACAAGTTGGAGTTGCAGCGAAGCATACGCACCCTGGAGGGGTACTGCGAGAACAACGGCCCTAAGATTCACGCCGAAAAAACAAAAGCTATCAAATTTAGACCTGGGTTGGGGTGGGCGCTTGCTCGGTCCGATCGCTTGTACTCAGTACTGGTGCAGTCGAGTTCGTTAACACCTTCTGTTGCCTTGGGGTTAACTTTTCGATGATGGGCACAACCTTGGGACAACACATCGCCGAACGAACCAGAAAAAGTCAAGTCGCGATGTCTACAATCGAAAAGCCCCAACAATTATCCCTGACCACACTCAAAGCACTTTTTGACCTGAAAGTTGCTTCGGTGGCGGCCTACGGCATCCAGGTCATATGGGAACACCTCAGCCTATCACAGCTAGAAAAACTCGATAAGGTTAAGCCTACGTTTTTCAAGCTAGCCATTGGGTTGCCACGAAATGCGAAAAACCGTCTCGTTTACCTTATGACTTCTACTCAACCACTTGTAGAAGATCTAGTAACTAGATTCCGTCTCTCAGAAACCGCTGCTCTTATTCAGTTTAGAGAAAACTTCATGAAGAAAGTTCGAGCAGTTCCCGGAAGCTTCTTTAATTCGCCAGCAATGGTCACACAGAACTGGCAGAGACCACTACAACCCAACAGACATCGCTATTCACTTCACGGGTTTCATCATAAACTCTGCCATCGAAGAGGCTTCGACGATCCTGATGTCCGCTGTGTGTGCTGTTTATGTAACCAGCCGTGCCCTATCTACCATATCGATACCTGTCAGTGAGCTATTTCTCTTACGCAGTTAGCTCAATGATATTTTATTACTTATCTATAAACATGTGTTTTATTACAATGATATATATATATATATATATACATACCAAACATATGGTGCAATAAATAAATGATGATGATTAAAAAGAGACCGCAGTAAACCCACTAATTCCTTGACACACAGAGAGAAAAGTGGAGAACCCAGGGGATCACCCTGCTGTTGCGGCCTGTTTGCGATAGCATAGCGTTATGAAGCATGACCAGATGTGGTGGGTGACCGCCAGATTTGTCTGGTGGAGCAGTGAGGATACCCACGAGTTGACGGATTGGAGCAAATGGGCGCTCTCTTTGGACGCTATTAAAAGCGTTTCTGAAATCTAGTTTGACAATCACCGACGGCACTCTGCGCGCTTGCGAAAATGCACGGGCACAGTGGACTGCTATCTCTGTATCGCCAGGACTAGCGAAATCGCATCTTTGTTATCGGGATACCCGATTTTGGTCGTCAATGGGTGAACGACTAAGAAACAGGCGATTGGGCGTAATGAGCCATTTCTTTAGTGCAAACATCCTACTCCAAAGATAAGTGATGGCGGCAAACCCCATCTGAGCACATCAACTACATTGGCAATGGCGTCTGCTAGTCGCCCAGCCGTGTTGCCCAGTGTACCAGACAACAGGTGTTACAATAGACGGGGCATCATCAAATCCAGGCCGAACTTCGGCTGAAGGTCTTTACGTCATTCAGTATCTCGACGCGTGAGGTTAAAGATGGCACAGCTTGACCCGCACCCGTCTGGGAAGGTAATCGTTGAGGTAAGCAATCACATAAAATACTGAGCCTTTGTGCGCCAGGTCGCCAAGCCTTTTCTGGTTAAAAATTTGCGTAAGTTCTTCTTAATTACGACAGACAGGGACCGAGTGTCCTTTTCAGTTCGATGAAGTTGCAGCACGACCAGAGCGAAGGAGAACACAGAGTAACAGGCGTAGAAGTCGTTGTTCTTGGCAACGTTTGAGAAGACGTTGGTAAGTTTTTTTCGCAACGGTAGGCCTCACAGACTTGGGTAAAATGCGTTTTTTCCTGGTGTTTTCCTGATTGCCGACGAGTTGGTGTCAATATCAAATTCTTCCGTCAAAGCCCGATTGGACTTGGATTTAGTTAATTCGGCCGTCTCGAAGGTATCCTCGGTTTCCTTCGCTGATTGGTCGCTTTGGAAGTTCATCGCCACTGCATCGATTGCTTGCAACAACAAGGGCGGGTCGAAAAGTCCCGACACAAATGTATAAACAAAGATTTGTTTAATCTTCTGCAGCTTCTAGTGCCAATCATTCTATTACACGAACAAACAATGGAGTAATCTACTTACTAAAGTTTCGTCACCTGTGCTTAACAGATTATGTTTTTGTAGACACATTGAACGGAAGCTATAAATATATATATATATATATATATATATATACATTTTTTTTAGATTTTCCGGAAGGCGAATGCCCATTCGGTTTTTTCATGTCATGGCAAATTTTATTTCCACTCCGTATTTACCTTTAAGAGTGGTCCTCCCGAATGCAAAGCAAAGGCTTTGCCACTAAGCCATCTTTCTCGGTATATATAATAATGAGTATTTATTTATTACGTTTTTGATTATTGGCTCTGACTGTTGCTTTGGCCGGCCAATTCGACACACCAATCGTATTTTGACGCCGATATAGCTTGAGCCGACCGCTTTGTTCCACTGTTGAACAGTTTTTCTGCGCGCTCTGTCGTTTCTAGTCCTCACTTTCATAATTAGTTAGCTATCAGTTAGAAAAACTACCCGTTGAGCAACACGGATCTTTCCTTGGGCGATCAACTGAAAATGCTGGACTATGTGGAACGACTTCGCCAAAGTAAATAAATGAAGTATACCGCATTAATAGATTTGAAGACCGCATTAATAGATTTGAAGACCGCATTTAACTCTATTCAACGGGACCATCATTTGGAAATCGTTCGTAGTAAATTCTGAATGCGCGGAGCAATGCACAACTATGTCCAGGACATGCTTTACTAAAACTCCATCACAATTGAAAACGGAGATTATTACGTCAACGACGCCATAACGCACACGGTAGGATTTCGCAAGGAGATGGTGCTAGTCTGTTTCTTTCTATAATGATTATAGCAACCCTATCAAATCTTCTACGCGAAGAGCTGCACTATTTCCTGAATAAAACATTTAATTAGTACAAAGAGAACAGTTTGTTTGCCACGTTGCTTATCTCGGCGTTACGTTGACACTAACGACTCTCTTTGATATGTCAAGACGTCAAGCCCAATTTGACACTTGTATTTATGGGGTCCGTCTATGAAGCAATGTGAAGAACAGTTCCGTGGACGTTAAATCTTGGCTGAGGGTCAGCCCGAAAACTTTACTCTAGATATGTCAAGACAATACTAGCCAAGGCAACAGCAACTGTCAGCTTCTCGGTGAACATCGAGGTATCGGCCTGGAGACAACGCTAAATATATTCGGGCTAAAAAAATTCCCTCCCCCCGCGACTGGACGCAACGTGAAGTTTGCGTCTAGTAGCTATACGGACGGACCAGCGTTTTGCTCAGACAAATGGAAGAGAGAAGCTTAGAAGAACCAAGCACTATTTTGTTGAGTGACATGGCACGGATACCATCACAATGTGTCTAATCAAAGTAAAACGGAATTCCTTAGTAGTTTCGGTAAGAGCAAGTGTACTGGAACTTGTTGATTCGCCCGTGTGTGTATTCACAAAATCATTGCAACAATTTCCTCGTTTCGCGTGGTTCAAATCTGCACTAGGCAAGATCTAGATAATTACACACTATACACTCCCACTAACTTGTTAAGGTTATAAAAAGTGAAAAGCTTGTTTTCTTAGTATGCCTAGTGCATGGCTGGCTTATTTGTTTCAATGTCAGACAAATGATAAAAATACTTAAATTTACTACGATAAGTTAAAGTAGACAGTCGACCAGAAATGACTTTACACATCATTTCACAGCGACTCTTATCTTCCCGTCTCTTACTCGACAAACTATTTGACAACATCAAACAAAAATGGTCGCAGTCGTTGACTGCACAATATGGTTAGGCTTGTAATATACGGGAGCTTGCACTGTATTCATGTAGCGCTGAATTATATATTAAATACCAATTCAGCTCTATATAATGCTAGAATAATAATTTAGCTCTAATAATAAGGCGCTAAAACTCGTAATGACGCCTCTTTTATCCTGCCACAGGAAGTCAATACATGGGCTTGCTTTTCGTTAAAAACACGTGAGACAGGGTCAACGCAAGGGATAATAATTGTTGACTGGAATACCATGCAATCTCAAAGTCTATTATTATTATTATTACAGGCGGCTGCTAATCATTGATGAGTTTGTAACTTTTCTGGAGAAACGCGCAGCGCGTTTAGTTGTATACTCTTTCGGCAATAAACTAAAGACATTTACGACTACAGGTATACTTAATCATATGCTAGTATATAGGTTGCCCTGTTTTACCACAACAGCTCCTGCACACGAGTCGTAGCAAGCATAGGCAAATTTGGCTAAATTCGAACTTATTGAACAACTCTCCTATACCCCGGACCTAACCCCCTGTGGTCGCTTTCTGTTTATTTGGAGAATAGTCTTGATGCAAAGCATTTCCCAGCAATGATGAGGCCAAGGCTACTATTAATTATCTGAAATAGTCATAGGAAAAGTATATCGAACGTCTCTGGAGTAGACAAAAAAAAGAACATTTTTGGTTTTCATTCTAATAACGTTTCTGGCTGTTAGTACTGTCGTCGTGTGTGAAAGTTAATCGAATGATCTCAATAAGCCATAAACAATGCACTTATAATTAAAGGAAACACGTTCGCGATATTCGATGCATAGATTAACGCACAGATAAATCAAACCTAGAAAATCATGTCATATTTATTTTCTAATGCGTTATTTTTGTTTATTTGTAACAGATGTATGTACCTCTGTTGTTCGACAAAGGACTGCTTCGTACGACGCTTAAGCAGCTTCATTCGCCCCGGACAAATAACTTGATGGTTGGCAGATGGTCAGACTATGTCAGAACGTTGGAATTCTACAGTACATTTCCTTAGCTTGTTTTGAAAGATTGACCATACTGATGGCGGATGTTACTTAAACTACCGTTCGATGTTAAATGCATATCATTAAAAACAATACGTGTCTTTGATTACAACAAAGCAGGTCTTTTATTAAGCCTAGTCCATGCACTAATACTATATAACCAGCAAATGCACTGCTGGCTGCGTGAGGCTGCAATTGTGCCGCAATTTCAGGACTAATTGGTTCCTTTCTTCCAATGGGCTGGTTTAGAAATGGCTACTTACCAACACATGGTTGAGGCATACATGCTATTTTTGTTGTGTTTATGATTTGTGATATTTCATGAGTGACTAAACTTATTTTATGGCAGTTCCTATAATAAATCACATTTTGAATATTCAAGCTTGACGCGCACGGCAAAGCCCGCCTGTCTAACCAGCACATTATTTACGGCATAAAAAAAAAGATGCCGTAAATAATGTGCTTATTATTTACGGCATTGCGACGCGCGTACTTGATTGGGTGCCACCTCCGGTAATAATAATATTAACACTTGACACTACGTTCTGTGCGTCTTAGCTGGCGACATAAGAAAGACAGAGAACATTGTGCTGCGTCGGAGGCAACTGGAAAGAGACCAAGCATAACCAATTGTCTGCTCTCAACCCGCCCCATGGCAGGGGTGTCTCGTAGCACAGAAACTAAATTTAATTGGCCGCAAAGCCAAGCCAATTTGCGCCCCGGCTGCAACAGTCGGGCTAACTCGGCCTGGCTGCAACAGCCGGGCTTACGGCCATCGTCAATATTATGCCTGCATTGAGACCTTGCCTCAAAGAAAGTGATCGTTTTTCACTTTCTTTGAGACAAGGTCTCACGTTCACCAAGCGGTTCATCGTGGATTCTAACGCTAAATGGCTTAGCTACACAACGGTTCGTGTACATTTTAGGAATCAGGGTGTTTTACAAGAGTTTATTTAATGGCTCTTGCTGAATATTCGTTGTTTCTCTGCTATTACTGTAGCACCATTATATATAAACGTGTTAGGTGCCTGTGTGTTTTCAAAAAAAGATGCCGAAATAAAAATCCAGTAACCCGAAATAGAGACATAAGGCATTATTGTAATCACTACTGTGATTACGGAATAAATAGTGACAGTGAACCTAAATTGATACATTGCAGGTAACAAATATATTTCATAATAGAAAATAATGTCAAGTAACGTAACGACGATGTTGAGCAGGTCGTTGGCTTTTACGCTGTGATCGAATGTCTTTGGTAGTAACTGACACAAGCAATCTCAGATGAACTTGTTTTCGTCAGCCACTGTACCTGCATTTTTGCCATGAGGCAAAACTTGATGCAAATTAGCATGATTGGTAAGTTAACCTTGCATTAGAACACGACGGAGAGGGAAACCATATTTTTGTCCCTGGAACATTTTATGAACGCAGATTTTTTTACGGTGTGCAGTATATATGTAAAAAGTGATGTATGCAGATGTTATCGTGGTCGGTCATCGCGACCTAGGTGCCATCAAGCGCATTACCTCTATGATAGAGGCGTTCCTAGTTTCGAAGGGACTTGAGATAAACACCAGGAAGACCAAAATTATTAAATTCAGGCGTTTTACGTTGCTGCGGCCAAGCATTGGAGTTTGTTAACTCTTTCCAGTATCTTGGCCTTCGGGTTCATTATACAGGAACGACGTTCTCAGCGCATATAAACGAAACAGTACGGAAGGCACTTGTCTCTCTTTTCGGGGAAGTAGGCGATGTCCAAAGACTGTCCATTCTCTCAGCAGTGAGGCTCTTCATGCTTAAGATTGTTCCGGGGCTGATGTATGGTCTTTACAGGGTATGGAACCACCTCAAGCTGGCAAACTTTAACTAGCTTGAAAGGTGCTATTCATTATATATGAAGCGAGTGCTTTGCTTTCCTATCTGGGCAAGGAGCCGCTTTGTGTATCTCATGTCAGGCTGTCCACCGGCTGTTGAAACAATCCGACTAAGGCTGAAGATGCCGCGTACAGTACCGTACGAATGTTTTATTTCGGAGTGGGAAGCTAAAGTCGAACAGGCCAGACAGGGGAGGTTTGTGGTTTGGACGTTTTCAATTTCTTGAACCTTTGGTCTGGTCCTGCATGTGACAATCGCCACGTATACACCAGGTACATAGTGCATGGTTATCACTACCTAGTATGTTCAAACGCAACGTTTCACGAGGAGTACGAGTTGTGCACCTCCCGGTTCTGCCTGCAGAGGTGTGCCAAGTACCATGCAGTGGAATGTACAGCGCTGGACCAAAAATCGTTGCACTACTTCTCTCGTCGGAAACGTGAAGAAGATAGAGCTTCATAAAGATACATTTTGATGTGTATATTATACTCAATTTGAGTGAAATATGAGAATCTAGCCTTGGGACACGCAGGTTTATTGCTGAGCCTGAAGCTATTATAATAATGGCGCATAACATAAAAAGTAATTTAATAAAGTTTATTAAATATATACGAGTATATATATATATATATATATATATATATATATATATAGAAACACAAAAAGTAATGGCGCATAAAGCCGAATTACAACTTATTTCCCGAAAAATTCCGTCTATGGACTATAATCGTGACGCTCAGAGTGCGCCTATAGGGAGTTCCTAGTTTTATAAAAAATTTTTTTAACCTAATGATAATATATTGAAATTCAGTAGAACAATGCAATTATAATATGATAAAATTGATTTCGAGAACTAACATGTTCGTGTTTCCAATACATTGTTAGCATTAGTACTATTAGTTACAGTTAGTGTATTTTCTTAATTTTTTTCATCAATTGTACAATTATAATTCTGTGTAAGTAAACGTGCTAACTCTCAGCCTAGAACGGCCCTTGTATGCATCATTCGGCACGCGATCCCAATTTTGAGATTGCGTTTTGTCGCCTGCTGGACGTCAATGCAAAGTCTCTGGTGTAAGAACTGTGCGGCTTTCTTCTCCACAGTAGTTATTTTCTTCAAACGTTCGCCCAATTAATTAAGTAGTCTTTCAGTCAGGGAGCCCAGTGGTCCCAAGGTCTCGAAGGCCACTGGGCTGAACTCGAGCTGGCCGGCTTGGTCAAGGAGCTCGCAGACCCTGCCGGAAACCTGATGGCAGCATTTATCGCAGAAAGCGCTAATACTTCTGGGTCTGGTTAGGTTAGCTTGGCTATTGGCAGAAAATCTGTCGTTTGGCTGTATCGACCAATTCGATGTTAAGCAGATTGGCAAGGGCGTGGTATCTAGAGCGCAGGTACTAATGAGAGTAAGTGGGAGCCGTTTGTTGTTTATTGTCATAGGCATACAATTATGGGAATGAAAAACACTTTCTACGGGATCTCCGGAAGCCCTGCGGCTGACGGAAGAGACCCTTCCACGGCCGCGGCGTTGCCGCGTTGAACCTCGATCGATATGCGCTGCAACAGGTATCCGCTAGCTCGGGGGTCCTGAGTTGCAGCGATGACTTTCCGGCCCAGTTCCTTAATAAACTTTGTAGACTCCGGTCCGATCGGTCCAAAGGTCTCTATGGCAATTGGCTGAACTATAAATTGCGACGCTAGTTCCTGGTATTTCGTCACTTTTCGGTTCTCTGCGAGCCGGGCGCCTGCGCCCACCTCACGGCTCGTGTTTTGAACGTAGCTTTTGGCCAGCGTATATGACACTGTAACATCCCACACGAGAAGACGACCACGAGCCCAGGGGGTAAGTTTTTCCGTCTGGCCTCAGCTAACTATTCTGACTAAGACCGACAGGCTCCTTCACTGCCGGATTGTGGGCCGAGTGAAGAGCACGGAAGATAACGTCGTTGATGGCGAAATGACGTGAGTGGCGCCCAGCGCTATAGCGACACGACAAGGCGTGTTCACCCGTGGCACTTACCGGTGCTCTGCATAGGTTGCATGGGTGGGGTGCGCAAACGACCTCCCCAAGCCGTAAGCCGGTAGCGATGCGGAGTGTGTTGTTGTCCAGCATCGTTCCCAGCTGCGGCGAGGCGAGGGCTTGAAGCCACTTGCCACTGATTTGATCAAAGCACGCTTTTAAACGGGCCCTCCCTGAGCTGTCGGGAACCTGATTTTCTAGGTTCGCGTTGGAGCCGAGATACTACGATTCGATCCAGAGATCCTTGTGTTATGTGCTCCGGCACTGAATCCTACTGGTCGCGAAAGTTAGCGAGTGCTGCCTGCGTTGAGTCGGCAATCCAGCTTTCAGTCGAAGGGGCCCCGATGGCGACGACAAGCTTCTTAATTTCGGACAACGAGCCCAGGTAGCAGGATAGGGCAATATCGACCGATCTGCGTACACCTAAGCCCCAGCAACGGGAAGTGCAGCTTGAGTCCAAGACCGATCCTTTAAATCAACGTTTAGCAGGGATTGTAAGGTCTCCCGGAGTATCTCATCAAAGCAATGTAGTAGGTCGCGTCTTCTGAACGCTGGCGAACATCGAAGTTGGTACATCAAGCGAGGCGTTGAGAGACTGTGTCTTAATCGATACAATGCTGGGTGCGCTTCTAAGGCTTTAAGTGAGCGGCACCATCGGGTAGTGTCTGCGAGCTTTTTCCTGAGGGCACCGTCTACCGCCGCTTCCGTGAGTGGCGCACCCAGTAGTTTCAAACTGTCGTCGGTTTCCTCTCTGAAGTTTAGAATCTGCTCCCTTACAAACGTTGAAGACTTCGTGCGCGTATCTTGAGAAAGCCAGAATACCTCACACTTATCGTCGTTTAAGCGTGAGCCTGATTCTGACCTCAAATGCTCTGACTCTTTTGATATCCTCAATAACCGTCAAGCTGTCGCCGGCTAAGATGGCGTCGTCGAGATACTACGGCCGCAACTCCGACACTAGTCTGGCCTGTAGATCTGTAATTCCAATGCAGAAAAGTGCTGGACCGCAAGGGTTCCTCTGCTGCACGCCACAACATGATTGTATGGTTTCCGCCTGCCAGAGGAGATTTGTGGGAAATCGGTACATCTGATAAACGGCTGGAAAAAGCCGACTTTGGACTTCACAGCGTTCAGCAGATGGTCGCGACGCATTGAGTTAAATGCGTTTTAAAAGTCAAGTTTAACTAAAATCCCCCTCCTGGCCATAGCGGGTCTCGAGGAAACCCCTTGTAGCGTGTACCGCTGCTTCTGCTCCACCCTTAATCCCGCAGCCAAGCTGCATCGGAGCCACGAGCTCCAAAATACTTGGCAAGGATTTCTTGATTAGGATCTTTTCCACGAGCCGCCGTAATGTGAAGCCGACAGCGACCGGCCTAATTCCGCCATCCTTCTTGCGCAAGGCAATGATATTCGCACCGTAAAAAATCGGAAGTATAAACTCAGGCAAACGACCGTTAACCGCTAGGGTGACAAATCGCACAAGGGCCTGCAGAAGAGGATTGCTGTCGTCCTCTTGGGTACCAATGAGATCTTTCAAATGGCAAGGTCGTAGGCCGTCGGGGCCGCCGGAAGAGCTGTTAGGGAATCTCCTGACGGCGTTACGGATCTCGGTCGGCGTAACAACGATTTCCGATACTCATGGCGTCGGCGTCGGTGCCGGCGGAAACGACGAGTTCGGCGGGTGTTGGGGGTGTTTCTCCAGCAAACTACGGCGAGTTTGTGAATCAAGAGGGGCGATCGTATCAGTTGAAAGCAGCGTTCTTGTGGCTGCTGACACGTCGCCTTGAGCGAGTTTTACCTGTGCGCTTATTGCTCTACGACGGTCAGAGTCTGCAGCGGGGTTTGTCCTGGTTTGTTTTCTAGTCGTGTGAGGGTTATCCGATATAGACGCACCCCTCTGAAAGCGAAGCAAGTTCTCGCGGACTACGGAAGTGAGTGTTCGGCCTTTCTCCTTTTTTGCCGGGATACTGAACACCGTCGTCGAAAAGGTGAGTAGCCTTTCCCAACATTTTTGGGTCCCCGAATGACTGACACCGTCAATGGTTTTCGCCAGCTCAACAGAAACACTATTCCGTAAGCTGCGTGGGATGCAGGACAACATCTTGACGCTCGCCTTTATCTGGGCTACCTTCAACACAAGACGGGCCAAGTCTGGACCGGTAAGCGCACGCTGCAGAGCGGATTGGTTTGCTAGATGCGGGTTGTTTGAAGTGGAGCGAGCGGCAGGCGCAGCCGACTGTGCCTGTGCCGGAGGGAACCAACGGCGGATATCGGCTTGGCTATTTAACATTTTGGATCCTGTGAAGAGGACGACTGCCTATTGCTAGGCAAACCATCGTCGTTTTGTGTCTTTTTCTTGGTACCATGCTGTGACTGCACGGCCACCGGGGAAAGCGCTGCTCTTATCGCCTTTTTAATCCCGCAGCAAAGGTACCTACGAGCGAACTTTCAACTTGAAGAGTAACCCCCGAAACGTTTGCTCTAGTGGTGACTAGACCCGGGAGGAGTGACGACAGAACAAATTCGACAACAGCACCAATTTGTTCCACGATCGTTTCCACTAGACGAGGAATAATAGTTTTTACGATTGACTCTACTAGCAGATTCACCTTATCCACGAAGGGAGCAGCCGAAGCGCAAAGCGCAGCCTTGGTGCCGAGGACCGTTCCTGAAGCTACATTGACCGCATGCGTCTTAACCTTGAAACCATTTTGTACAACGGCAGCAAAACTGCGCTTGCTGAAGGTTGCGGCGGGTTGAATATCTGCAACGGGGGCGCACAACTTCACGGGCGCGACCTCAGTCTGCGGCTGGATCGTTCTCACAAGAACTGTAGCCGGCTTCATGATTACCCTTGCAGAGGCAGCAGCGCACAGGATTAGTGCAGTCTTCTCGGATATGTTTAGTGGATACACAGCGACGGCAGCGCGGAGATGGCAATGGGCAATCGGGTCTGATATAATCGAAGCTGTAGCACTGGTAGCATTATTGCGGGTCACGGTACAAGAGAACTCCGTGGGTTTTTAGGCCCAGGCGCACCTCTACTGGGAAATTGCAGCCCAAAAAGGTCAAAATTACGCTGTCAGTTGGCATGACAATGCCCGTTCTAATATTCTTAGACCGTACTCTGACGGCATCCGTCACCCCGTAGGGCCTTAAGGCGCTGGAGATTGTCGCGTCATTCAGCGACGGATGAACTTAAGTAATTTTCTCTTTTACTGACGAAGAGGAGCCGCTTAACCTTGATGAGACCGGCACTCCAGCGAGGGACTGCAAACTAAGCAGCACAGCTTTGTCCTCCTCGTCCTCCGCCACAATAACGAGTTGGCCATTTGGAGTAACCCGTGGTTCCTCTACTTTCCCCTTTATGTGGCCGGCAAGCGCATCGCACACAGCGTTAAAGTTTATCTCCAGTATTTTTTTCTCCGCCGAAAAAAATTATAGCTTCCGGTCTGTCCTTAGCAGCGGCCTTCGGCACAACCGCTTCTGCGGGACTACTACATCGAGCGACAATAGTTTTACCGCCAGCTCCCACCGTACTCCATCCAACGTCATCCCCCTCCTCAATGGGCGTTCCCTGCACCGCAACTTGATTCTTCCCTATTAAAATTTTGTCTTCCTGGTCTACTGATGGCATCGGTTTGTCGACCGAAACCTCAACCGTAGCGTTTGCTGCGCCATTGCTCTGCTCTTTTGTTTCGCTGGCATCCCCCATGCTCGCTGGGGAGCATTCAGCTTGCGATACACGCATACCTTTGATGCGGGCGTCTTCCACCGGGCTTGACGCGGCCCGCTTTCCACAACTCGTTTTTGAATGACAAGCTGAACCGCCCGCATCACTGATTGATTCAACAGTGCGTTCATCCGCTGCCATTGCGCAATCTACGTGCAGCGACGTGCGTGCTTCGGGTGGCTCCTTCTCTTGCCGTTTCGTCGGCGTCCGTTGCATGACCAGCTGCTTCGCAGCGCCTGTTTACAAACAAGGTATTGCTTGTTTACAGGCGGACGCGAGCCGGACTGCAAATAGCGTTTGATAATATAATATTGATTACCGTAACGGGGTTGGAGGCCGCGGCGACGCCAATGATGAAGTTAGTAATGGAGGTTGGTGGTGGTGACTGTGGGTGATTGTTAACTGAAGTGAATGATGAAGAAGATGATGCTAGAGGTGTTCCGATGATGATGATGGAGATGATGCTGAAGGTGTTTTGATGATAATGATGATGGTGAAACTGCTCCAATGATGATGATGCTGAATGAAGTAACTAATGAAAAAGGCTAAGCACAGCGATGATAATTATGACTAGGATGTTGAAGGTGAGGATGAAGATGAAAAAGACGGTGATGGTGAAGATGGAGATAAAACTGACGATGATGGCGATGAAGGTGGTGATGCTGACTGTGGAGTGCTGATTATCATCATAAAGGGTCGTAATGGCAACAGAGTGCTGGCAAGTGATTATGGAGTTGAGAGATGATGATGATAATGGCAATGGCTGTTCAGGTATACACTGCACGTATAGTTAATGCGCACCGAAATTAGCAGCAAAGTTTCACGCTAGTCAACTCCTCTGGTCTCAAAGGTTGCTAAGCTCGCGAATGTCTATAAATTTCTACACTAAATTCTAAATTTAGAGATACCACAGCCACACACGAACACGTCTGCACCGGTGACATCGTAAACAAGCACTGAATGAGAGTAAGATCTTCCTCTAGCCGGTCGAGTTTATGCTGTGTTTCTCCTGCCTGCTCTTACGCTGTAAACGAGTGTACTAAGATTGACGCTTGAAGTCTCTTCTGTAAGATAATCCTTTTTTCTCTCAGAATGATTTATTGTCCCGACGATCGTCAATAGATTTAAATGAATTTGAATCCAGTGACTGCGTGTTTTGAGTAGGTATTATATATATAACCCGCATTAAGTATAGTGCGGGATGCGCATCCAGGAATCGCAACCTTTTTTAGGAAAAGGAAATTTGACGCACATCCGTCAAGGTTGTTGGCGGATAATGTGGGACTTGACTAGGGCAGAGAGTATGTGACTCAATTTATTGCCAAACGTGTAATACTCACTAAACATCTCTCCCACCCTCTCCTAGTTCGGAATTATGTATTCATGCGTTAATTTTCTCCTAGATCTACGACAACCTCGCGAATTGAGGATGGGTCTTTACGGATCACTGCCAGAGTAGGTTGACTCGACCGGAAGCGTGAACTTCGGGCGACCTCTAGTCTTGTCTTTTGCCTCATGATGGAGTCTGAAAAGGAGACCCCTCCGCCTAGTCGGTTGAGGTTGTCCTCATTCTTGCGACAATCTTTGCTGCTGATTTCCCAGCCATCGTGTATAAGGAGGCAGTTTGCGCCGGTTTGAGTGCAGCGCAGGTCGCAATTGTATGGTCAACTATGTCGGGATTTTTTGATGTGCATAACACGCACGTGTCCACTGTCGTCTTTTAAACTTTTCTCATATATGTCTAAACTGTCCATGGTCAGTCAAGGCCTGTGTTGCGTAATATGTGAGCGGCCCCCGTTCAGGCCCTTCATAACAATATTTTAAATTTGAAATGACTGATTGCGTCCATTTCCGACTGTGATCGCCAGAAGAGGGGTTGGCCTATTGAAAAGCTTGGCTAGGTTTTGCGTAAACCTTGATACTTTCTGAGAAATGTATTTGACATGTGCGTTTCCCGATAGCTTAGTGTTAAGAATGACACCTAGGTATTTTGTCTTCCTTTTTATTGGGGCGAGGTGACCCGCAACCTCAATCCTAATGCCACGGGTCCGTTTACGGCGGGTGAGATATAGCGCCTCCGTTTTGTGCGGGGCAAACTTATTTGGTTTCTTTTTATTCATATGTTGATCTTATCTAGAGCGGAAGGTATATATATAGCGGAGGTCGATCCAAATCGATAGGCAAAATTTCTGATGTGCATCCCCCAATATCGGAGGCTACATTCTTGCCTTTTGGAGTTTCCGAAGCAGCATACCACGTTGAATACGCCGGTTCTCGTCCGATCACCGAAGCTAAGCAACGTTGGGCCCGGTTAGTACTTGGAAGGGAGATTGTCTGGGAACACCGGGTGTTGATGCGCCGCCAGGCAAATTCAGGGTTAATGCTTGCCGCTGGATTTAAAGGCCAAATACGTCTTAAAGCTACCGTCATCTATCGTGGCTGCCTTTGTGTACGCCGGATAAAGATTTTTGAGTGTCCATACGTCTAACTAGGTTGGAAAGGTAGATGATTGGTAAGTTTCTTGGCTGCTTGCACGCACGCATTACGGACCTTATTATTTTTCTCTTTGTTCGGTGCCGTGGGTAAAAGCCCTGCACGGGTGGCAAGCCCGTACAGGGGACAGCTTCCCTCTGATAGGAGGACCTGCTGATTTTAGGTTGGCTCTTGGCCGGAGTAGGAATCTCAGAGGAGAACCCCCCGAATTCCCCCTCCGTTTTCAAATGTCGCCACGAGGAGGCTTCCACCCCTGTAATCATGTCTCCCGTCTCCGTTCCTTGGGCGCGTCAATGTTTCGATCCATCGGAGAAGTTTCAATAACACGAGAGGTCTAGATTTGAGCGCCTGAGTTGTTTTGTGTCTAGTTCGCTCAAGGACATGTTGGATAGCATCCAGTGTTGAGCAGCCTCGTCGGAACCCGAATTGAGTCCGTAAATTGCTTATGCATGATCTCCTGATACAGCTTTTCGCTAGGACATTCTCTATGAGTTTTTCGATGGTATTAAGAAGACAAATGGGCCTAAACGAGAAAGTCACCTGACTGGCAGTAAGTTTTGGCTTTAAGGCCTAGTGGGCCTTCTTCCATCCGCTTGGGAACTTCCCTTCCCAAAGTTGCTAAGCCCGTCAGGAGAGCATGGTGGTTTGACGCCATTGTCTTGACTACTTCTGGATGTATTCCATTTGGGCCAGGGCCTTGCCAGGGGAAAGGCCTTCTGCCGCTTGGAGCATTTCCTTCTCGGTGACCGGAGGCACTTCATGAGGGTCAACCTCAATTGTGCAGTCAAGTCGGAGTTCCTGAATAAGAGAGCAGATTTGACACTAGCTCGGTAACCTTTTTGGCCGGAAGCGGAGGTGGGTGATACCGTATACAGTATACCCATTACCACCTACCTTGTAGGGGTAGGTCCCATGAGTCCACTTGGACCCTCTCCATCAGGTCCTTCCATGCTGCTGCTTTAGCTTTGCCTATAATCGTCTTTAAGACACGTCCTCTGGGGGGTCGCCTGCCACCCTGCAAGCCACTGCTAGAATATTGGCTACGTCTTGTTCATCAACCTTTGTTTCCTGGAGCGGTGCGCGTCGGTTGTTAAGAGTTTCTATAAACGTGCCTTTATCTAGTCTTCTCATCTAACAGGTACGTCGCCGGGGGGACTTAGTGCGGTGTCTGGTAGGTTGGAACACTAAGAAGGTTATGTACCGGTGGTCGCTGAAAGTCTCCTGGTGCTCTTCTACTGCCCCGTATTTGATAAAGCTGAGCGAGGTATCGTTTATTAATGTTACTTGCGATCTTCGTGAGAAGGTAGGCACATTACCTCTGTCAGCCAGTGCTAGGCCCCGCTCTGCCATCCAGTCGATCAATAGATTATTTTTATCGGTGCTGCGGAGTGATCCCAGGATGCGTGATGAGAGTTGAAGTCTCCCGTAACTAAAAACGTGTAACCGAGGTGTCCTCTTAACGATGTCACGAGTTCATCAAAGAAGACATCAACGTCGTCTAGTGTTTTGTTGGGAGGGAAGTAGCATGAGCACACTACTAAAAAATCCTATGTGAGTCCTTGCCCGGGACCATGACCCTGCATGGTCAAGGAGGCCTTTTAACCGATCGACCAAATTGAGAATTCTACAAAGTAGTTAGCGTGACTGCGTGCTATAAAGGGGTTCGGCTCGGACAGAAGGCAAAGGGATATCTTGCGTTCTTGAACGTAAATATCGAGCAGGTCATGGGCTGCTTTGAACCGGTTCATATCTTTCTGAAGGATCTTAATACATACATATTGGTTATTTTGCAATAACTTTACATTTCAAGATGGTACATAATTACAATACAATCGTCATTTTTTACAATTCGAACACTTCAGCGACAGTCCCACCGGGCAAGAAAGTGCAAAGACCGCGGATGCGTCTGGCAGCTCGCTGCGTGGTACTTAGCGCATATCTGCGAGCAGAGCCGGCAACGACATTGATCGCCAACTTGGTGAAATCCCTGAGTCGAACACACCAAGTGATGATAGCCATGTACAATGAACCTTTTGTACACGTGCCGGTTAGTGCATGCCATTCCATCCCAAAACTCCCTGGCGAGGTACACATCTAACTGCGCTACCTCGGCCGAGGCCTCGGTCACTTTTCCCTGCCACTCTAACAAAATTTGCTGAAATGGTTTTGTAATAGGTGACTTAAGCCTGACTCTGATTGTTTCCACTGCCGGTGTGCAACCCGCTAGCAGGTACACAAAGCGGTCCCTTGCCGTCCGCGGCAAGCAATGGACGCCCTTCATATATATTGTGAAGCATCTTTCTAGCTGCGCCAAATTTGCCGCTGAAAGATGGCCCCACACCCTGCCAAGGCTGTAGCTCAACACTGGCACAATCTTAAGCTCAAAAAGACGCAATGCGGCACTTAGAGACACTCGTCGAAGGTGTCTCACCTCTGTATGGATAGAGGCAATAGCCGCCCGATACCTGTCGCCGATGTGCTGGGTAAAGGTCGTTCCCGCATAGTGTAGTCTCAGACCCAAATACAGGAAGGAGTTGACAAACTCCAGCGGTTGGCCACAACTGGGTATTACGTCTGCTGCTGTCAATCAACCCCTATGGCGAAACTTAATGGCTTTCGTCTTCCGCGAATTTATTTGTAGGCCCTTACGGTGAAGGTAACTTTCTAGGACGAATGGCACCGCGGTCCCGGTGGGCCACTACTGTGTCACCCGCGTTCATAACTACGACGGCGTTTCTAAACTGCTTCCGCACATGGCGGGCTAGGGCTGCGATAAGCAAAGAGAAAGTCAGGCAACTGAGAGGGTCCCTGCCTTTTGCCTCAGCTGCAAGGTGTATTTGCCCCTTATGTTTACTTCAAGGCGGTCTTTAGCAAAGAAACTGGAGAGCACTCGTAGGAAAGAACCACCCACCCCAGCACGTCGAAATAAATCGACTTGTAAGTGACGGGGAACTTTGTCAACGGCCTTGACCCAATCCATAAGGACGGCGTACAAGTGGCCCCTAGACACAGCCAACACCCGCTCAACTTCCGACTGATGTACGTGGATCGCGTCCTGTGTACCTCAACCCTTCCTGAATCCGAATTGCTCCGGAGGTAGGGCCTTCTCTACAGTTGGGAACACCGTCGAGATAATCAACTTAGCGAAGATTTTTTAAGAGTGCGTTCCAAGGCTATAACCCGGTAGAGATTTGGATCGTCACTGTATTTGCCTTTGGATAGCAGAGTAAGCCTGGCCTCGTGCCAAACCTAGGGTATATGTCCCCCGCTGAGTATCTGATTAAATAGATTATACAGCTCCCCAGCTAAAACATCATACGACTCAGCCCAGAGTTCGTAATAGATCCCATTACGATCACTACTCTTCTTCTTGGGTAATCCGCGCAAGATCAGCACCACTTATTTCACCGTAAATGGTGAATTCATGTAGTGCTGCTCCAGAGTGAGCGGTTGCTCAATAACTGGGTTAGGCGCGAAGGCGTTTGCATCGAGCAGAAGAGCACTAAAGTGCTGCCGCAACTGCTCCTTTGTCATGCTGTGCATGCCTCTGCTCAGCCGGCGCACAATGTAGACATGGAGTTCGCGCTCTGCCTTCTCAAGCATGCAAGCATGCTGCTGTTGGTTTTGTTTACCAACAGTACGGGTGAGGGTGGGCGCATCTAAAACGTTCAAATCAATTACGGGCTTGGCGGCAATTTTTGAGCTGCCGCCAGTGTCCTGTGCCACTTTGTGCTATGCCACCTGCTTCTTTGTCTCGATTTCTACTCCCGATGTGCTTATGTTGCTCCCGGTGGGACGGAAACGAAGCTCGGAGACCAGTTGTTCAAGCTCCAACACTTGAATTGCTTTTGCCGCCGCGAGACGGCTAATCCGCTGCAGGATCTCAAGCAGGGCGTCGGTTGGTCGGGCGCCTTCCATTTCAAGACATTCAGGACACCGAGCGGGCTGGTTTGCCCCATACATCTGCGCGGTGATGAGAGCACTTCACATGGGCTACACCCACAAAACAGGTAGGACACTGGATCCACTCACACGAGTTATTTATCACGGAGCTACATACAAAAGACAGCACACAGTTGGGGCCGCCATCTTGTCTTTGAAGGATTATAATTAATGCGTTAAAAGGCGGCAAACGTTCTGCCAGTCTGATCCTCCGTCGCCACTGTGACCTTTTGGCGGGGGACTCTATGTCGGCAAGCCCTTGGTTAACCCTCCTGCGCGACACTGCGTTCAGAACCAATCACCTCCTTGTCGGCTGTTTGCTTGTTTGCGGATGTCCTGCACTTGCCTCCTGTAGGGGGAACACTCCATGCTATCGGCGCGATGGCCTGGTACGTCGCAGACAAAGCATCGGGGCGTCGAAGCATTGCATTCTACTGTACTGTATGCTCCGTAAAACCACAGCGATGGCACATGCGCTTGAGCACACACCTGTCTTGCAGGTGTGTGCTCGGCGATCGGGGCTTTGGCACCTAAAGCAGGTTGGAAGACGCACCCACGCCCCATGACGGCACGGGGTCCCTACTACGGTGATGGTTCGTTTGGTCTGCAGTTAGCGGGCAACCAGAGCAGTTGGTTTTGCCAGCGCATACCGGTGATTAGAGGTCCGGCTTTGGCGGGGTTCGTAAACCTTCAAAGCAATGTGCTTGGGGACCGCAAACTGCTGATGAAAAGTCAACTTAATTCTGCTTTCACTGAAAGGGGGTTAATTCCCCATAGTACCACCTCGTGCATGACGTCCGACGTCCAGACTACCAGGTTTCTGCTACCAGCTGCTTCCTTCGCACTATGAGGGATTAGAGAAGCAAGAGATCTAGCGCCAGTCGACGTGCTTACGTCGATAGATATTGCGCTCCTTACGAGGGCCTACAAGCTGGAGGAAGTGATTATCGATAATAGGTGAGAATTCCACCAGCGTCTTCTACCCCCCCCCCCCCCCCCTAGGCTTTACTCGGCAGAGGTAGCTAACACTTGTGAGTTCCAAAAAGTGTTTCACAATCAACATGAGTACTTTGCTTCTCAATGCGCGTAAAGAGCCGCTTTGTGTACCTAATGTCAGGCTGTGCACCGCCTGCTGAGATAATTCGATTGAAGTTGACGACGCCGCCGTCGCGTACAGTAACATTAGGAATTGTTATCTTGAAATAGGTAAATAAAGTTGGACAAGTCCGGCGAAAATTGAACCAACCGTGAGACCTATAACCAGTATGCCCCTCTGGCAAGTCTTCAATTTACTTCGTGGGTGCTATTCTTATTTACATGCTAGAGAACGGGCCGCCGAATAGGCACTCGAGCGGTGATCTCGTCTTAAGATTCTTTCGTGCGTGGAATACTTTGCAGATACGTTTTCTTCCAGGGCCACCATTGATTCGCCGTTTTAAACTCATAATGTACTTAGAATAAATAGAACAAAACTCCTCGTCTTGGTCGACCTAATGGTTTACTGTATTGTTCGGTGGTTTAGCGTGCCCAGCGTGGACGCCCTATTAAGTCTGGTAACGTCATACTGATGGTATAAGTGTTCAGCATAATCCTGTAGTGCATTTAGACTATTTAAAGGTATTTATTTATGTTTCTCTGGATATATATCTATAAAATAATCATATAGACCATTAAATCCATTGGAACTTTGCACACTTTCTCTATAGAACTCGAGCATGTTAAAAAATCCAGGTTCGAAATTAGTGGCACTTAGTAATGTTAATCGGCGCTATTTCGATTGCAAATGGCGACCTTTTTCCAGCCTTCGAAGAACCGCCGAGGAGCGTAAAGATTTATAGACCTCACCTCGCTAAGCCATGGCCTCTGTATCTACAGAAGCAATACGTTGCTATTGGTGAATCAATCACTCGCTTCCAGGGAGCTAGCGACTTCTTTAATGAAACAGGCGATCCCGAACTTGACAAGTAAGTTTTTTATGCATCCACGAGGACGTTTCTCCGCAATATAGATTGACCCCACTCCAGGAAAGCATAATTGGATGTCATTTCACCAACGATACATCATCCGTAGCCGGTACCTAACTCGTCACGTTAGCAGAACGCGGTCAGTGAAACGTTTTTCGTATACGTGATTTGCAGGGTATTCACTTTAGCGTGTAACTTAATTTGACAGTTCCCAACAGGTACTTTTCTTTTTGTCTCAGAT